>JBCEWE010000123.1:909737-959458 GCA_039877035.1 Silurus lanzhouensis | reverse complement strand
ACACGCAACATTACCTGCCAATAGAGCTGCGTTTTTAGCGAATTCCCAAAAGAAGCGTCATTCTTTTTTATATATATATATATATGTACATATACACTGTGAGGCCAAAAGTATTCGGACGCTGGCCTTTCCCACCATATCATGGTTCTTCCTCAAACTGTTGAAAACACGTGTATAGGACGTCTTTGACGGGACCTTTTTTCCCCTTTTCTTGAACTACGAGACCCCAAACCTGTTCCAGAAACTGCACAAAGCCTGCTCCGTGCAGATATGGAAGAACTTTGACCTGACTTTCCCGAATACCTTTGTATCTAAATGAGCACAAATCTAGTGGAACATCTTCCCAGACGAGTGGAGCTTATTAAAACAGCGAATGGAGACTCGACGTGGAGGTGTTGGAAAAGTCAGGTGTCCAATACTTCTGTCCGTCTAGTGCACTTTTATTGATATTGATGAAATAAAGTCCGTAGCGAAGAGTTCACGCTGCGACTCGCCCAGTGTGCAAACAGTGACGCACAACTTCACCTTTCATCTGTTGTAAATAGTGGAGTGTACAGAACCCGCCTAGAGACAACGTCTCCAGTAATTACACTTATAAATATCATTTTGTGTTTCTTTCTCTTTTTTGTTTATTTTTAATTCGAGGAGGTTTCAGAACGAATCTTGCTCCGCGACACCTTTACGATGCTCGCGCAAATAAACTGCAGCCGGATGATGATATTGCAAAAATTATGACAAGTTAATAATTTAATAAAAAAGATCATAAAAAAAATCTAATAAATGGATTTTTGATTTTTCTTGGATCTCAGTAACAAACTGGGAAATGTATTAGATAGTGAATTGATTTCTTTCTGCCGTTTCTGAACTGTCCAAAATCAACAATCTCCACTAGCCATAATGATACGACAGACAGACAGACAGACAGACAGACACACGGACAGACAGACAGACAGACAGACAGACAGACAGACAGACAGGAAAACTTTAATCACAAGATAAAAAAAAAGTCTTGATCTTTAGAAAAGCCATATTATCCAAAGAAAAATGAACAAAAATAAATAAATAAACAAACAAATAATCTAATAAATAAACAAGGCGTGGCCTCTCTGGAGCTCTGCACTGCACCCTTGTGTACTGTGGAAGCTTAACATTCTGTAGAAATCCTTTTTCAAGAAAGTTCATCCAAAACTCCGCCTCCATGCAGACGTTTGTGAGCCGAGAAACTGGTCTCCCACCCCGAGAACTCACGCCATGCCACACAGGAGAAACTCTGCCAAGATATCTTTAGTAACGTGATCTTCACCTGCAGTTCTGCTACTTCCAGTTAGAGAACGCTTTCTGATCATTTGGAAAGATCTCTGATCTTGAGAGCATCATGATGGTCCCCTGCTGAGGAAACGCAGAGTCGGAGCGGGAAACACTAAACGTTCTCCTGAAGAGCTTCGCCTCTGTTCTCACTTCATTGGCATTCGTCTCACGGCTCAGGCAGGAACGACTGCACCAACAGCGAGTCTGTCTGCCTGAACCCAACGTCTCGTCTTTTTATGATGCTAATTAAGTGTATTAAGTGTTTATTCACACGTCTCACTTCCGAAAGTGTCTAATGATTGGAAAGTATTAAAAAGAAGAAGAAAAAAAACACCAACAACCAAAACACCCAGGACATGCAGACATCTCCTTCCTCCATCAGTCTACATATAACAATCTCTCCATCTGTCTATCTGCCCTCCAGACAGACAGACAGACAGACCGACCTACCTATCCATCTATACCTCTATCCATCAGTCTGTCGGTCAGCCGCTCTCTCACTCTCTCTCTCTGTCTGTCTGTCTGTCTATCTATCATTTTAATTTTTTCTTTATCCATCTATCCATCCTTCCATCCCTCTCTCTGTCATCTATCGGTCTAATCTATCCATGTATCTGTTTATCTTTCTCTCTATTCGTCTGTCCATCCATCTTTATCTCTCTAAACACAAATTTATTCATCTTACTTTCTATCTTACTGTTCATCCCCCTCTCTTTTTATCTATCTAGCTCAATTTGAATATTTCTGTTCATTCATCCATCTATTGATCCATCCATCCTTATGTCATCTATCTGTCCAGCTGCCTATCCATGTATCTATTAATCGTACTTTCTTGCTGTTCATCCATTCATTCATTCATTCATTCATTCTATCCATCCATCCATCCGTCATATATCTGTCTATCTATCCATGTATGTGTTTATCTTACTTTCTTTGTATTCATCTGTCCTGTATCTCTCTATCTACACCCAAATCTATCCATCTTACTTTCGATCTTACTGTTCATCCCCCTCTCTTTCTATCTATCGAGCTCAATGTGTATATTTCTGTTCATCCATCCATCCATGTGTGAGATTATAACTCAGTTCTGACCTTCTTCATGCGGACAGTTGGATCTATAAACTCATCCTCACTTCCTGGGTTCTTATTGCGTAACAAAGTAAGATCATGTGCACGACACATCCTTCATCCCGCATGATTGCTAGCTACGCTAACTCCAGGTGCACATGAACACGATCGGGACTCAAATCAAGAAGATCATTACATCAGTACAAAGTGTTGATCACTCGGCCTGTCTGGGGTCCGGTGCACCGCGACCCACGTGGTGTCCATTATTACAGAAGGATTAGCGCAGATTAGCGTGGGTGCAGCCTTGTCCGAGTCTGGCCTACTTTCCACGTCTACTGCAGTTTTGGTTTTTCTCAGAAAGCAGTAAAAAGGTGAACATTAAACTGCACACTGAGCTGCGGCTCAGGTTTTAAACCGTAATCAGGACTAACCAAAGTGTCCCGTGTGAAACATTACGCATTAATACTTTCTTACAATATTCTTACAATATTAACCAGAACCACTGCATAAACGTCTCAAAGGCCAAAACGATTCACATTCTCCTCCGAGATGATTCTCTTCTTCTCCTCATCGTTCTATAGTGCAACTTCCTCACATCCAGTCATTCCCGCAGCTCCATGACGCATTCCGGTCGTACTTTCTCATTTACTTAAATTAATGTTTAACGCGATCGAGATCGGCCTGGAAGATCGTACCCATAACATAACGGTGCCAACACCTGAGATTTTACCTGTGAACTCGTGGTTGTGGAGGTTCAGGAGGTTTGCTTCGTGAGCTCACAGTTTCCGAGACTCCATGCCTTTTTTCTTGGTGTTACGTTGGAACCTGAGCGCGACAGAGAAGAAGTTCTAACAGACTCTCGGCTGTACTTAGTGAAGGCGATTAGGATTTGCGGCGTAATCTGTAATTGACCTCTTATTGTGCAGACGGAGGAGACGGTGTTATGGTGTAACTGTGGCTATACTGAAGCAGAAGAAGAGCAGAAGAACAATGCCGGAAGACGACAAGAGATCGGAAAGACCTTCGACGAGCTCGACCCCCGTAAATCACGCGGCAACTTGTGCATAACGACTGTCGGTGACCATGTCCACGTGATCTCACCTCCGGACCCGCCCTCCTCGCCCTGCAGACTTTCCCAAAGATGAAGATCCGGCTTCGTTCTGACATCACAGAAGATGCTTGACATGCTTCAGGACTTCCAGGACACGTTCTAGAAGAACGCTGGGAGCAGGACGACTGTTTTGAAGGTGATACCGTGTAAATAAAGTACTCTCTAAACCACAGCTCGGAAACCAGGTCAGCTCAAACACCTGGAGGGAAAAAGGATCTTTTTTTGGAGGACTTGTCAGGTTTCCTTCTTTTCTTTTTTATTTATTTTGTGAAATCAGTAGGCCAAGGATTTCAGTTCGGGTTTGTTTAACGTCGCTCGAGAGGAAAATCTCCCTCATCTGACACACGAGGAAGAATCTTTGAGAGGAACCGGATACACCCATCCTCCCTTCTGTGTGACACCAGATAGTGTGATTATGGGTCGTTCCACGTCTGAAGCTGTATGTTCTAAAAGCTAATAAGTTCAAACGAGCACCATGGGCTGACGATGATCCACTGGATCAAGGAACGGATGAGATTTTAAACTGTAGAGAACTTTTACAATGATCTCATTTATACACGTGAGCGGTTCAGGGCTAATAAGGTTGCTGGGATTTAAACTCACGACCTACCGATCAGATTTCCAACGTCCAACCAATTAGCTACTGCTCCGCCTTTTTATAAACCCTGGTGAAAACGCAGAGAAACGCAGAGAGGAACCGGACTCGAATAAAAGTGGCCGAGTTTGAGAAGGACACGGATCAAAAGTTTGTGGACACCTGCACATAAAATCTGTGTTTTTTTGTTGTTTTTTTACGCCCCATTACAAATTCCAGATCCCTCCGTTTCCGGTTCCTCCACTCTCCTGAGATTCATTCAGAAACAAGACCTGGGGTGAAGTCAGCATGAAAAATTCATCTCAGAGGTGTTCAGGGTTTAGAGCTCTATAGCAGGCAACTCGAGATGTTCCCCCTTTCAGACCATATGTTCATGGAGCTGGTTTTGTGCACTGGAACAGGTTTTGGGTCTCCTAGTTCGGGCAAAGGGGAAATTTCTGGAACAGTAAGGTGTCCCAGTATTTTTGTGCAAGAGAATGCACATAATAATGATACAATATAAACACGTGACTAAAACATCTCCATCGTAACTGCTGTCTTTCAGACGGACACTGCATCGGGAGATTCGTGGGAAATAATGTCCCATTACTGTGCTATTTATAGCATTCGTAGAAAGAAAAAAAAAACGACAAACTCCTCCAGATTTTAGTAGGATTTGGCCCTTTTCTAATCCGTGTCTCGATGCATTTATGTGACTGGAGTTACGCCAAAAATAACGCTAATCTTTTTATAAAGAAACTTCGGAAGGAGATACGAGAGCCGAGGGCCGAGATTTCACACTGTTACGACCTGAAATCCATTTCTAAAGAGCTCACAATTCTCTCTAATATGAATAAATCTCATAATACATTATTAGATTTATTCTTTTATGGAAAGCCATTGATGACAAAAAACCCAAAACACTTTTCTCTGGAGTTGCTCAAAACGTACACAAAACATTCCGCTGTCGTTTATTCACGTTGAAAAATGAAGACCACAGATGAAAAGAACAAAACTAATGCACCCTTCACTACATGATGTAGCACTACACTTCGATGTACAAATTTGAGTATAGTGAATATATACTGCATGCACCTCATTAAACCAGACGTCTAGTCGACTTGATTGCGCAAACACCTCAGTAGATGTAGAAGCCTTAATTTAGCTGAAAGTGTCTAAATTATTGAAACTTATTAGTAAAACTACACATACACTATGTGAGCAAAAATATTAGGACACCTGACTTTTCCAGTCATATGTGGTTCTTCTCCAAACGGTTCCCACAAACATGGAGGCTCACAATTGTATATAAAGGAAGTCTTTTAATGAGCTCGCATGAAGTTTCCACAAACTAGGAGACTCAAACCTGAGACTCAAACCTGTTCCACAAAGTGCACAAATCCAGCTCCTTGGACATGGTTGAAAGGTCTTGAGTGGCCTACTACAAACACCCTTGTGTCTGAATGAGCACACATCTCCACAAAATCGAGTGGAACATCTTCCCAATAGAGTGAAGGTTCTAAATGTGGAATGAGATGTTCCGAGTGTGTATAGTGTACGATCTGTGCTCGGTCCACGAAACGAAAGGAAAATATCCGACAGGCACTACACACTGCAAATTCCATTTATCCTTGTTTAGTTCATAATATGACTGAGGAACACGATCAACATGCTCTCCTGGCCCTCAGGGAAGGGATGACATACGACATAACATCAGCCAAGCTGTGGTGTTCAGGAAAATACACGCTCACACAAAGGCCGCAGAAACCCGAAATTCACAAGAATCGCTCCGATATGTTACATTTAGCAGAATTTTTCCTCAGAAACACTTTTCAGAAGAACGTGGATCTCCTGAAGTGCAGTACATGTATTATGATTAAAACGGAGTCTTTTTTATTCTGTAATTCTTTCCAAACCAGTACGCAAACCATTTTACAAAGGATCTCAATCGCCCGTTTCAGCTAGCGGTTACATCGCTAGTCTTTTAATGCTAACAGGCTCGCTACGCACCGAATCGAATCTAAAATCTAAAACTAGATAGAGCAGTTTTCCATAATGGGACACGCTGAGATAGCCAACGGTCCCGTTCTCTTGGGCAGCAGCTGGACTTTTGGTGCTCGATGTTGTAACAAGACAACAACAACAACAACAAAAAAAGCGAGGCAGTGCATGCTAATTCGAGAACTTTTCCGAATTAAGGCACTCCTGTACAATTTCCAGATCAGATATAAGATTAAAGCTTGCCTAATATTGTGTAGGTTCTCCATTGTACCACCAAAAAACACATTAGTTTGCATTTGACCATATTTAGTCGGTTCCAAACGATACTACAAACTTGGAGGCACACGATTGTGTTAGGCGTCTTTGGATGTGCTAGCATGGAATTTGACCTTCACTTGAACCAAACCTTTTCCAGAAAGTTCACAAAGCTCTACTGACGCCTTTAGGCCACCTCACCTTCATCACTTTACTAGCACATTAGTAGCTGAATGAATCTTGAGTATCAACTTCCCAGAAGAGTGGAGTCTATAAGAACAGTACATATACCGTTAAATATACACACACACACTTTTCCAAAGTATGAGTGAGAAAAAGCCCTAATTAAACTTCCCTCTTGGCTCATGTTTGGCCCCTGTGGTTGGAAGCGATCCAAGAGGAAGCGACGCTGAAAGAGGCGTGTGTTCATTTCCACACCTATAGAGAGACGGCCGAGGCTATGAATAGAAAACAATAAAGGACGTTTATATGATGGTGGAGATAAGGACGAAGGAAACCTGATGAATGGGACGGCATGTGGCCAGAGCAATTCTCCGCGGAGTCGCCGAGGAATCGGAGGCGGGCGGTGGAGATAGCAGGGGGTGAACAATGCCTGTGCCGAGACGCTGGAAATCAGGCGGGATGAAACCGAATACAGGCCCTGGTGTTTAATCTTGCTTTGCAGTCAGTCATCTGATCGATCGAGTGGGTTGGAAGGCGGTAAACAACAACAAAAAAAAAAACAACAGGTCGCTTTCTACGCAAAGAACTCGACATCTTTAGATGCAAAACAGTAAACGGAGCATGCTCCAGAAATCTGATCAAACTCGCCTTGGGGGGGGGCGCAATACAGCTCGTAAATACAACCTGGAGGAGCTACGTAGAATATGGGTGGGGAACAGGAGCAGTGGAGGAACTCAGTAATGAAATCGTCATGGGAACGAATGTGACTGTGACTGTGTGCCTACAAGTTTGTGGGAACAGTTTGAGGAAGAACCGCATCCAACACTCCAGGAACAGGAAGTTCAGACCACGTTTTTAGGATTCCTGCAAGATATTATGACTTTTGAGGGGGTTTGAGATACTTTACTGGACTAACACACGATCACATACACAACTAAAGTCAAAAACAAAGCAGAAACTGGATTTTCAGTGTAAAGAAAGAGTTTAAATCGTTAAATCGGATCTTTCAAGATTCGCCGATCTGTGTTTTTATTAGCGTCTTGGTTAGAACGTCTGGTTGTAGAAATAATAATGATAATCAGAGTAAACAAGATTGGATAATCCGATTCACTTATTAAAGATCTCAACCTCGTGATTTTCAGCAGACAGGCTCCATGACTGTCTGGAGAAACAAGGAACTCTCTCTCTCCAAAAGCACCATCTGCTCTGTGGGTAAAGCGTGGATTAGAGCTGCTGTTTCTCAGAACTCACACACCACACACACACACACACACACAACACCACACACACACACACACACACAAAACAGTCCCTTAGGTAGTCTTTAGCCTGGTGCTCTTGTGTACCAACAGTTAATTGATTGTTAAAAAAAACAAAAAACACAAAAAAACATTACTGTCCTATGAGACAGGTTGAAGGTCAGACGGTCCTCTAGTGTTTATCACTTGTGTTAAGCATCACTGTAATCTTTATCTTTGAGTCTCAGAACGTCGGCCCATCAGCCAAACTAAAACTAAAATTTCCAGATGAGCCGAACTAATCCTGTGACCTTCTCCCACTGGGACGTCCCACGTTCACACGCCACCAATTACCCAGCGTACACCTGAGAGATCGTCCTGCACACTTATTAACAACCCGTAAGCGTTTAGTGCTCACATGCGATTACATAATAATCAACAGTTACTGATCTTCTTCATGCATTTTTAAACACGGTCATGAACACACAATAGAGTCATGATAATGAAGAGGAAGAGAAGGAGTAAAGATTCCTCCAGAGAAGATCTGGAGATGTTTATGGTGGTGGATGGAGTTACAGTTACCGGGTGTATATAGCAGAAGGCGGAGTTACAGTTAGTGGGTGTGTATAGTTTTAGGCGGAGTTACGGTTAATGGGTGTGTATGGTGGTAGGCGGAGTTACAGTTAATGGGTGTAAATAGCAGTGGGTGTTTATTGTGATGGGCGAAGTTGGAGTAATTAAGTGGGTGTTTATGGTGGTAAACAGGGTTAGAGTGGGGGGGTGTTGATGGTGGAAAGCAGGGATAGAGTGGGGGGGGTGTTGATGGTGGAAAGCAGGGATAGAGTGGGGGGGGTGTTGATGGTGGAAAGCAGGGATAGAGTGGGGGGGGGGGTGTTGATGGTGGAAAGCAGGGATAGAGTGGGGGGGGTGTTGATGGTCGAAAGCAGGGTTAGAGTGTGGGGGGGTGATGGTGGAAGGCAGGGTTAGAGTGGGGTGGGGGGTGTTGATGTGGAAGCAAGGATAGAGTGGGGGGGTGTTGATGGTGGAAAGCAGGGATAGAGTGGGGGGGGGTGTTGATGGTGGAAAGCAGGGATAGAGTGGGTGAGGGGGGTGTTGATGGTGGAAAGCAGGGGTTAGAGTGGGTGAAGGGGGTGTTGATGGTGGAAAGCAGGGTTAGAGTGGGGGGGGGGGTTGATGGTGGAAGCAGGGATAGAGTGGGTGAGGGGGGTGTTGATGGTGGAAAAGCAGGGGTTAGGTGGGTGAAGGGGGTGTTGATGGTGGAAAGCAGGGTTAGAGTGGGGGGGGGGTGTTGATGGTGGAAAGCAGGGTAGAGTGGGGGGGGGTGTTGGTGGTGGAAAGAGGGATAGAGTGGGGGGGGTGTTGTGTGGAAAGCAGGGTTAGAGTGGGGGGGGTTTGGTGGAAAGCAGGGTTAGAGTGGGGGGGTGTTGATGGTGGAAAGCAGGGTTAGAGTGGGGGGTGTTGATGGTGGAAAGCAGGGTTAGAGTGGGGGGGGGGTGTTGGTGGAAAGCAGGGTTAGAGTGGGTGAGGGGTGTTGATGGTGGAAAGCAGGGTTAGAGTGGGGGGGGGTGTTGATGGTGGAAAGCAGGGTTAGAGTGGGTGAGGGGGGTGTTGATGGTGGAAAGCAGGATAGAGTGGGGGGGGTGTTGATGGTGGAAAGCAGGGTTAGAGTGGGGGGGTGTTGATGGTGGAAAGCAGGGATAGAGTGGGTGGGGGGTGTTGATGGTGGAAAGCAGGGTTAGAGTGGGGGGGGTGTTGATGGTGGAAAGCAGGGTTAGAGTGGGTGAGGGGGGTGTTGATGGTGGAAAGCAGGGTTAGAGTGGGTGAGGGGGGTGTTGATGGTGGAAAGCAGGGTTAGAGTGGGTGAGGGGGTGTTGATGGTGGAAAGCAGGGTTAGAGTGGGGGGGTGTTGATGGTGGAAAGCAGGGTTAGAGTGGGGGGGGGGTGTTGATGGTGGAAAGCAGGGTAGAGTGGGGGGTGTTGATGGTGGAAAGCAGGGATAGAGTGGGTGGGGGGGTGTTGATGGTGGAAAGCAGGGATAGAGTGGGGGGGTGTTGATGGTGGAAAGCAGGATAGAGTGGGGGGTGTTGATGGTGGAAAGCAGGGATAGAGTGGGGGGGTGTTGATGGTGGAAAGCAGGGTTAGTGTGGGGGGGTGTTGATGGTGGAAAGCAGGGATAGAGTGGGGAGGGGTGTTGATGGTGGAAAGCAGGGTTAGAGTGGGTGAGGGGGTGTTGATGGTGGAAAGCAGGGTTAGAGTGGGTGAGGGGGGTGTTGATGGTGGAAAGCAGGGTTAGAGTGGGTGAAGGGGGTGTTGATGGTGGAAAGCAGGGTTAGAGTGGGGGGGGGGGGGTTGATGGTGGAAAGCAGGGTTAGAGTGGGGGGGGTGTTGGTGGTGGAAAGCAGGGATAGAGTGGGGGGGGTGTTGATGGTGGGAAAGCAGGGTTAGAGTGGGGGGGTGTTGATGGTGGAAAGCAGGGTTAGAGTGGGGGGTGTTGATGGTGGAAAGCAGGGATAGAGTGGGGGGGGTGTTGGTGGAAAGCAGGGTTAGAGTGGGGGGGTGTTGATGGTGGAAGCAGGGTTAGAGTGGGGGGGGTGTTGATGGTGGAAAGCAGGGTTAGAGTGGGTGAGGGGGGTGTTGATGGTGGAAGCAGGGTTAGAGTGGGTGAGGGGGGTGTTGATGGTGGAAAGCAGGGTTAGAGTGGGTGAGGGGGGTGTTGATGGTGGAAAGCAGGGTTAGAGTGGGTGAGGGGGGTGTTGATGGTGGAAAGCAGGGTTAGAGTGGGTGAGGGGGGTGTTGATGGTGGAAGCAGGGTTAGAGTGGGTGAGGGGGGTGTTGATGGTGGAAAGCAGGATAGAGTGGGGGGGGTGTTGATGGTGGAAAGCAGGGTTAGAGTGGGGGGGGTGTTGATGGTGGAAAGCAGGGATAGAGTGGGTGAGGGGGGTGTTGATGGTGGAGAGCAGGGTTAGAGTGGGTGAAGGGGGTGTTGATGGTGGAAGCAGGGTTAGAGTGGGTGAGGGGGTGTTGATGGTGGAAAGCAGGGTTAGAGTGGGTGAAGGGGGTGTTGATGGTGGAAAGCAGGGTTAGAGTGGGTGGGGGGGGGTTGATGGTGGAAAGCAGGGTTAGAGTGGGGGGGGGGGTGTTGGTGGTGGAAGCAGGGATAGAGTGGGGGGGTGTTGATGGTGGAAAGCAGGGATAGAGTGGGGTGGGGGGGTGTTGATGGTGGAAGCAGGGATAGAGTGGGGGGGTGTTGATGGTGGAAAGCAGGGATAGAGTGGGGGGGGGTGTTGATGGTCGAAAGCAGGGTTAGAGTGTGGGGGGGTGATGGTGGAAAGCAGGGTTAGAGTGGGGTGGGGGGTGTTGATGGTGGAAAGCAAGGATAGAGTGGGGGGGGTGTTGATGGTGGAAAGCAGGGATAGAGTGGGGGGGGTGTTGATGGTGGAAAGCAGGGTTAGAGTGGGGGGGGGTTGATGGTGGAAAGCAGGTTAGAGTGGGGGGGTGTTGGTGGTGGAAAGCAGGGATAGAGTGGGGGGGGTGGTTGATGGTGGAAAGCAGGGTTAGAGTGGGGGGGGTGTTGATGGTGGAAAGCAGGGATAGAGTGGGGGGGTGTTGGTGGAAAGCAGGGTTAGAGTGGGGGGGGTGTTGATGGGAAAGCAGGGTTAGAGTGGGGGGGGTGTTGATGGTGGAAAGCAGGGTTAGAGTGGGGGGGGGTGTTGGTGGAAAGCAGGGTTAGAGTGGGTGAGGGGGGTGTTGATGGTGGAAAGCAGGGTTAGAGTGGGTGAGGGGGGTGTTGATGGTGGAAAGCAGGGTTAGAGTGGGTGAGGGGGGTGTTGATGGTGGAAGCGGGTTGAGTGGGTGAGGGGGGTGTTGATGGTGGAAAGCAGGGTTAGAGTGGGTGGGTGTCACTTGCTAAACAAACAAAAAAAAGAAAACGGAAAAGGGAAGTGTTTTTCACTGGTGTTGAGTGGTGAGTCATTCTGCACAGATATAACGGAACTTTTTATCTGTTTTAGAGTAAATTAAAATGTAATACTTCATGATCTAAAGTCACTCAGCTCCTTCGTCTGGAAAGTGGAAATGTAGTGACACACACTCAGTAAACTTGGAATTAATTCCACTGTGTATTTCCTTGACGATAATAATCCCAGTCATGTTTTTTTCACTTATAATCTTATACTCCAGTGCTCATGTTAGTTCTCACTCTCCAGTGTTCTGTATTGTTGAAAGATTTATGATCAAACTCTTGATGTCACCCAAATGAGGTTAACCCTAACCCTAACCCTTTTGAGTCTGGTTCCTCTCAAGGTTTCTTCCTCATTACATCTAAGGGAGTTTTTCCTTGCCACAGTCGCCACGGCTGCTCATCAGGGATAAACACACATCATTCACCTTCACTGTTGATTTCTGTAAAGCTGCTTTGAGACGATGTCTGTTGTGAAAAGCGCTATAGGAATAAACTTGACTTTTTCAGTTCTCACTCCGTTCATGAAGCTTTTTTTTTCATTCGGTTATTATTGCCTGTATTATTTACACTATATTAACAATGAGTTATTTATTATCCACATTTTATTACAAATGTCTGACATGAAACTGCCTCCTCGCTCGCAAGTCATTTTGGGTCATATTAGGTGAAAAAGTGTGCATTATAAACCTTCTATTGGGACACACTGATCTCAGACACTGTTTAGGGACAGAAGGAGACAGGACAGTGATTGACAGGTGTCCGAACACACACACACACACACAAACATTCACACCTGGATGTCCATTTTCTCAACAGGTTTTCTTAAAGATTTAGAGCACTTTTGCTAAACCCAGGGCGTTCAGAAAATACAGATTTTTAAGGTTATTACACAAATAGGTTTTTTTAATTTTTTTATTAAATGATCTGGCAACATCAGGAAGACGCCCTCTCTTGTATAAACCACAAGCTGAATTCGGAGAACCAAAGAAACACACACACACACACACACACACACACACACACACACACACACACACACACACACACAATTACAAAACAATGACCAGCTCAAACACACCGACAATGCAGAATCCGTGTACGTCTACCTGTCCAGGTTGCCAGATTGATTATAGATAATCATTCGGACACACATTTATACCCGTTTATCCTCACGGTGGCGTGCAATATATAGGGGGTTTGAGGGTGGAATCTGGCAACCTTGTGTAAACCGCTCCGTGACAGTGGGGTCCGTAATTCCGCAGCTGCGCCTGAAATGCGCCTGAGCTGCCTAATGCTATGGCAACCCGAGACAGGTGTGTGTGTGTGTGTGTGTGTGTGTGTGGTTTTCTCCTATTTATTATCATAAACTGTTCACTATATAAAAAATTAAATTATGCAACAGTGTAATCCCAATAACACACTAATAAATACTAAAATAAAGCCTGTACTTACCCCAGAGAGTTGTTATTTGCCCCAGACTCGTCACGCGCGCCGCATCGCTCACACACTGTTAGTTCATACTCAACACACACTCACCATGACGCGCTCCGAGCACGCGCACTGGGGGTCTCAACAGAGAATTATAGAGCGAAAATGAGTGTGTGACCCTGGTCCGTGTCTCTCTCTTTCTTTCTCTCTTTCTCTCTCTCTCTCTCTCTCTCTCTCCCTCTCTCTCTTTCCCTCTCCCCTTCTCTCCGCCCTCACTTTGCTACAGGAGCGGCAATAGTAGCGCTCTCTACCGGTCTTTCTGAATATCTACAGGCTGTGCTCCAAATGACTGTTGTAAAGTGCACAATCCGGGGTTCTCTCTGCTCTCGGGGGTAGGTGAGGTTAAAATGGTTATGGTGATATGTGAGGTTAGAGTAGGTGCGTAGTTATGGCGGTAAGTTGTGTTATAGTGGGTGGTTATGGTGGGATGTGGTGTTAAAGTGGGTGGTTATGGCGGTAAGTTGTGTTATAGTGGGTGGTTATGGTGGTAGGTGGGGTTGGAGTGGGTGGTTATGGAGGTAGTTGGGGTTAGAGTGGGTGGTTATGGAGGTAGGTGGGTTAGTGGGTGGTTATGGAGGTAGGTGGGGTTAGAGTGGGTGGTTATAGAGGTGGGTCGGGTTAAAATGGGCGGGTGGTTATGGTGATAGGTAAGGTTAGAGTAGGTGCGTAGTTATGGAGGTAGGTGGGGTAAAAATGGGTGGTTATGGCAGTAAGTTGTGTTATAGCGGGTGGTTATGGAGGTAGGTGGGGTTAGAGTGGGTGGTTATAGAGGAAGTTGGGGTTGGAGTGGGTGGTTATGGAGGTAGTTGGGTTTAGAGTGGGTGGTTATGGAGGTAGTTGGGGCTGGAGTGGGTGGTTATAGAGGTGGGTCGGGTTAAAATGGGCGGGTGGTTATGGTGATAGGTAAGGTTAGAGTAGGTGCGTAGTTATGGAGGTAGGTGGGGTAAAAATGGGTGGTTATGGCGGTAAGTTGTGTTATAGCGGGTGGTTATGGAGGTAGGTGGGGTTAGAGTGGGTGGTTATAGAGGAAGTTGGGGTTGGAGTGGGTGGTTATGGAGGTAGTTGGGTTTAGAGTGGGTGGTTATGGAGGTAGGTGGGGTTAGAGTGGGTGGTTATAGAGGTGGGTGGGTTAAAATGGGCGGGTGGTTATGGTGATAGGTAAGGTTAGAGTAGGTGCGTAGTTATGGAGGTAGGTGGGGTAAAAATGGGTGGTTATGGCGGTAAGTTGTGTTATAGCGGGTGGTTATGGAGGTAGGTGGGGTTAGAGTGGGTGGTTATAGAGGAAGTTGGGGTTGGAGTGGGTGGTTATGGAGGTAGTTGGGTTTAGAGTGGGTGGTTATGGAGGTAGTTGGGGCTGGAGTGGGTGGTTATAGAGGTAGGTGGGTTAGTGGGTGGTTATGAAGGTAGGTAAGTGGGTGATTATGGAGGTAGTTGGGGTTAGAGTGGGTGGTTATGGAGGTAGGTGGGATAGTGGGTGGTTATGGAGGTAGGTGGGGTTAGAGTGGGTGGTTATGGAGGTAGGTGGGGTTAGAGTGGGTGGTTATAGAGGTAGGTGGGTTAGTGGGTGGTTATGGAGGTAGGTAAGTGGGTGGTTATGGAGGTAGGTGGGGTTAGAGTGGGTGGATATAGAGGTGGGTGTCGTTAGATTGGATGGTTATAGAGGTGGGTGTGGTTAGAGTGTGTGGTTATGGAGGTAGGTGGGGTTAAAGTGGGTGGTTATAGAGATGGGTGGGGTTAGAGTGGGTGGTTATGGAGGTAGGTGGGTTAGAGTGGGTGGTTATGAAGGTGTTATGGAGGTGGGTGGGGTTAGAGTGGGTGGTTATGGAGGTGGGTGGGGTTAGAGTGGGTGGTTATGGAGGTGGGTGGGGTTAGAGTGGGTGGTTATAGAGGTGGGTGTGGTTAGAGTGGGTGGTTATGGAGGTGGGTGGGGTTAGAGTGGGTGGTTATGGAGGTGGGTGGGGTTAGAGTGGGTGGTTATAGAGGTGGGTGTGGTTAGAGTGGGTGGTTATAGAGGTGGGTGTGGTTAGAGTGGGTGGTTATAGAGGTGGGTGTGGTTAGAGTGGGTGGTTATAGAGGTGGGTGTGGTTAGAGTGGGTGGTTATAGAGGTGGGTGTGGTTAGAGTGGGTGGTTATGAAGGTGAGTGGGGTTAGAGTGGTCAGTTATGGAGGTGGGTGTGGTTAAAGTGGGTGGTTATGAAGGTGGGTGGGGTTAAAGTGGGTGGTTATAAAGGTGGGTGGGGTTAGAGTGGGTGGTTATGGAGGTGGGTGGGGTTAGAGTGGGTGGTTATAGAGGTGGGTGTGGTTAGAGTGGGTGGTTATGGAGGTGGGTGGGGTTAGAGTGGGTGGTTATGGAGGTGGGTGGGGTTAGAGTGGGTGGTTATAGAGGTGGGTGTGGTTAGAGTGGGTGGTTATAGAGGTGGGTGTGGTTAGAGTGGGTGGTTATAGAGGTGGGTGTGGTTAGAGTGGGTGGTTATAGAGGTGGGTGTGGTTAGAGTGGGTGGTTATAGAGGTGGGTGTGGTTAGAGTGGGTGGTTATAGAGGTGGGTGTGGTTAGAGTGGGTGGTTATAGAGGTGGGTGTGGTTAGAGTGGGTGGTTATGGGGTTAAACATAAACAGTTCGGCTACAGTATGTTTGTAAAGAGGATTAAAAGGGGGCAGTTTTCTCAGGTGTTTGAGTCGATCTCTTCTCACCTTTCATTCAGGACTTGATGTGAAGAGAAACTTTACAAACCGGTTTCACTGGGAGTTTTGAGACCCATCATTACAACACACACTTCAGTAAAAGTCGCCTTTTTTGTCGTTATGCTGAATCTCCCAAAACTACTAAGTAAATGATTATTTTCTATATAGTAAAGCATATTTTATATGTATCGATCTTTTAAAAATGGGGTTTATAAAATTTTAATTAATTTTTGAAAAAAAACCCAACAACAAGCAAACCCTTTATGGCAGAGCAGAAACTGAGCAAAACATAAAAATAAAATAAATAAAGATTTAGTTTAGTACAATCAAAACACAAATACGAAACGGTCATGACAAAGCTTTTCTTTTTCGAAAGTGGTCATACAAGAACTTTAAACAACCTATTTGTGTATTTGTTGCACGTGGCTTCTGTAAGTTCTCAAAACCAGAACCAAGCAATTTAATCTGCCTTCGTAATTGGTTTTGCTTTTTTTTTAATGTAGTCCTTGAGAGCATGCCACACCATCATGTCGGGTCGTTGTCCTGGAAAAAAAACGGTGATGAACTCAGAAGAAAGACCTCTCCATTATCCCTTCACAGATGGTGAGCGGTCCTGGTCCGAGCCTGGAAATTGCTCCCCAAACATGAACTTTGACGGGATTTTTCTTGGGTTTGTACACGTGTCTTCCCGCTTTACGAAAAGACATCGTGGCAAAGCGATCCAGAGACACCGTTGTTTCATCAGTGAATATAACGTGATAACGTTCTCGTATAACGTGACAATGCCGAGTTTTCTTGTATCTAGAGCCACGTTTTTTCCTGATCCTGCGAATCAGTCGCTCACGGATGTCCACTCCATTGTCGGATGTCCACAGTCGGATGTCCACAGTCATGTTGTAGCTCCCATGGAGCTACAACATCCCTATAAAAACACATCAATGAAAAATGTTTACAGTGTTTACACATATGCAAAATCTTGGTCTAGGTTTATGTACCATAAACAGAATTGAGTCGTTTACATCTTGAATCTGAGTCGACTCCGAGTCGTTCATCTCATGAGTCCTGTAGTCCGAGTCTTTTTTTGTCACGTGACTCCCAAAGACGCTACGCACTCACTCAATTTTGTTTCCGGTCTAATGCACTACATAGCCTTTTTATTGAGTCACGTGACAAAAAGACTCGGACTACAGGACCCATGAAATGAACGACTCGGAGTCGCTCAGAGTGATTTAATGATTTTGTTCATTATAATTTGTCCAATTGTCATATTTTAATGATCGGATCTATAGTCAAAGTACGAGCACGTACACGTGTTGGGGATTATTGTTATTATCTGATTATTGAAAATGTAACGTTAGCTTTTTTATTGCTGATCAAATGAACTAAATGACTCGTTCGATTCAAAGAACCGAGTTACTGAAATGATCCGATCTTCCCATTACTACCACGTGACCGCGTGACGACACGGAGGAAAACGGAAGAGGATATCGTGCTGCTGGAGGTGAGGAAATAAACACAGCGCTGTTTTATTCAATTCTTACAATAATACACACACACACACACACACACACACACACACACAGGGGGTTATTAATAAAAAACACGCTCGGTTGTGTGTGTGGTTGTTTATGGAAGCAGGAGGTTCATTCGGGTCTGATTCTTTAGTCGGTTTGGGGGAAAATATATAAATAAATAGAAAAGATATTTAACTGTATATAAATAATCTGATGTAATTGATTCAAAGCGACTTCCGGAACAGACAGAAGTGATTATGAATTATAATATATATATGTTTATTATTTTTATTATAAAGCAAATCCTCGTGCTGTTCAGTGGTTTCGTTTTCGTGGCTTTGAGAATGTAATCAAACGCTCGAGACCGCGTGTCTCTCCATCAGGACATGTTTATATTTATAATAATAATAATAATAATAATAATGATAATAATAATAATAATAATTAAACACACACACATGCATCATGGCCGAATGAAGTGTGTTGTTGGTCGGGTTGGGAATTTCCCCCCGCAGTGTGTGTGTGTGCGCGCGCGCGCGCGCGCGCAGAGGGAGTGTACTGAATAAAGACAACGAGGAAGTGTTTTCATTCTTCCACTTTCAAGTTTCCTCTGACAAGCTCTACTACTGACGTGTGTGTGTGTGTGTGTTGTGTAAAAATGTGTGTGCTAGAATGTGTAGTTTTGTGTGTGTGTGTTGTTGTGAGAATGTGTATGTGTTATTGTGTGTGCATTGATTTGAGAATGTGTGTATGGTTGTATAGTTGTGTGCATTGTATGTATAAGTGTGTGTGTGTATTGTGTGTGAGTGTGTATGATTTTGTGTATGGTTGTGTGTATTAGTTTGTAAGTGTGTATGGTTGTGTGAGTGTGAATGGTTGTGTATAGTTGTGTGCATTGTATGGTTGTGTGTGTGTGTGTATTGTGTGTGTGTATGGTTGTGTGTATTGTATGTATGTATGTGTGTGTGTGTGTGTGTATATCTGTGTGAGTGTGTATGATTGTGTGTATTAGTGTGTGTATGGTTGTGTGTATTAGTGTGTGTGTATTAGTGTGTGAGTGTGTATGACTGTGTGTATTAGTGTGTGAGTGTATGGTTGTGTGTATTAGTGTGTGAGTGTGTATGGTTGTGTGTGAGTGTGTATGGTTGTGTGTGAGTGTGTATGGTCGTGTGTATTAGTGTGTATGACTGTGTGTATTGGTGTGTGAGTGTGTATGACTGTGTGTATTAGTGTGTAAGTGTGTATGACTGTGTATTAGTGTGTGAGTGTTTATGACTGTGTGTATTAGTGTGTGAGTGTGTATGGCTGTGTGTATTAGTGTGTGTGTGTGTATGACTGTGTGTATTAGTGTGTGAGTGTATGGTTGTGTGTATTAGTGTGTGAGTGTGTATGGTTGTGTGTGAGTGTGTATGGTTGTGTGTGAGTGTGTATGGTTGTGTGTGAGTGTGTATGGTTGTGTGTGAGTGTGTATGGTTGTGTGTGAGTGTGTATGGTCGTGTGTATTAGTGTGTATGACTGTGTGTATTGGTGTGTGAGTGTGTATGACTGTGTGTATTAGTGTGTAAGTGTGTATGACTGTGTATTAGTGTGTGAGTGTTTATGACTGTGTGTATTAGTGTGTGAGTGTGTATGGCTGTGTGTATTAGTGTGTGGGTGTGTATGACTGTGTATTAGTGTGTGAGTGTGTATGACCGCACACATGAACCGAACTGAGACAAGCGAACTGAACGGTTCGGGTGTTTTTTCATGTACCGTGCCACCCCCTAAAGGCTGTGTGTATTAGTGTGTATGGTTGTGTGTATTAGTGTGTATGGTTGTGTATGACTGTGTGTTTTAGTGTGTGAGTGTGTATGACTGTGTGTATTAGTGTGTGAGTGTGTATGACTGTGTGTATTAGTGTGTGAGTGTGTATGACTGTGTGTATTAGTGTGTGAGTGTGTATGGTTGTGTGTATTAGTGTGTATGGTTGTGTGTATTAGTGTGTATGGTTGTGTGTATTAGTGTGTATGGTTGTGTATGACTGTGTGTATTAGTGTGTGAGTGTGTATGACTGTGTGTATTAGTGTGTGAGTGTGTATGGTTGTGTGTATTAGTGTGTATGGTTGTGTGTATTAGTGTGTATGGTTGTGTATGACTGTGTGTTTTAGTGTGTGAGTGTGTATGACTGTGTGTATTAGTGTGTGAGTGTGTATGACTGTGTGTATTAGTGTGTGAGTGTGTATGACTGTGTGTATTAGTGTGTGAGTGTGTGTATTAGTGTGTGAGTGTGTATGGTTGTGTGTATGTGTGTGTGAGTGTGTCCTGTGTGTATGCGTGTGAGTGTGTATTATTGTATTAATGTTTGTGTGTATGGCTGTGTGTATTAGTGTGTATGGTCGTGTGTATTAGTGTGTGTGTGTATGGTTGTGTGTATGGCTGTGTGTATTAGTGTGTATGGCTGTGTGTATTAGTGTGTATGGCTGTGTGTATTAGTGTGTATGGTTGTGTGTATTAGTGTGTACGGTTGTGTGTATGGTTGTGTATATTAGTGTGTATGGTTGTTTGTATTAGTGTGTACGGTTGTGTGTATGGTTGTGTGTATTAGTGTGTATGGTTGTGTATGACTGTGTGTTTTAGTGTGTGAGTGTGTATGACTGTGTGTATTAGTGTGTGAGTGTGTATGGTTGTGTGTATTAGTGTGTATGGTTGTGTGTATTAGTGTGTATGGTTGTGTATGACTGTGTGTTTTAGTGTGTGAGTGTGTATGACTGTGTGTATTAGTGTGTGAGTGTGTATGACTGTGTGTATTAGTGTGTGAGTGTGTATGACTGTGTGTATTAGTGTGTATGGTTGTGTGTATTAGTGTGTATGGTTGTGTGTATTAGTGTGTATGGTTGTGTGTATTAGTGTGTATGGTTGTGTATGACTGTGTGTATTAGTGTGTGAGTGTGTATGACTGTGTGTATTAGTGTGTGAGTGTGTATGGTTGTGTGTATTAGTGTGTATGGTTGTGTGTATTAGTGTGTATGGTTGTGTATGACTGTGTGTTTTAGTGTGTGAGTGTGTATGACTGTGTGTATTAGTGTGTGAGTGTGTATGACTGTGTGTATTAGTGTGTGAGTGTGTATGACTGTGTGTATTAGTGTGTGAGTGTGTATGACTGTGTGTATTAGTGTGTGAGTGTGTATGGTTGTGTGTATGTGTGTGTGAGTGTGTCCTGTGTGTATGCGTGTGAGTGTGTATTATTGTATTAATGTTTGTGTGTATGGCTGTGTGTATTAGTGTGTATGGTCGTGTGTATTAGTGTGTGTGTGTATGGTTGTGTGTATGGCTGTGTGTATTAGTGTGTATGGCTGTGTGTATTAGTGTGTATGGCTGTGTGTATTAGTGTGTATGGTTGTGTGTATTAGTGTGTACGGTTGTGTGTATGGTTGTGTATATTAGTGTGTATGGTTGTTTGTATTAGTGTGTACGGTTGTGTGTATGGTTGTGTATATTAGTGTGTATGGTTGTTTGTATTAGTGTGTACGGTTGTGTGTATGGTTGTGTATATTAGTGTGTATGGTTGTTTGTATTAGTGTGTACGGTTGTGTGTATGGTTGTGTATATTAGTGTGTATGGTTGTTTGTATTAGTGTGTACGGTTGTGTGTATGGTTGTGTATATTAGTGTGTATGGTTGTTTGTATTAGTGTGTACGGTTGTGTGTATGGTTGTGTATATTAGTGTGTATGGTTGTTTGTATTAGTGTGTACGGTTGTGTGTATGGTTGTGTATATTAGTGTGTATGGTTGTTTGTATTAGTGTGTACGGTTGTGTGTATGGTTGTGTATATTAGTGTGTATGGTTGTTTGTATTAGTGTGTACGGTTGTGTGTATGGTTGTGTATATTAGTGTGTATGGTTGTTTGTATTAGTGTGTACGGTTGTGTGTATGGTTGTGTATATTAGTGTGTATGGTTGTTTGTATTAGTGTGTACGGTTGTGTGTATGGTTGTGTATATTAGTGTGTATGGTTGTTTGTATTAGTGTGTACGGTTGTGTGTATGGTTGTGTATATTAGTGTGTATGGTTGTTTGTATTAGTGTGTACGGTTGTGTGTATGGTTGTGTGTATTAGTGTGTGAGTGTGTATGGTTGTGTGTATTAGTGTGTATGGTTGTGTGTATTAGTGTGTATGGTTGTGTGTATTAGTGTGTATGGTTGTGTGTATTAGTGTGTATGGTTGTGTGTATTAGTGTGTATGGTTGTGTGTATTAGTGTGTATGGTTGTGTGTATTAGTGTGTATGGTTGTGTATGACTGTGTGTTTTAGTGTGTGAGTGTGTATGACTGTGTGTATTAGTGTGTGAGTGTGTATGACTGTGTGTATTAGTGTGTGAGTGTGTATGACTGTGTGTATTAGTGTGTGAGTGTGTATGACTGTGTGTATTAGTGTGTGAGTGTGTATGACTGTGTGTATTAGTGTGTGAGTGTGTATGACTGTGTGTATTAGTGTGTGAGTGTGTATGACTGTGTGTATTAGTGTGTGAGTGTGTATGACTGTGTGTATTAGTGTGTGAGTGTGTATGACTGTGTGTATTAGTGTGTGAGTGTGTATGACTGTGTGTATTAGTGTGTGAGTGTGTATGACTGTGTGTATTAGTGTGTGAGTGTGTATGACTGTGTGTATTAGTGTGTGAGTGTGTATGACTGTGTGTATTAGTGTGTGAGTGTGTATGACTGTGTGTATTAGTGTGTGAGTGTGTATGACTGTGTGTATTAGTGTGTGAGTGTGTATGACTGTGTGTATTAGTGTGTGAGTGTGTATGACTGTGTGTATTAGTGTGTGAGTGTGTATGACTGTGTGTATTAGTGTGTGAGTGTGTATGACTGTGTGTATTAGTGTGTGAGTGTGTATGACTGTGTGTATTAGTGTGTGAGTGTGTATGACTGTGTGTATTAGTGTGTGAGTGTGTATGACTGTGTGTATTAGTGTGTGAGTGTGTATGACTGTGTGTATTAGTGTGTGAGTGTGTATGACTGTGTGTATTAGTGTGTGAGTGTGTATGACTGTGTGTATTAGTGTGTGAGTGTGTATGACTGTGTGTATTAGTGTGTGAGTGTGTATGACTGTGTGTATTAGTGTGTGAGTGTGTATGACTGTGTGTATTAGTGTGTGAGTGTGTATGACTGTGTGTATTAGTGTGTGAGTGTGTATGACTGTGTGTATTAGTGTGTGAGTGTGTATGACTGTGTGTATTAGTGTGTGAGTGTGTATGACTGTGTGTATTAGTGTGTGAGTGTGTATGACTGTGTGTATTAGTGTGTGAGTGTGTATGACTGTGTGTATTAGTGTGTGAGTGTGTATGACTGTGTGTATTAGTGTGTGAGTGTGTATGACTGTGTGTATTAGTGTGTGAGTGTGTATGACTGTGTGTATTAGTGTGTGAGTGTGTATGACTGTGTGTATTAGTGTGTGAGTGTGTATGACTGTGTGTATTAGTGTGTGAGTGTGTATGACTGTGTGTATTAGTGTGTGAGTGTGTATGACTGTGTGTATTAGTGTGTGAGTGTGTATGACTGTGTGTATTAGTGTGTGAGTGTGTATGACTGTGTGTATTAGTGTGTGAGTGTGTATGACTGTGTGTATTAGTGTGTGAGTGTGTATGACTGTGTGTATTAGTGTGTGAGTGTGTATGACTGTGTGTATTAGTGTGTGAGTGTGTATGACTGTGTGTATTAGTGTGTGAGTGTGTATGACTGTGTGTATTAGTGTGTGAGTGTGTATGACTGTGTGTATTAGTGTGTGAGTGTGTATGACTGTGTGTATTAGTGTGTGAGTGTGTATGACTGTGTGTATTAGTGTGTGAGTGTGTATGACTGTGTGTATTAGTGTGTGAGTGTGTATGACTGTGTGTATTAGTGTGTGAGTGTGTATGACTGTGTGTATTAGTGTGTGAGTGTGTATGACTGTGTGTATTAGTGTGTGAGTGTGTATGACTGTGTGTATTAGTGTGTGAGTGTGTATGACTGTGTGTATTAGTGTGTGAGTGTGTATGACTGTGTGTATTAGTGTGTGAGTGTGTATGACTGTGTGTATTAGTGTGTGAGTGTGTATGACTGTGTGTATTAGTGTGTGAGTGTGTATGACTGTGTGTATTAGTGTGTGAGTGTGTATGACTGTGTGTATTAGTGTGTGAGTGTGTATGACTGTGTGTATTAGTGTGTGAGTGTGTATGACTGTGTGTATTAGTGTGTGAGTGTGTATGACTGTGTGTATTAGTGTGTGAGTGTGTATGACTGTGTGTATTAGTGTGTGAGTGTGTATGACTGTGTGTATTAGTGTGTGAGTGTGTATGACTGTGTGTATTAGTGTGTGAGTGTGTATGACTGTGTGTATTAGTGTGTGAGTGTGTATGACTGTGTGTATTAGTGTGTGAGTGTGTATGACTGTGTGTATTAGTGTGTGAGTGTGTATGACTGTGTGTATTAGTGTGTGAGTGTGTATGACTGTGTGTATTAGTGTGTGAGTGTGTATGACTGTGTGTATTAGTGTGTGAGTGTGTATGACTGTGTGTATTAGTGTGTGAGTGTGTATGACTGTGTGTATTAGTGTGTGAGTGTGTATGACTGTGTGTATTAGTGTGTGAGTGTGTATGACTGTGTGTATTAGTGTGTGAGTGTGTATGACTGTGTGTATTAGTGTGTGAGTGTGTATGACTGTGTGTATTAGTGTGTGAGTGTGTATGACTGTGTGTATTAGTGTGTGAGTGTGTATGACTGTGTGTATTAGTGTGTGAGTGTGTATGACTGTGTGTATTAGTGTGTGAGTGTGTATGACTGTGTGTATTAGTGTGTGAGTGTGTATGACTGTGTGTATTAGTGTGTGAGTGTGTATGACTGTGTGTATTAGTGTGTGAGTGTGTATGACTGTGTGTATTAGTGTGTGAGTGTGTATGACTGTGTGTATTAGTGTGTGAGTGTGTATGACTGTGTGTATTAGTGTGTGAGTGTGTATGACTGTGTGTATTAGTGTGTGAGTGTGTATGACTGTGTGTATTAGTGTGTGAGTGTGTATGACTGTGTGTATTAGTGTGTGAGTGTGTATGACTGTGTGTATTAGTGTGTGAGTGTGTATGACTGTGTGTATTAGTGTGTGAGTGTGTATGACTGTGTGTATTAGTGTGTGAGTGTGTATGACTGTGTGTATTAGTGTGTGAGTGTGTATGACTGTGTGTATTAGTGTGTGAGTGTGTATGACTGTGTGTATTAGTGTGTGAGTGTGTATGACTGTGTGTATTAGTGTGTGAGTGTGTATGACTGTGTGTATTAGTGTGTGAGTGTGTATGACTGTGTGTATTAGTGTGTGAGTGTGTATGACTGTGTGTATTAGTGTGTGAGTGTGTATGACTGTGTGTATTAGTGTGTGAGTGTGTATGACTGTGTGTATTAGTGTGTGAGTGTGTATGACTGTGTGTATTAGTGTGTGAGTGTGTATGACTGTGTGTATTAGTGTGTGAGTGTGTATGACTGTGTGTATTAGTGTGTGAGTGTGTATGACTGTGTGTATTAGTGTGTGAGTGTGTATGACTGTGTGTATTAGTGTGTGAGTGTGTATGACTGTGTGTATTAGTGTGTGAGTGTGTATGACTGTGTGTATTAGTGTGTGAGTGTGTATGACTGTGTGTATTAGTGTGTGAGTGTGTATGACTGTGTGTATTAGTGTGTGAGTGTGTATGACTGTGTGTATTAGTGTGTGAGTGTGTATGACTGTGTGTATTAGTGTGTGAGTGTGTATGACTGTGTGTATTAGTGTGTGAGTGTGTATGACTGTGTGTATTAGTGTGTGAGTGTGTATGACTGTGTGTATTAGTGTGTGAGTGTGTATGACTGTGTGTATTAGTGTGTGAGTGTGTATGACTGTGTGTATTAGTGTGTGAGTGTGTATGACTGTGTGTATTAGTGTGTGAGTGTGTATGACTGTGTGTATTAGTGTGTGAGTGTGTATGACTGTGTGTATTAGTGTGTGAGTGTGTATGACTGTGTGTATTAGTGTGTGAGTGTGTATGACTGTGTGTATTAGTGTGTGAGTGTGTATGACTGTGTGTATTAGTGTGTGAGTGTGTATGACTGTGTGTATTAGTGTGTGAGTGTGTATGACTGTGTGTATTAGTGTGTGAGTGTGTATGACTGTGTGTATTAGTGTGTGAGTGTGTATGACTGTGTGTATTAGTGTGTGAGTGTGTATGACTGTGTGTATTAGTGTGTGAGTGTGTATGACTGTGTGTATTAGTGTGTGAGTGTGTATGACTGTGTGTATTAGTGTGTGAGTGTGTATGACTGTGTGTATTAGTGTGTGAGTGTGTATGACTGTGTGTATTAGTGTGTGAGTGTGTATGACTGTGTGTATTAGTGTGTGAGTGTGTATGACTGTGTGTATTAGTGTGTGAGTGTGTATGACTGTGTGTATTAGTGTGTGAGTGTGTATGACTGTGTGTATTAGTGTGTGAGTGTGTATGACTGTGTGTATTAGTGTGTGAGTGTGTATGACTGTGTGTATTAGTGTGTGAGTGTGTATGACTGTGTGTATTAGTGTGTGAGTGTGTATGACTGTGTGTATTAGTGTGTGAGTGTGTATGACTGTGTGTATTAGTGTGTGAGTGTGTATGACTGTGTGTATTAGTGTGTGAGTGTGTATGACTGTGTGTATTAGTGTGTGAGTGTGTATGACTGTGTGTATTAGTGTGTGAGTGTGTATGACTGTGTGTATTAGTGTGTGAGTGTGTATGACTGTGTGTATTAGTGTGTGAGTGTGTATGACTGTGTGTATTAGTGTGTGAGTGTGTATGACTGTGTGTATTAGTGTGTGAGTGTGTATGACTGTGTGTATTAGTGTGTGAGTGTGTATGACTGTGTGTATTAGTGTGTGAGTGTGTATGACTGTGTGTATTAGTGTGTGAGTGTGTATGACTGTGTGTATTAGTGTGTGAGTGTGTATGACTGTGTGTATTAGTGTGTGAGTGTGTATGACTGTGTGTATTAGTGTGTGAGTGTGTATGACTGTGTGTATTAGTGTGTGAGTGTGTATGACTGTGTGTATTAGTGTGTGAGTGTGTATGACTGTGTGTATTAGTGTGTGAGTGTGTATGACTGTGTGTATTAGTGTGTGAGTGTGTATGACTGTGTGTATTAGTGTGTGAGTGTGTATGACTGTGTGTATTAGTGTGTGAGTGTGTATGACTGTGTGTATTAGTGTGTGAGTGTGTATGACTGTGTGTATTAGTGTGTGAGTGTGTATGACTGTGTGTATTAGTGTGTGAGTGTGTATGACTGTGTGTATTAGTGTGTGAGTGTGTATGACTGTGTGTATTAGTGTGTGAGTGTGTATGACTGTGTGTATTAGTGTGTGAGTGTGTATGACTGTGTGTATTAGTGTGTGAGTGTGTATGACTGTGTGTATTAGTGTGTGAGTGTGTATGACTGTGTGTATTAGTGTGTGAGTGTGTATGACTGTGTGTATTAGTGTGTGAGTGTGTATGACTGTGTGTATTAGTGTGTGAGTGTGTATGACTGTGTGTATTAGTGTGTGAGTGTGTATGACTGTGTGTATTAGTGTGTGAGTGTGTATGACTGTGTGTATTAGTGTGTGAGTGTGTATGACTGTGTGTATTAGTGTGTGAGTGTGTATGACTGTGTGTATTAGTGTGTGAGTGTGTATGACTGTGTGTATTAGTGTGTGAGTGTGTATGACTGTGTGTATTAGTGTGTGAGTGTGTATGACTGTGTGTATTAGTGTGTGAGTGTGTATGACTGTGTGTATTAGTGTGTGAGTGTGTATGACTGTGTGTATTAGTGTGTGAGTGTGTATGACTGTGTGTATTAGTGTGTGAGTGTGTATGACTGTGTGTATTAGTGTGTGAGTGTGTATGACTGTGTGTATTAGTGTGTGAGTGTGTATGACTGTGTGTATTAGTGTGTGAGTGTGTATGACTGTGTGTATTAGTGTGTGAGTGTGTATGACTGTGTGTATTAGTGTGTGAGTGTGTATGACTGTGTGTATTAGTGTGTGAGTGTGTATGACTGTGTGTATTAGTGTGTGAGTGTGTATGACTGTGTGTATTAGTGTGTGAGTGTGTATGACTGTGTGTATTAGTGTGTGAGTGTGTATGACTGTGTGTATTAGTGTGTGAGTGTGTATGACTGTGTGTATTAGTGTGTGAGTGTGTATGACTGTGTGTATTAGTGTGTGAGTGTGTATGACTGTGTGTATTAGTGTGTGAGTGTGTATGACTGTGTGTATTAGTGTGTGAGTGTGTATGACTGTGTGTATTAGTGTGTGAGTGTGTATGACTGTGTGTATTAGTGTGTGAGTGTGTATGACTGTGTGTATTAGTGTGTGAGTGTGTATGACTGTGTGTATTAGTGTGTGAGTGTGTATGACTGTGTGTATTAGTGTGTGAGTGTGTATGACTGTGTGTATTAGTGTGTGAGTGTGTATGACTGTGTGTATTAGTGTGTGAGTGTGTATGACTGTGTGTATTAGTGTGTGAGTGTGTATGACTGTGTGTATTAGTGTGTGAGTGTGTATGACTGTGTGTATTAGTGTGTGAGTGTGTATGACTGTGTGTATTAGTGTGTGAGTGTGTATGACTGTGTGTATTAGTGTGTGAGTGTGTATGACTGTGTGTATTAGTGTGTGAGTGTGTATGACTGTGTGTATTAGTGTGTGAGTGTGTATGACTGTGTGTATTAGTGTGTGAGTGTGTATGACTGTGTGTATTAGTGTGTGAGTGTGTATGACTGTGTGTATTAGTGTGTGAGTGTGTATGACTGTGTGTATTAGTGTGTGAGTGTGTATGACTGTGTGTATTAGTGTGTGAGTGTGTATGACTGTGTGTATTAGTGTGTGAGTGTGTATGACTGTGTGTATTAGTGTGTGAGTGTGTATGACTGTGTGTATTAGTGTGTGAGTGTGTATGACTGTGTGTATTAGTGTGTGAGTGTGTATGACTGTGTGTATTAGTGTGTGAGTGTGTATGACTGTGTGTATTAGTGTGTGAGTGTGTATGACTGTGTGTATTAGTGTGTGAGTGTGTATGACTGTGTGTATTAGTGTGTGAGTGTGTATGACTGTGTGTATTAGTGTGTGAGTGTGTATGACTGTGTGTATTAGTGTGTGAGTGTGTATGACTGTGTGTATTAGTGTGTGAGTGTGTATGACTGTGTGTATTAGTGTGTGAGTGTGTATGACTGTGTGTATTAGTGTGTGAGTGTGTATGACTGTGTGTATTAGTCATACATTTGATAAGCATCAATATTTATTCATGTTGATTAGAATATACAAATTTGGAAAAGTATTCATTTATTTTAAGCGATTGACAGCCCATATATATATATATATATAGTGTTACATTTTATTTTTGGAGCACATGAGATGTGTTTTAAGATGAATATTTGTTAATTCAAAAAATTTTTTCCAGATGTGCAGCATTAATGCAGGGAAATGTGTTATCCACGGATTATGATGAAATCTCCGACTTGCACAAGAAAGTGATGAGAGTGAGAGTTCTTTTACACTCAAACTATTTCCCTACACTGTGCGGCCAAAGTTATTGGGACACTCGACTTTTGTTTCAGTTTTGAGTAAATCGATCTCGCCACGTCTTCACGTCGTTTTTTTTTTTCTTTTCCCCCACGCAGATGTCCAACTCGCTGAGCTCCATGGACCAGACCATGCAGGACCTCAAAAGCAAATTCCTTCCTGGCGGAATGCTGACGGACGCGTGGACACAACAAGTGGGAACACACCCTGAGGACAGAAAGTGAGGACTGTGTGCATGAGTCTAATCATATTTTAAAGAGAGAGAGAGAGAGGAGGAAGGAGAAAGAATGAGGGACAAAGAGAGAGAGAGAGAACGTGGGAGAAGTAAAATGAGAGAGTATAAGAGAGAGAGAGAGAGAGAGAGAGAGAACGGGGGGAGGGAGAGAGAGAGAGTGTTTACTGATGTTCGTTTTTAATTGTCCAGTGTGGAAAAAATCAAAGTTCTTCTCGACGCCATTACAGCCATCTATCAACAGTTCAAGAAGGACAAAGCTGAACGACGTGAGTAACACACACACGCACACACACACACACACACACACACACACCTCTCTCTCTCTCACACACACACTAAATCAGATACACAATCTCTCTCACACATTATATTTGATATTATATATAAATAAAAGTTACAATTTGTGCGTGAGTGTTTTTCTAACTCCAATAATAATAATCCCCCCCCAGGTCTCCCGTACAATGAAGAACAGATCCACAAATTCGACAAGTGAGCTTCCTCCTCCTCTTCTTCTTTCTCCTCCTTTTTCTCCTCTTTCTCCTTCTCTTCTTCTTCCTCCTCCTCCTCTTCATCTTCCTCCTGCTCTTGCTCCTTCTCTTTCTCCTCATCTGCCTCCTCCTCTTCCTCCACCTCTTTCTTCTCCTCTTCCTTCTCTTCATGCTTGTTTCTCATTGTTACATATAAAGACGTTCTCCGGCCGTGACCTTGACGTGAGCTTTGTCCGATTTAAAGGCAGAAGCTGGTGTTTCACGCCACTAAAGCGCGTGCCCTGTTCACCGACGAGTGCGCCATGAAGTACCGCCTCTTCATCTCCAAGAGCGAGGAGTGGATGAGGTACAGGGGCTTCAGGATTAAATGAAAATTATGAAATATAATTATATAAAAAAAATCTAAATACATGTGTGATTGAGGCGTGTGTGTGAGATTGAGGCGTGTGTGTGTGTGTGTGTTGTGTGTGTGTGTGTGTGTGTGTGATTGAGGCGTGTGATTGAGGCGTGTGTGTGTGTGATTGAGGCGTGTGTGTGTGTGATTGAGGCGTGTGTGTGATCGAGGCGTGCGTGCGTGCGTGTGTGTGTGTGTGTGTGTGTGAGTGATCGAGGTGTGTGTGTGTGTGTGTGTGTGATTGAGGCGTGTGTGTGTATGATTGAGGCGTGTGTGTGTGTGTGTGTGATATAGGCGTGTGTGTGTGTATGAGATCGAGGCGTGTGTGTATGTGTATGAGATCGAGGCGTGTGTGTGTGTGTGATCGAGGCGTGTGTGTGTGTATGAGATTGAGGTGTGTGTGTGTGTGTGTGTGTGTGTGATCGAGGCGTGTATGTGTGATAGAGGCGTGTGTGTGTGTGTGTGTGTGTGATCAAGGCGTGTGTGTGTGTGTGTGATCGAGGCGTGTGTGTGTGTGTGTGAGTAAGAGGGGCTTGTGTTGCCATGTGAGATTGGCCTGTTGCCATGGAAACTGGGAAGAGAAGCTGCAGAGAAGCCATTCGGCACAAGAATAGAACAGTGCTTTATTTTTCTCCATTTGCACGCGAGTGTGTGGTGTGTGTGTGTGTGTGTGTGTGTGTGTGTGTGTGTGGGTGTGTGTGTGTGGGTGGGTGGGTGTTAATGATGGTGGTGGTGGTGATGATGATGATGGTGGTGTTGGTGGTGATGATGGTGGTGGTGGTGGTGGTGGTGGTGATGATGGTGGTGGTGATGATGGTGATGGTGGTGGTGATTATGATGATGATGATGATGGTGGTCTAACGAGTGTGTTGTTACAGGAAGGTGCATCAGGTTAGGAAGCAGCTTCTGTCACTGAACAACCAGGTTCTCAACATGGAACAGGAAGTGACCATGACCATCCAGCACGTCTACAAGGTAACAACACCTTCCATGCCAGGAGGAATCATGAGCTCATTTAATGTGATGTCTGATTTGAGTGTGTGTGTGTGTGTGTGTGTGTGTGTGTGTTTAGATTCAGGAACAGCTCCCACAGAAGATCATGCCCATTACATCGGGCGGCATCAAACCCCAGGCCTACCTCAGCCAAAGCACGCTCGTGGAAATGACAGCGGGGTGAGTGTGTGTGTGTGTGTGTGTGTGTGTGTGTGTGTGTACATAGCCTTTTTTTTTCTTCTACTTTACAGTTTTTACTTTGTGCTAAAAGATTGGAGAAGATCCACATTATGGGTGTGAGATGATCAGGCGTCTTCACACTTTTGGCCTTCCATAGGCATTCAAATTCACGTTCACTAGGGACTGATGAACACTGATTTTCTTTCTGGTTGTGGATGAAGGATGAAGAAATTGAAAGAGGAGATGGAAGGAGTCGTCAAGGAGCTGGCGGAAAACAACCTGTTCCTGGAAAGGTGACGAAGAACCGGACTTCAGATCATCTCACTGTTTTAATATGCTTCATATAGTATAATAACAACCTGTGTGTGTGTGTGTGTGTGTGTGTGTGTGTGTGGTGTGTGACCCCGCTCTAGGTTTGGCACTCTGACAGTAGACGTTGGACTGAGAAACGTGGACCGAATCTAAAATCACGTCACACAAGCTTCCTCTTTCTTCGACAGGATCTGGCCAAATATATATTTCTGTACATACGCTCGTGTAAATACCGGCCCGCGTCTAGACAGATTTTATTTCTCCATCTTTTCCTTTTTTTTTTTGTTTTTTTTTTTAAATAAGTTAAATACGCTCAAAAGCCTGCATTTCTTTTTCACGTATTTCACGTCTGTCCTGTATCCGATTCTCTTTTCTCTCCTGCACTTTGTTTTTCTAAATCGCTTACGACCTTCTGATCATTCGAGTGTAACATATACTGTGCTGCTCGTGCGCAACATTAAAGACCGCAAACCTGCGATTACCATAACATTCGCATTTCCTGTTTGATTTTTTTTTTTTTTTTTTTTTTTTTTAGAATAAACCTTCACTCTTTTAAGAAGATGTTCCACCAGATCTTGTGCTCATTCAAGTGAAGGTGAGAAGGTCAAGTGTAAAAAAACAAAAAAAAAAAGAAATCCTTCCAAAGAAAGATATCTTCCACTCCAACCTCATATTGTCATGGAGCAGGTTTGGGTCTCCTAATTTAACTGGAGGGACGGTTTTGTGGTAGCTCATGCAACGATGTTCTATACAATTCCTCCAGAAGAACCAGACATGGCATATGGAAAGGTTCGGGTGTCCAAATACTTTTGACAATACGGTGTCTGCAGATGTGGAAAACGTATGATCCCAATTTGAGTTTGAGAAATCAGCTGCTTCAGGTTTTCATCATCAGGATCATCAGCATCTCATCACACGTTAGACTCCCATGGTGACCATCACAAGAGTCACTTCACTCAGCCTTTGGGGTTGCCATGACGACCAGGTTGCCACGGCGACGAGCATCAAATTTGCAAATGACACAAAAGAAGCCCCCCGAGACGTGGCGTTTATTATCACTAGAACGTCGTGCGTGACTCGTACACTAGAGGTCGTTGTTGGATCAGAATGTGTGTGTGTGTGTGTGTGTGTGTGTGTGTGTGTGTGTGTGTGTGTGTGTGTGTGTGTTTGATCTAAAACTTAGAAATTATCCACTGAATAGTTTACTTTATTGTTTAGATATAAAAAAAAATTCAAGGAGATCACGGGTTTATTCAGTTCTTTCACACCTGGAGAGCTCAGTGTCTGAAAAGCCCAGTGTCTGGAGAACTTAGTGTCTTCCCACGTTTCATCCATTTAAGCTCATTTATATCTCAGGAACGCCTCCATATTCTTTGAAGTCCAGCATAGTCTTAATAATGACCATCACAACGATCACCAGTCTCATGAATGACCATCAAAATGATCATCACAAGCATCACCGGTTTCATAAATGACCATCTCAACCCACACCAATCTCATTAATGACCATCACAATTATCACCAATCTCATGAATGATCTTCACAACCATTAGCAATCTCCTTAATGGCCATAACAATGACCATCACAACCATCACTAATCTCATGAATGACCATCAAACCATCAACAATCAGATGAATGACCATCACAACCATCACCATTTGAACAGGTTTTGGTGACCTCTTTCTTTTATACACTATCTACACCAAATACCAAAAAGTGTGTGTGTGTGTGTGTGTGTGTGTGTGTGTGTGTGTGTGTGTGTGTGTGTACACACCTGACAACCTTGTTCACCATCACAACATCCAATTCTACACAGACACAATTCTGAGTAGTGGTTTTGGGGATCAATGATCATTCAGGTACAAGATCTTTAGCAAGATCAGACTCTAATGAGAATGTGAGGAGGTCAGGCCGTGTTCCAGTTTCATCCCAAAGCTGTTCACGAGGGGTTGAGGAGTTCTTGTTGCAGGAGTTCTTCCACCGGACTGTCACATCAACAACGTCGTCTTCACGGAGCTCGCTTGGACCATCGTCATGCTAGAAACACTTTGGGAATCTTCATATAGTGGCCATACTTTGTAGGAGCAGTTTTATTTGCACTTCTAAGATGTTCCACTAGACTTGTGGAGATTTCTCTGTGTGGTTGAGGAGACCTGGGGTGCAGTCGGCATGAAAAATTCATCTCATAGGTGTTCAGAAGGGTTTAGAGCTCTATTGCAAACCACTCAACATCTTCCTCTACAGTTCATACCTTCAGGGACTTTTTGCACAAATTGTCGAATAGGTTCTCCAAGTTCGAGTGAAGGAACATTTCATGCAAAGACATCTCTCCAAGTTTGTGGGACCAGTTTGGTGAATTCTTTAGACAGAAACCAACAACTAGCAGTGAAATTAAACAATTGACCATAAAATGATGTTACAGTTTTCCATTGAACCCAATTCACTTCCCATTAGAACCAATAAAACCATTACACAGGCTAAAGGTTTCTGGAGGTGGTGGTGGTGTTTAGAAGGGAGAAGAAATTTAGAAAGAAAAAGATCTCGCAGACACACGTGGGAGCATCATGATAAAAGATTTGTGAACATTCGAGTTATTTGATTTGCAATTTTTTTTTTAGACTCCATCACAGCCATGATGTCTGAGGAGAACACATCAGGCTGGGTTGCATGGTGAAATCGTGAATCCGTCATTTAGCTGCACGTACACACACACACACACACACACACGCGCGCGCGCGCGCGCACACGAACAGTCGTGTCCCCCAGATTTGGCGACAGACAGCGCGAGCGTGTTGGAGGAACCGCTGAAACGACCTCCAGATCTCCTCGGGTTCTGATGAAGGATTGCTATTTTCTTCTGTGAAAGAAGAGAAGAAGGAGAGAAGCTGCAGGATCTGGTCGCTGCATGAAGAACAATGAGATGGAGTCGGGCGGTTTCTTGGCTCACGAGAGGTTTTTGAGGATGCTGCGCGAGCGCGGAAAAAACGGGCAAGACGCAGAGATGTGTCACATCGACCAGCAGAGAAAACACGCTCTTTCCGCGAGGTGAGGTATGTAAACATAACGCGTGTGTGTGTTTAAATGTTTTTGTGTGTGTTTGTGTGTTTAATGTAAGGAAGGAAGAGGGGAAATGAGCGCGCGCTGTTTCCATCTTGAACCTGTAAGAAATGCTGTTGACAAAATATCATAAATGACCATCACAACCATCATAAACATCACCAATCTCATGACCATCACAACCATCATAAACATCACCAATCTCATGACCATCACAACCATCATAAACATCACCAATCTCATGACCATCACAACCATCATAAACATCACCAATCTCATGACCATCACAACCATCATAAACGTCACCCATCTCATGACCATCACAACCATCATGACCATCACCAATCTCATGACCATCACAACCATAATAACCATCACCAATCTCATGACCATCACAACCATCATAAACATCACCAATCTCATGACCATCACAACCATCATGACCATCACAACCATCATGACCATCACCAATCTCATGACCATCACAACCATCATGACCATTACCAATCTCATGACCATCACAACCATCATGACCATCAACAATCTCATGACCATCACAACCATCATGACCATCACCAATCTCATGACCATCACAACCATCATAAACATCACCCATCTCATTACCATCACAACCATCATAACCATCACCAATCTCATGACCATCAAAACCATCATAAACATCACCCATCTCACTAATGACAATCACAATGACGACTACAAAGACCATCACAACATCACCAATCTTAGTAATGACCATCACATCCATCATAAACATCACCAATTTCATAAAAGACCATCGCAACCATCATAACCATCACCAATCACAATAATAACCAACACCAACATCACCAATCTCACGAATGACCATCACAATAACCAACACAACCATCACCAACCATTACAACAATCACAACCATCATAAACATCACACATCTCATGAATGACCCTTACCACAAAGACCATCACATCATCACCAATTTCATAAATGACCATCATCACAAAGACAATCACAGCATCACCAATCTCATGAATGACCATCACAACCACCACAAACATCACCAATCTCATGAAGGGCGATCACAATGACCATCACAAAGACCATTACAAAAGACCATAACAACTTTCCCCAGTCTCATGAATGACCATCACAACCATCTGAAAAATCTCAATCTTATCAATGACATTACATCATCACCTTTTCTAATTAAAGACTATCATAATGACCATCACAATCCTCACTAGTCTCTGAAGAACATCTCAATTACTATTACAACTATTACATTTCCACAGTGAACAATAAACCACATGTTTCTCGCTCCATCTCTGGTAGCTGATTGGACAGAACGTATTCACAAGATTATTATGAAACCTGTTTCTAGTCATTTTTCATTGATCTTTTCTTTTACACCTGGTGTCTGATCCGAGTCATGACCCCGAAACCGAACGCCACACAGCCTGAGTTGGATCAGAAATGGCGGCCATGTCGCTCTGGCTGCTTTTGATTTGGTCTGTTGCCGGGGAATGGAGGACGGAGATTACGGGGAAGGAGGCCGCCGGGGTAAACAGAGCGCTGAGATAAGTGCAGGGCTGCAGGGAAACGAGCAGCGCTTCTCAGGGAGCCGCCGTTTATTACGCATTCCCTCGACGCACTTAATGAATAACGAGAGTGAAGGTCAGGTGCAGTGTTTGTACAGCGAAGCGCTCGCGGTCGAGCTCGGTTTCTTTTTCTGGGACGCTCTTCGTCTCGGCCCGAACACGAGCAAAGTAGTTAGATAAATAAAATAAATCAATTGATATTTATATATATATAAACCAATCAGAACGTGAATCTGGATCTGACCTGTAGTAACCTCCTATATATTTATACACACACACACACAACACACACACACACACACACACACACACGTATATAGTATCTCACGAAAGTGAGTCCACCCTCAGTGATAACAGCTGTACGTCATGTACCCATGCAACGTCACACGTCCTATTTATCACGTTCACGTTTTCGTCTGATTGACATTGACATTGTGTGCTTCGAGTCCAATTCTCTCATACTAACCGCTGGATGTTCAACATGGCACCTCATCATGTACTCCCTGCTGAGGAGAACTGAGGAAATTGTGTCTACAAGCCTGGTGGTGGCAGCATCATGGTCTGGGGCTGCATGACTGCTGCTGGTACTGGGGAGCTGCGGTTCATTGAGGGAAACATGGATTCCAACATGTACTGTGACATCCTGAAGCAGAACACGATGCCCTCAATTCAGTTTTCCAACATAATAACGACCCCAAACTTACCACCAGGATGACAACTGCGTTACTTAAGGTGAAGGTGAAGGTGAAGGTGATGGAGTGGCCAAGTATATCTCCAAACCTAAACTCTGTTGAGCACCTGTAAGGAATCCTCAAGCAGAAGGTGGAGATTCTGCATGTGTGTAACATCCAGCAGCTCTGTGATGTCATTAGAGAGGAGTGGAAGAGGATCCCAGCAACAATCTGTGCAGCTCTGGTGAATTCCACACCCAGGAGGATTGAGGCAGCGCTGAAGAACAGTGGTGTTCACACTTTTGTGGGTGCAGCAGTACACAAAATTCACGGTTCGGTACCTACCTCAGTTTTTAAGTCACGGTTCGGTTAAATTTCGAGACACAGAGAGTCCTTAAATAATATTTTATAAAAACAATTAAATAAAAACACTATTATATGAATTAAATCGATTCAATAAAATGAAATAAATGAAAAAAATGTATTAAATAGTGTACATTTTTAAGTCCTCATTTGGGTAATACAGGTGTGTGTGTGTGTGTGTGTGTGTGTGTGTGTGTTTTACATTTAATATTTCATTTTCTAAAGATATGATCTACTTAACTGTTCTTCTGCATACTTTAACAAATGTCTTCAATCCTTCCATCCTTCATTTATTCACCCCCTCCATATGAGCGAGAAAAAGATTTTGCACCGCACTACAAATTGTATTTCCAGTGACACTGCGCTAACTTTGTATATATATATATATATATATAGACAGGCCTTGTGGAAGCCCCGCCCACTTTGCTTACATGACATTTTCTAGCGTCGCTTAACTAAAACACACAAGCCGCGTTTATTCCCTTGATTCCGGACCGCTTAGCGACGTATGTACGCACATTATAGTTTGATTTGTGAAAGGAACCCAAAAGCCAAAATGTTAAGGAGAAAGGATTAAGGGCCTTGGTCAAGGGCCCCAAAAGTGCCAGTTTGGCGATACTAGGACTACGAATTCACCGTTAGATTCTTTTCTGCTGGATTATTTTGGAGATTTGTGCTCATTTGTCCACAAAGGTGCTGATGTAGGGTGAGGTGAGGAGGCGTGTTCTAATTCATATGATTCCATATGATCTTCCACGCCAAACTGTGGAAACCAGATCTTCAAGGAGCCGAGGAGTTAGTGCACAAGAACATCGTCATGCTGGAACAGGTTCGGGTCTCGTAATGACTGTACAGCTTAATTAAACGAGATCTCCTTGTGCACCTGTTCCCCGAGGCGCGCTGACGAGCCGCGGCTGTGATCAGCTGACGAAGGAACATCTTAATGAACTACACTGCAAATGGCTCACATTGTCCTGGCGGATCTGCGACTTGTTTCCAGGACAAAACCCTCTCAGTGGGACGCAAGCGATTGTTATTGAAAACGGATTTATCCTGCCAACACAAAGGGACGCCGACGAGCCGCCGCTCCGGATCCTATCGCCATGGAAACCTATTTTGTCACGTCATCCTGGTATCATAACGCTAACTTGAACATGATCTCAGCAGTGGAGGAGCTGTAATAATTTTATATCCGGTGTTGAAGACGAGGACGGGTTTCCTTTAAAGTTAATGTTGTGATGCATCGATAAAAAATAAAATAAAAAAAAAGATACCAGACTGCTGCTTTAAACATATAAAATATAATGAAACGTCTTTCCTCTGTTGTTGTGTTACAGGTCCGACCTACCACAGCTACAGCGATGGTGTACGCTCTGCCAATGGACGCCGCGAAGCCGTCTCTGCACACGACCCTCCTGACGTACCTGATGCCGAACAATTCGCAGAGGGACAATGTGTCGACTCCGGCGGCCGGTTCCCCAACGCCCGTCTGCGACCTGGACACTTCCTCGAACAGCACCCAAGTGTCCTATGAGCTCAGTCCAGCAGAAGTGACCGTCCTGGGGCTGATCTTTGGCGTCTTTTGGCTGGTCTCGGTTCTTGGGAACGCTTTGGTGTGTCTGGTGATACACCGCAGCCGGAGAACTCAGTCCACCACCAATTACTTTGTGGTGTCCATGGCCTGTGCTGATTTGCTGCTGAGTCTCGGTTGTGCTCCATTCGTCCTGCTCCAGGTCTCGTCCGGGTATTGGCCCCTGAGCGCGGCGGCCTGCAAGGCGGTGCGCTACATCCAGCACCTGTGCCCCGGCGTGCAGGTCTACGTCCTGCTTTCCATCTGCGTGGATCGCTTCTACACGATCGTATATCCGCTCAGCTTTAAAGTCTCACGGGAGAAGGCCAAACGCATGATCCTGGCGTCCTGGCTCTTCGACGCCGCCTTCGTCTCGCCGTGCCTCTTTTTCTATGGATCGGCATCATCGTTTACGCAAAGACACTGCGAATTTTTCCTCCCGGGATCGTGGGACGGTCTGGCCTACGCCCTGGTTCACCTCCTGTTCGGGTTCCTGGTTCCGGCGCTTCTCATCTTGTCGTTCTACCAGAGGGTCGTGCGGTACATTTGGCGCATCAGTGCGGACGGACGCACGGTGCGCAGGACTATGAACATTGTGCCCAGGACAAAAGTGAAAACCATCAAGATGTTCCTAATGCTAAACACTGTGTTCCTCCTCACGTGGATGCCTTTTTACGTAGCGCAGCTTTGGCATCCCGACGTCTCCGCCGGCCCCAGCAGGCAGGGGGCGCTCTTTTTCGTGGCCATCGCGTGGATGTCGTTCAGCTCCACCGCCTCAAAGCCGACGCTCTATTCTGTCTACAACGCCAATTTCCGGCGAGGAATGAGAGAGACGTTCTGCATGTCATCCATGAAGTGCTACCGGAGCAACGCGTACACCATCACGGCTAGTTCACGCATAGCCAAGAAGAATTACGTCGGTGTTGTGGATTTGTCGGTTCCGCCGAAAACTCTGATCAAAGATTCCGTGTACGACACGTTCGACCGGGAAGCGAAAGAGAAAAAACTCGCATGGCCTATAAGTGTCAACCCTCCCAACACGTTCGTATAGAGTTGCGACACGTTCGACACGTTGACACGTTCCATCCAAATGTACTCGAAGGTGCTCAGGTGCTGATTTTTCTGGAGCACACCTAGCATCGAAAACTGAAAGCGATACACATTTTATTGTCGTTTTATTAAGCAGGACATTACGAAAAGCAAAAACCGACAGCAGCCAGATGTGAGGAGGAGCTCGTGAGAAGAACCTCGCAAGAACTTCAGCGCTTTTTGTGTCATTTCTGTCAGTAGTATGTTCCGTAGAGTTAAATCTGTTGTTTCCGTGATCCTAAATGTCGTGACACTAAAGGTCAGAAGACACGTGTCGAGACGAACCCAGTGCCGTGACTCTTATCTATACGTGTGTCCACGTGTCTAGATTTGTCCAATAGGTCTATGTGTGGACTTTCATCTACAGCGCAGTCGATCTCAACGTCTTACCACTGTGATGTCTTTGTCCATTACCATAGTGAGTTCCTTTCTGTAGGAAACATGTCCCTGGTCCAGAAAACGTCTAAAACCGTGTTGCATTAAACAATGACGAGCAGAAAATAAAAAAATATTTTAAAACGAGTTTGATTTCTGCTTCAGGGGTCGTCCATAATCATCCATAATGTCCTTTTACATTCATAATAAACGAGGTGGGACATTTCCAACACGAGACACGTGAGGAATTCTCCGGGTCGTCGTCTGCTCGAGAACAAAACGAGCGTAGACGTAAAAAACGTCAAAAGTAATGGGACACATTTTTGCCAGGCATTGCGCTTTTTTGTTTACTTTTAACACAAAGTTTGAGGTACACAATTGTATAGGTCTTTGGGTTGAAGATCTCGAGTGGCCTGCTATAGAGATATAAACCCTATTGGACACCTTTGGGATACATCAAGTTGACTGCAGATCTCCTCACCTCACCTACAGCAGTAGCTTTACTTACAGTTTCTTATGTCTGAATCAGCACAATTCTCCACAAGAGCATCTTATAGCACATATGGTCAGGTGTCCACAAACTTTTGGCCAAGAGTGTACATTATTCTGTAGAGTAAAAAAATGAAATCAATATTTTACTCTAAGCATTTGCACATCTTTATTATAGATATATATATTTGACATAAACAAATAGTTTTAGTTTTGCTACAGTTTCTATACATACTTTATGCAGAAATATAAAAATATCCATATATTTCTGTGCAAAATAAAGACGTTGGAAACGGACAGGCAGGAAACAGAGGACAAACAAGGACGTGTCGCTGTTTCCACGCCGTGTTCTCCGTCCCGTCGTTTCGCGCCGTGTGGCTTCGTCTCCGTCGTAATTCGGGATGATTTCAACTAACGTGTGTTTATTAATGTGTCTGATCCGATCCGATCTGCTCAAAGAGTTTTTCAGGTTTCAATTACAATCTAATTCTTTCTGTCGGTGCCCTGTCCGATCTCAAAACACACGGTTCGGAAAATACGTCGGAGGAAAATGTAACGGGAAAAATTACGCAGAATGAGAACTTATTCTGAGACGCTACAAATACAATCATATTAATGCAGAATGTGATAGAGAGAGAGAAAGAGAGAGAGAGAGAGAGAGAGAGAGAGAGAGAGAGAGAGAGAGAGAGAGAGAAATAGTACTGAACCTAAACAAAAAGTACTGAACATAGAGTACTGAACCTAAACAGTCAGGAGTACTGAACATAGAGTACTGAACATAGAGTACTGAACCTGAACATAAGAGTACTGAACATAGAGTACTGAACATAGAGTACTGAACCTAAACAGAAAGTACTGAACATAGAGTACTGAACACAGAGTACTGAACATAGAGTACTGAACCTGAACATAGAGTACTGAACATAGAGTACTGAACATAGAGTACTGAACCTGAACATAGAGTACTGAACATAGAGTACTGAACATAGAGTACTGAACCTGAACATAGAGTACTGAACATAGAGTACTGAACATAGAGTACTGAACCTAAACAGAAAGTACTGAACATAGAGTACTGAACATAGAGTACTGAACATAAAGTACTGAACCTAAACAGAGATTACTAAACCTAAATTATCAGGAGTACTGAACCTTGATAGCGAGTACTGAACCTAAATTTAAAGTACTAAACATGAATAGAGAGTAATAAACCTAAACGGAGAGTACTGAACCTAAATTATCAGGAGTCCTGAACCTAAACAGTGAGTAGTGAACCTAAATAAAAGAGTACTGAACCTAAACACAGTACATAACAAAAATGATCAGGAGTACTGAACCTAAACAATCTAAAGTACTAAACCAAGTAAAGAGTACTGGACCTAAATAAAGTACTGAATCTAAATAATCAGGAGTACTGAAACAAAACAAAAGAGAGTACTGAACCTTAAGTGTCAAAAATATTCCATCAAAAAAAAAAAAAAATGTCAAGAATACTGAATAATGTAAATAATCAGGAGTACTGAACTCAGAGAGAGAGAGAGAGAGAGGAGAGAGAGAGAGAGAGAGAGAGAGAGAGAGAGAGAGAGAGAGCGAGCGCGAGAGAGGGGGGGGTGTTAATGTGAGTGTAATACAGTCAGAGCGGAGACGATCGCTAAATAAATGGAGCATCATAGCGAGCAGGAAAAAGTGCTTTACGTTGCATTAAGAAATAAATACGCGTGAAACGAACAAAAAGATCCGTTCAACTCGAAATCAACAGGATCCAGGAGCTTCGACTCAGTGCTACGCGAATCGCTAACATTCTTTAAAGTGCTTAGAACACAATGGCCACGCCCGGCGCGTACGTCAGGGCCTCACGTGTCCTTTTCCGTTTCTTGCACGATTCGTTTTCAGACTTTCTGAAATCGGCAAGAATTCCTCCTCTCGCTTCGTCCTGGATGGGAATGAACGGAAACGGTGCCAAAGGTTTACAACAATACTGTGAGATTTATGCTTCTTCCTTACACCAGTTTCCTCCCTTAACACCCCCCACCCCCCCAAAATAAATGTGAAAAAAAATAATAATTAATAAAACCCCCACGACCCTCTGTGTGTCCTCTATGTGACCACTGCACTGTTCCTTCCTCCTTCATATACACCAGTAGCTCCACTCCCGAAGTCCCTCTGCATCCCTGGAGAAAGCTGGACGTTCCTTACAGTGAAGAGGAAGCGTCTGGAACATTGAGATCTAAGTGGATTTGCTCTGGAGGCCAGACGAGTTGTATTTCGTGTTTTTGGCCGGTTTGGTGGCGCTGCTGCTTTGGGAGCCTTTCTGATCGTCTCCTGTCAGGAGGGCTTTGATTTCCGACGGGATTTTTCCTTGGTCCATGGCGATGCACCACTGCTTGTACTGGAAAAAAAACACACACACACACACACACACACACACACACACACACACACACACACAAGACAGAGAATAAATATTTACATTGTGTGTGAATAACTTTTGGCCCCATAGTGCAGGTTACATGGTTTGGAACAGGGGTGGAGATGAAGAACATGAGGAACCCCTTGATTATGTAGAACATAAGCAACCCTTAGATCATGAAGAATGTGAGGAACACCACGATCACCTAGAACATGAGCAACCCCTTGATCACGTAGATCGTGAGGAATCCCTTAATCGTGGAGAACATGCAGAACCTATAGATCGTGGAGAACAGAGGAGGAACCCATTGATCAGAGAAAACCTGAGAAACCCACCATCTCTAGTTCTTCTCTCAAGGCACAGATGGCTCTCTCTTTACTGGACACCAGCTCCTCCAGGTACTGGTAGCGCAGCTTCTTCCGGGCTCGGCATTCCCGCGCGCTCTGCCTGCTGCGCTCCAGCTTGGCCTTCAGGTCGATCTTGGCAGGCTTTCGGCCGCGTTTCCCCGGCTTCTTCACCTTTCCACTGACCATCTGTTGAGAGAAGGTGGAGTGAAGGTGATGTTTAGTTAGAGCTACATCGTATAGAATGAAGGTCTGGTGGTGGTCAGGGTGGTGGTGTAGCAGGGAGGAGAAAACACTCCTGTGGAATGGAACATCACACCATATAAACAAATCTAATCAAAACTACAGCGTTAATACCACCACAAGATACTACAATCAGAACTACAGCATTAATACCACCACAAGATACTACAATCAGAACTACAGCGTTAATACCACCACAAGATACTACAATCAGAACTACAGCGTTAATACCACCACAAGATACTACAATCAGAACTACAGCGTTAATACCACCACAAGATACTACAATCAGAACTACAGCGTTAATACCACCACAAGATACTACAATCAGAACTACAGCGTTAATACCACCACAAGATACTACAATCAGAACTACAGCGTTAATACCACCACAAGATACTACAATCAGAACTACAGCGTTAATACCACCACAAGATACTACAATCAGAACTACAGGTCGACCGATATTAGATTTTACCGATACCGACAGATTCGATCGTGTTCGCCGATAACCGATTAATCAAGTCAAGTCAAGTCAAGTCAAGTTTATTTGTATAGCGCTTTTCACAACAGACATTGTCTCAAAGCAGCTTTACACAAATCAATCAATCGATTAATTAATTTAAAAACACTCCATGTTAAATAGTACTGAATTTTCTTACCAAAAAAATGTAAATAAGGACTGAATCATCATAAAAGTTGCTGAATTAAATAAATAGATAAATATAATAATATAATTAATAAATTGTAAATAATAAATAACAGCGCTCTCCGTGCAGCGCGCAGTCTCGCGTGTAAAAACAAACACGTAGTGTCAGTGACTCGCCCTCTAGAGGCCGCTCTTGTAATGACAGCGGACTGGAACCTGGAAAAACTACTGGAATGGATTTTTGCCGATAACCGAGTTCCAGCGATCAACTATCAGTGGCGATTTATTGTCAAAACCGATTAATCGGTCGACCTTTATTCATTATGATCATAATATGAATAATAATAATAATAATATATTCAGAAATAATATATATGTAATATAAACTTTTACGTCACTTGGTCAACACCCCCTTATCCAGAACGGCTTCACAAAGTGCCCCAAGTTCTCCATCAATAAACAAATTCTGGTTCTGGTTCTAAAGCTTCTGCTGGATGAGAATGTAGAAACTTTTATAGAAAGCTGGTAGAAGCTTATAGAAGGCCAAGAAGGTCGTTTAAGAACCTTGGCATTGGCAGGTGTTTAGACAGGGTTTGATGACTGCTGTTTGGACATCAAGGGGAAGTTTGTTCCACCACCTCGGTGCCAGAAGCAAAGAAGAATAACCTGGAAGCATGTCTTGCTTGTACCAGGAGAGAATCTTATTAACCTGGAATCTCCTCACCACCACCCTCACCCAGGAACATTGACCTGGTATCTTCTCATACTCACCCAGGAGTAACCTGGCCTCTCCTCATCCTTACCTAGGAACATTGACCTGGTATCTCCTCATCCTCACCCAGGAATAACCTCGTATCTCCTCACTCTCACCCAGCAGTAACCTGGTATCTCCTCACCCAGGAACATTGACCTGGTATCTCCTCATCCTCACTCTCGAATAACCTGGTATCTCCTCACCCTCACCCAGGAACATTGACCTGGTATCTCCTCACCTTGCTCTCGTCCATCTTGGACCTGCTCTCGGAGATCTGAGAAGCGTTAGCTTGTTTAGCCGAGCCGCTGAGATCCTGGTGAAGATTACGGCTCACTCGGTTTGCTGTGTTCGGTGTAATCGGATTCCCGCAACAATAAATCCGATTTTAACTCGGAGACTTTAACAAGTATCCGCCTTGAAACATTCACACGGAGAAAAAAAACAGAAAAAACTCGAGAGTCGCTAATGTTTTTAGCATCGTTTCCGCCCCTTCGGAAGCAAACACGGACACACCCACTCCGCCGCGAGGCATGCTGGGAATGAGAGTTTTACACCAGAGCTCGAGTCAGGAACAAGAAATAAATTAAGAATAAATAATTTCTCATTTGAAGAAGTGTATTGTAGTGTTGTGTAGTTATGTGTTGTGTAATATAGTGTAATGACGTGTAGTGTTGTGTAGTGTTGTGTTCTTCTTTGAGGAAGTGTAGTGTAGTGTTGTGTAGTTATGTGTTGTGTAATGTTGTGTAGTGTTGTGTAGTGTTGTGTTCTTCTTTGAGGAAGTGTAGTGTAGTGTTGTGTAGTTATGTGTTGTGTAATATAGTGTAATGATGTAGTGCCGTGTAGTGTTGTGTAGTGTTGTGTTCTTCTTTGAGGAAGTGCAGTGTAGTATTGTGTAGTTATATGTTGTGTAATATAGTGTAATGATGTATAGTGTTGTGTAGTGTTGTGTTCTCCTTTAAGGAAGTGCAGTGAAGTTTTGTGTAGTTATGTGTAATATAGTGTAGTGTTGTATAGTATTGTGTAGTGTTGTGTAGTATTGTGCAGTTATGTGTTGTGTAATGATGTATAGTGTTGTGTGGTGTTGTGTTCTCCTTTGAGGAAGTGTAGTGTACAATTTAGCAGTTATGTGTTGTGTAATGATGTATAGTGTTGTGTTCTCCTTTGAGGAAGTGTAGTGTAGTATTGTGTAGTTATGTGTTGTGTAATATAGTGTAATGATGTATAGTGTTGTGTAGTTATGTGTTGTGTAATATAGTGTAATGATGTAGTGTTGTGTAGTGTTGTGTAGTGTTGTGTTCTCCTTTGAGGAAGTGTAGTGTAGTATTGTGTAGTTATGTGTTGTGTAATATAGTGTAATGATGTATAGTGTTGTGTAGTTATGTGTTGTGTAATATAGTGTAATGATGTATAGTGTTGTGTAGTTATGTGTTGTGTAATATAGTGTAATGATGTAGTGTTGTGTAGTGTTGTGTAGTGTTGTGTTCTCCTTTGAGGAAGTGTAGTGTAGTATTGTGTAGTTATGTGTTGTGTAATATAGTGTAATGATGTATAGTGTTGTGTAGTTATGTGTTGTGTAATATAGTGTAATGATGTAGTGTTGTGTAGTGTTGTGTAGTGTTGTGTTCTTCTTTGAGGAAGTGTAGTGTAGTATTGTGTAGTTATATGTTGTGTAATATAGTGTAATGATGTATAGTGTTGTGTAGTTATGTGTTGTGTAATATAGTGTAATGATGTATAGTGTTGTGTAGTTATGTGTTGTGTAATATAGTGTAATGATGTATAGTGTTGTGTAGTTATGTGTTGTGTAATATAGTGTAATGATGTATAGTGTAGTGTAGTTATGTGTTGTGTAATATAGTGTAATGATGTATAGTGTTGTGTAGTTATGTGTTGTGTATATAGTGTAATGATGTATAGTGTTGTGTAGTTATGTGTTGTGTAATATAGTGTAATGATGTATAGTGTTGTGTAGTTATGTGTTGTGTAATATAGTGTAATGATGTATAGTGTTGTGTAGTTATGTGTTGTGTATATAGTGTAATGATGTAGTGTTTTTTTTTTTAGTTGTGTAGTTATGTGTTGTGTAATATAGTGTAATGATGTATAGTGTTGTGTAGTTATGTGTTGTGTAATATAGTGTAATGATGTATAGTGTTGTGTAGTTATGTGTTGTGTAATATAGTGTAATGATGTATAGTGTTGTGTAGTTATGTGTTGTGTAATATAGTGTAATGATGTAGTGTTGTGTAGTTATGTGTTGTGTAATATAGTGTAATGATGTATAGTGTTGTGTAGTTATGTGTTGTGTAATATAGTGTAATGATGTATAGTGTTGTGTAGTTATGTGTTGTGTAATATAGTGTAATGATGTATAGTTTTTTTTTTTTTTTTGTGTTGTGTAGTTATGTGTTGTGTAATATAGTGTAATGATGTATAGTGTTGTGTAGTTATGTGTTGTGTAATATAGTGTAATGATGTATAGTGTTGTGTAGTTATGTGTTGTGTAATATAGTGTAATGATGTATAGTGTTGTGTAGTTATGTGTTGTGTAATATAGTGTAATGATGTATAGTGTTGTGTAGTTATGTGTTGTGTAATATAGTGTAATGATGTAGTGTTGTGTAGTTATGTGTTGTGTAATATAGTGTAATGATGTATAGTGTTGTGTAGTTATGTGTTGTGTAATATAGTGTAATGATGTATAGTGTTGTGTAGTTATGTGTTGTGTAATATAGTGTAATGATGTATAGTGTTGTGTAGTTATGTGTTGTGTAATATAGTGTAATGATGTAGTGTTGTGTAGTTATGTGTTGTGTTCTTCTTTGAGGAAGTGAGGCTGCTCGGGGTGGTTTCTTTAAGACCGCCCTCTCTCTCACAGTGGGACTGGTCTGAAATGACGTCATGGTTTTATTTTGATCATTATGACCTCATCATCAGTGAGACGGAGTTCAGAGAGGAAACTTTCTTACAGTGTTTCTGCCGGAGATCTGAGCGTTTTAGCCTCAGTTACCGGGACTGAAGATTCGGGCAGATGTGAAGCGGATTTTCTGGTTTGGAGAAGATAAGTGAGAGAGAGAGAGAGAGAGAGAGAGAGGAAAAGAGGAGGAACAGAGGGAGGTAGAGAAGGTGAAATGTTCTCTCTCTTTTTAAAGGTAAGTTCGACACATTTCGACTTTGTATCTCTTCAAGGCCTGTAAAGCGCGCGCATGAGTGTGTGTGTGTGTGTGTCTGTGTGTCTGTCTCTCTCTCGGTGTGTCTCACTGTGTGTGTGTGTGTGTGTGTGTGTGTGTGTGTGTGTGTGTGTGTGTGTGTGTGTGTGGAGGCCAAAGTTACACCGTGTTCCAGTCCTCCTGCCAGGCCAATGAGTTTCTTGAGCAAAGGAAAACGGATTCAAAAATCCGCTTGTCTCGCGCTCGCCACCGAATGACCCGTGTGTCCAAACCCGTGTCTTTTTCCTCCCAGTGTTTCAGAAGACCTTCCTGTCCTTCTAAATGAAGATTTGTTTCAAGTTGAGTTGTTTACTTAAGGTCACAGTTTAAAACATGTTTGTTTGTTTTATTCAGTTTGTTTGTTTGTATGAACGGCTAATAAAAGAGATGTGACCACTTCCTGTTTATGATCCTGTAGGTGAGGAAGTGAAGCTCCTGTAGATACAAATGGGTCAGGATAGTGTATCGAAATAACACACACACCATACACACTATATACACTATACACTCTATACACACCATACACACCATAAACACTATACACACCATACACACCATATACACGAGACACTCTATACATACCACATACACACCACATACACCATACACACCATACACACCATACACACCACATACACACCATACACACCACATACACACTATACACTCTATACATACCACATACACACTATACACTCTATACATACCACATACACACTATACACACTATATACACCATAAACACTATACACACTATACACTCTATACATACCACATACACACCACATACACACCATACACACTATACACACTAACACATCTATACAACTATACAAATCCCCACACTCCACACACCCAACACACACAACACAAACACTACACACCCCACACACACTACACACTCTAAACACACCACACACACAATACACACCATACACACAATATACACAATACACACAATACACACACTACACACACTACATACAACATACACACCATACACACTCTACATACCACATACACACCACATACACAACATACACACTATACACTCTATACATACCACATACACACTATACACACTATATACACCATAAACACTATACACACTATACACTCTATACATACCACATACACACCACATACACACCATACACACTATACACACTATACACTCTATACATACCACATACACACTATACACACTATATACACCATAAACACTATACACACCATACACACTATATACACCATAAACACTATATACACCATACACACTATACACTATACACTCTATACATACCACATACACACCATACACACTATACATACCACA
>JBCEWE010000123.1:845174-907131 GCA_039877035.1 Silurus lanzhouensis | reverse complement strand
ACCATACACACTATATACACCTAAACCTACACACCATACACACTATATACACTTACACACACCCATACACACTATATACACTCTACACACCATACACACCTACACACCATACACACTATATACACCACACCCATACACACTATACACCCACCTCATACACACTATACCCATACACACTCATACACACCATCATATACACCATAAACACCATACACTCTACACACCATACACACTATATACACTCTACACACCACATACACCATACACACTATATACACCATAAACACTCTACACACCATACACACTATATACACTCTACACACCACATACACCATACACACTATATACACCATAAACACTCTACACACCATACACACTATATACACTCTACACACCACATACACCATACACACTATATACACCATAAACACTATATACACTATACACACCATATACACTATATACACACCACCTACACTATATACACACCATACACACTATATACACTCTACACACCATACACACTATATACACCATAAACACTATATACACTCTACACACCATATACACTATATACACACCACCTACACTATATACACACCATACACACTATATACACTCTACACACCATACACACTATATACACTCTACACACCACATACACCATACACACTATATACACACTATACACACTATAAACACCACATACACTATACACACCATATACACTGTACACACACTATATACACTATACACACCACATACACTATATACACCCTACACACTGTACACACCATACACACCACATACACTATACACACCATAAACATTATACACACTATATACACTACACACTCCATATACACCACATACACTATACACAAACCATACACACACCATATACACCACATACACTGTACACACTATAAACACTATACACACCATACACACTCCATATACACCACATACACTATACAAACACCATATACACTATACACTCTATATACACTGCATACACTGTACACACTATAAACACTAAACACACACCAAACACACTGTACACACAATACACACTATATACACCACATATACTATACACACCATACACACTATACACGCACATACACACTATACACTACATATACACCACATACACTATACACACTATATACACTATACACTCTATATACACCATAAACACTATACACACACACACACACACACACACACACACACACACACACTATATACACTATACACACCACATCCACTATACACACCATATACACTGTACACACTATAAACACTATACACACACCAAACACACTGTACACACAATACACACTATATACACCACATATACTATACACACCATACACACTATACACGCACATACACACTATACACTACATATACACCACATACACTATACACACTATATACACTATACACTCTATATACACCATAAACACTATACACACACACACACACACACACACACACACACACTATATACACTATACACACCACATCCACTATACACACCATATACACTGTACACACCATACACACACCATATACACCACATACACTGTACACACTATACACACCCCATATACACCACATACACTATACACACACGTCATACACTCCATATACACTGTACACACTATACACACCCTACACACACCAAACACACTGTACACACAATACACACTATATACACTACACACTCCATATACACCGTACACACTATACACACACCATACACACTATACACCACATACACTATACACACACCATACACACGCCATATACACTATACACACACCATACACACTATACACCACATACACTATACACACACCATATACACTACACACCCCATATACACCACATACACACTATACACACACCATATACACCACATACACTGTACACACTATACACACCATACACACTATACACTCCATATACACCACATACACTATATACACCATAAACACTATACACGCACACACACACCATACACACCACATACACTATATACACCATAAACACTACACACACCATACACACCACATACACTATATACACCATAAACACTACACACACCAAACACACCACATACACTATACACACAATACACTGTACACACCATAAATATTTTGCACATCATATACACTCTACACACCATATAAACCCTATACACTGTATACACACAATTCACACTATTCACATTATATATACTATAAACACCATACACACCCTGTAATGTATTAGTTTAAAATTCACACAACGGATCCACTTCTGAAAAAAAAACACAGTAGATCAAATACACACGTGGTTTTAGTGATTATACAGCGATCATGCTTCAATTCAGATATTTACTTTATGGACAAAAAAAAGTTTGTGGACACGTGACCTTAAGATTACGTGCTTTTTGAACATCGTATTCCACATTGAGTCTCATTTGGTGTTTTAAAAACCTCCACTTTTCTGGGACAATGAACATGTAACACGTTTGGGTCTCGTAGTTGAAGTGAAGGGGGAAATATCGTGCTACTGCCTCTGAACATGTTTCATACAAGCGAATCTCCAACACTGTGGGAACAGTTTGGCTGGAGGAATCTGAATATCCTCAATAAATGAAGTAATAACGCCGTTATCTCGCTGTAACTTCGCCAAGATGACACAAGGGTGTGTGTGTGTGTGTGTGTGTGTGTGAAAGTAATCAGTTGCATAAAAGCTCGCATGACCTCATCTGGGCGTCTGAGAAACAGGTGTTGAGCCTTGAGGTTCATATACAGCCTGCAGCTCACTGTCATCATCATCATAAGTCACAGTAGCAGCGGGTTTAAGATCAATGATGTCATCACTGCGTGTCTGGAGTTGATTAATCCTATTGACTTGCAAAAATATCTGACTTTTGACTCTACTTTTGATCCAAGAAGGATCCAATATACTTCCTGTTATCACTTACGTTATAGCAGCTATAAACACGCGTTCCTTCAGCACAAGAACCTGCAGCATAGAAACTGGTATCTCCCTCCAAACACATGTACATTAAGCGATTACACTGTATAGGCAAAAGTCTTTGGACACCTGAGCATAAGATTATGCGCTTTTTGAACATCCCACACCGAGTCGTCATTTGCGTCTATTATAACCTCCACTCTTCTGCACAGATGTTCCACTCGATTCTTTTGTGCTCCTTCAACCACAATTCAGGTTTGGAGACCTGGGATGCAGTCAGCATGAAAAATACATCCCGTAGGTGTTCAATAGGGTTTATAGCAGGCCACTGAAGATCTTCCACTCCAACCCATATGTTCATGGAGCTTTTGAAGATTTCGTGCGTCCAAACACGTTCCATACAATTGTGAACTGCATACGTCCGGTGTCCCAATACTCCCTGCTGTGTCACACCCACGTGGCCTATTACGAGACTCGACTTCCTTTCGCCAGTTTGTGTGTGTGTGTGTGTGTGTTCAAGAAGGAAGCCCTGATCAAAACATTCCTGTCATTATCTAACCAGTTCCTCTTCTAAGCATTAAAGTAAAAGTGCACTGTTATTACGGTGGAAAGTGGTCGTAAAACGGGCCTGATGTTGAGCTCGCGGAAAAAAGTGTTTCATTCCGACGCTTTCATTCGGAACTTTCACGAGGACCCTTTGATTTTTCGAACAGCGTTCCAATCTGTTGTCAGGGGCGATCTCGAACCCAAACCGCCGAATTTAGGAGCAGGAAGTTCAGAAGACGTTTCTGAACGCCATACGTGGTTCCTCCTCCAAACCCAAACCTGTTCCAAAGCGTCTGTGCACAAATCCAGCTCCAGGAACATGTGGTTCGGAGTGAAAGATCCTGCTATAGAGCTAAAAACCCGATTGGGATGAATTGAAACTCGCCTCGACCTACATTACTTTTTCCAACAGCCTTATGGCTGAACGAACGGAGAAAAAGAAACACGTCGTTTATCCTTGTCAAATTGTTCACGCCATCCCTGAGTTATAATGGAGATGTGAGTAGAACATTTCAAACGGAAATAAATAAATAAAGCGACAATAGAAAATGCAAAATAAATACATAGAAAATCAACAGTAAATAGAAAGTAAGAATGTTAAATAAATACATAGAAAAGAAACAGAAAAACAGGGGGAAAAAAATAAATAGAAATGAAATAAAAAAAATAAAAAAATACAGACAAAAAATGCGAAATAAATAAATAGAAAAAAAACCGAAAACCAGGGAAAAAATTGAAGAAATTAAATGAAAAAAAAAAAGAAAATACAGAAAATAAAAAATGCGAAAGTAAAAATGTTAAATAAATAAATAGTAAAGAAACAGAAAAAATAGGGGGTAAAAATAGAAAAAATTAAATGAAAAAAATTTAAATAAAAAAATACAGACAATAAAAAATGGTAAATAAATACATAGAAAATCAACAGAAAATAGAAAGTAAGAATGCAAAAAGAAAAAAAAAGAAAAACCGGATAACTCCGAGCCCCTGAGTTATAATGGAGATGTGTTCTGATGATCTTAAATTGAAAAAAAGTCGAGACGTGGCCGAGCATATTCCAGCGATGTTAGCCGTGAAATAGCGCCCCTGGAGCACAGAGGCTTAAGGGCCTTGCTCAAGGGCCCCACTTGTAACATCTTTGCAGAAGATTAAAGGTTATTAGAACAGGAAACTAAGACTAAATGGGGAATGTGATGTTTACAAAGGACACGAACAAACTGTAGTGTGTGTGTGTGTGTGTGTGTGTGTGTATATATAATATTTATATATATATATATATATATATATATATAATATATAAATAAAGCTGAGGCAGTAGGAGGCAGGTGTCCAGTGACAGGTCCTGAATTAGCAGCTGTAAAAGTGGAAGTGGACGTCCAGGCGACAGGCAGTGCAGGGCTGCTCGCTGAAACTCCACCACCTCTCTGTCCATCTCCGAGCCCGAGGAAGAAGTAAGTCCTGTCTCTTTCTAGCACCAGACTTTCCCGCAGACGCCGTCTCGCTCCGATGGCGTTCTCGATTCCGATTTCCGACTCTGACGATATGGACTGAGCTCGCGCATGTTTAATTTTTTAGGCCCTCTCGATAACGTACGTATTCCTAATCCAGAGACGTTGACCTTTTATTTTATTTACTTTTTTTTTTTAACATACTGAAGAACATTTGCTTTCTCTTCTGATCTCAAACCACAGAAGGAAAAAAAAAACGTTTATGATCTTTTTTAGAAAAGCAGAAGAGTAAAAAAAAAAAAAAAAAAAAAAACCCAAACCTGCGTCTCTACATGCTCATAAGCAAAACAGAACACAAACAAATGTCATTTGTTATTTCTAGCGTCTGACATTTGGGCCATCTGCCACGGCGTGTATTTATAACACCACGAACGCCATGACACGCCACGCCGCGCTCCAAAGTCGACTCTCCGTCAGCCTTTCAGACCTTTTATTGCTCCGATTCGCTCCCAAGTCTCACCTGAACTCGCGCCAGCTTCGCTGCGTCACTCGTTAAAGACGCCAAAAGTTTGTGGACACCCGAGCATTCGATTGTGGCTTTTTTTTAAAGCCTCCGCTCTTCCGGGTTTGACCCGTGGAGCTTTGTTCTCGATGTTAGTAGTTCCAATTCATCCAAAAAGGTGTTCAATAGACTTTATAGCTTTATAGGAGGAGATCGTGCAGTCCAACCCATACGGTCACGGAGCTGGCTTTGTGCACATTTGGAAAACTGTTGAGAAAAAAAATAGATTTTGGCGCATATAAAGACGTCCGGTACAATTGCGCGTCTCCACATTTGTGTCAGAAGTCGTGTTTCTGAATAGTTTTGTGTGCCCGAAAATTCCATATCTTTATTGTAATGTTGTAGTTTGTGCTTTGGAGAGTTTACAGATGTACAGGAGCGTCTAGACCGAGATCTGGCTAGACGGAGGTTTATTAGGGATATAAGCAAACGTTGCCGCCAACCAGAAGGCGTAATGGCGTAAAAAAAAAAAAGGCCAGCTGCTGCAGATCTGCAGGGGATGTTATTACCTTCGGGCGCATGTCGAGGGCATGCTTTTGAAACACGTTTGTTGTGGTCAGGGATCACGGCGTGAGGAAACCCTAGCGCGTCGGACGCCTGTTTCCATCGTTCCTTACGAAAGGGACGGGAGAATTCCCCCACGTCTAAAATGTTGCAGGTTGGTGCTGTTGTGCTGTTGGGGTTTTTTTTTTCTTCCTCAAACCGATGCCACAAAGTAGAACGTTTAAAATGGAAATAAATTGAAAAAAACAGGGAAAAAATTGTGAAATAAATAAATAGAAAATCAACAGTAAATATATAGTAAAAATGTAAAATAAAATAAAAAAATAGAAAAAAAAATAGGAAAAATAAAGAAAACAAATAAAAACTAAACAGAAAAATTGTAAAATGTAAAATAAATAAATTATAAATGTATAATAATAAAAAAAATATTAAGTTGTATTAAGTGTCCCCAAAACAGTGTTTCAGCATGGTCGATGCTCCTGTACTCTCAAAACGAGCTCCATGTTTTCTGCACAGAGCCTCGACTTCCTCAGTTTCACAGAACACCTGTGGGATCAGCAAGAACACCGACTGAACCCTCAGAACTTCTCAACTTCAAGTGATCTCACTAACGCTCTTTTTTACCCACTAATACTGAATAATGACTAAACAGCTGCACCCTAAACTCTAGTGGAAAGCCTTCTCAGAAGAGTGGAGGGATAACAGGGATGTTCAATGAGGTGGTGGGCAGGTGTCCATATGGCGTCTTCTCGGCCTTCAGTTCATCGTCTTTCCACAACCGTGAATGGAAACGTGTCAGTCAAGAGGCACCCAATTCTCTCATTCATTTTCTGGCTTTTGTCAACAAGTAAAGGAAGGACAGCGATTCTGATTCAGGAGGACGACTTCCTCTTCGAGAGCAAGAGGATCCGCCACCGGAACGCCCAGTGGAAAGGCACAAAGAGCTCAGAAGAACAAAGACGTGTCGTCTATTTCCTTGTTCATCACAGGTCTCGCAGTGGGACTGCACAAAGCACTTCAGACTCGTCTCATTTCTCTGGATCATCATTCAGACAAACCTTCACTGAGGAGATTCCTTCGTCTGGTCACTGGACCATAAAGCCCTGATTAGTCTGAGTGAGTGTTGTTGGACCTTCTGCAAGGTTCACTCATAACTCCACACATGGGCTCAACCTCGGTTACCACACCAAAGCCCTTTTCTTTTATCACTCAGTTTGTATACACAGCTAAGAGCACGGCAGGACGATATATCCATATAATATCAGTATCGTGATACGCGATTACATGATACACTTTTCTGAGATATCGTTGGTACGCTGATTTTATTGTTTTTAAATGAATAATTACAGATTAAACAGACTCCTAGTTCACGAGAAGAGAAACTTTTATGCTTGTGTATCGAAAGACATTCTATACAACTTTGTAGGAACAGTTTGAGGAAGAACCACATGTGGTGTATGGAAAAATCAGGAGTCCTGGATTACAGAGTGAGTTTTTTTTTTTTTTTATCGTAGGTGTTCTGGAAAACACCAGGAAAAACAAGCATCCTCGGAGTCATTCGATCCCGAGACCCGTCTGGCTTCGCGGGAAAATCTGCCTTAGCGACTCGTTATTTTCGTCTCGCGGCGTAAAATTCTGCCCCCCCCAAGGAGAAACGCAAAACCTCTTTTATTGGAAATGTGGAGTGTATTTTTATCACTTCAGGGTGTCACTCGAAAAATCCAGGGACTGGATTTCACTTAACCCCTTCGCTGGGTACAGATCTGATTCCCTCTGTAGACTTTTACACCTCGTTATACGTGGATATATTAAATGTATTCTCTCGGCCATGTGCTGCGGCTCCATCGTACCTGCATGCAGTAAAAACACATACATTATTTACAATTTATATCCAATACGACGAACAGGAGAGAAGAAAAATGGTGACGTCCTGCCCACATTTAAATTTTTTATCAAAACTATAATTATTAATAGTTTATATTATAACTAACTAAAACATTTAAAATAGAAAAGAAATAGAAAAAGAAACAAAAAATAAAATAAAATGTAAAATAAATGAGGAGAAATTAAACATTTAATATAAAAAAAATTAAAAAAACAAAATTAAAAAACAAATGAAAAATAAACAGCAGATCGAAAAGACAAAATAGAAAAGAATTCAGTGAAAAAAAGAAAAAAATAATAATAAAAAAACTAAACAAATAATAGCAAATAAAATATAAATAATAAAAGAAGAGAAACAGGAAATGAATTAAAGCTGAAAAATGAAATTAATGAATAGAAAATAAACAGAAAAAAAAAATGAACAAACAAAAGGAAAATGGAAAAAGTTAAATAAATAAATAAATAAATAAATAAATAGAAAATAATTAAGTGAAAAAAGAAAACTAATAAAAAAAACAATTATAAAAATGTCAAATAAAAAAAAAAGAACCAGAAAACAGGAAAAGAATTGAGATTGAAATAAATAAATAGAAAATAAACAGAAAATCGAGAATAAAAGAAAACAAACAAAAAAAATGAACAGAAAAAAAAGAAAATGGAAAAAGTTATATAAATACATACATAAATAAATAAATAAATAGGAATTAAGTGAAAAAAGAAAACTAAAAAAAACCCCTGAACAAATAATAGTAAAAAAAAAAAAAAAAAGGAAAAAAAAAAAACAGAAAACAGGAAAAGAATTGAGATTGAAATAAATAGAAAATAAACAGTAAATAGAGAACACAAAATTTAACTAAAAAAGAAAACAAACAAAAAAACAAACAGAAAATAAAAAATGGAAAAAGTAAAATAAATAAATCGAAAAAGTAAGAAATTTATATTTTAAATTCTGTTAATTTTTTTATATATATATTTGTGTGTTATATAGTGTTATATAAAAATACACACACACACACACACACACAGGTCTGACCAGTCTTTTCTTACACACTTTCATTTCCACTAGTAATACGAGAAGCCCGACTCCACATCATGAACATTGTAGAATATTTTTTCCGCTCTTCACGAGGCTGAGAAGCTCCCAGACTAAACATGTAGCCTCTGGTTTGATCGTTTGTCTTGGCACGTGCGATCGAATTCAGCTCGGCGCACACTTTGTTTTATTGTCCTGGTGTGTGGGCCTTGCTGGAAGGGGAACTCGATGCTGGGGAATTTTTTATTTTTTTTTTCACGGCGGCACCAAGGAGAAGAAAGATTTTTTATTTTTTTTTAAAGAGGGAGTTTCCAACGATATCGAACTGACTGGATGCCACCTACATCATAACCAGGAAGTTGGCGTTTCCCAAATTATACGTTTCACACAATTGGGTTGTTTTTTTTTTCCCCACACCACACCGTCAGATTTCTGCAGCATGTTATATATAGAGGCTGGTGTGTTCGGTGTGTATGAGGTGTGCGGTGTGTATGAGGTGTGCGGTGTGTATGCGGTGTGTATGAGGTGTGCGGTGTGCGGTGTGTATGAAGTGTTCGGTGTGTATGAGGTGTGCGGTGTGTATGAGGTGTGCGGTGTGTATGAAGTGTGCGGTGTGTATGAGGTGTGCGGTGTGTATGAGGTGTGCGGTGTGTATGAGGTGTGCGGTGTGTATGAGGTGTGCGGTGTGTATGAAGTGTTCGGTGTGTATGAGGTGTGCGGTGTGTATGAGGTGTGCGGTGTGTATGAAGTGTGCGGTGTGTATGAGGTGTGCGGTGTGTATGAAGTGTGCGGTGTCGTATCAAGAACTGGCCCAAATTAACACGTCTCTCTTTTTTTTCTCTCTCTCCGCAGCCTGACAACCACTTGAGCATGAATGATGAGAAGTGAGGAGATGATGTAATGGCACCGCGGCCCGGGAGAAAAGCCCTCTTTTGTGTCGTCCGTGCGATGGTGTGAAAGAAATCCACTCTCCTTTTTTTTCCTCCCGGCAAAGCAAAAACCCCGAAAATTGAAGAAAATCCCTGTTACCACGTCCACACACTTTTTTTTATCCCTCTGTTTCTTCAAGTACCCTGTTTACCCCCCATTTTATTTTTATTCCTCTTTTTCCTTTTTCCCTCGCTCCCTTTTTTTTCTTCGAACTCACCAGCCAAACGCTAAAAGGGTGACATCATCGGCTGCCACCACAATGGGGTCCTTCTTCTGCTGAAGGCCCTCGTGGGCCACGTCATCGCACCACAGGAAGAGAGGAGGTAACAGTCAGAGGGAGATGGAGAGAGAGGTCATGGATATGGTCGAGCAGGCCGGGACGGGAGCTCCGACCTCAGTGAGACTCGTCCGCCCCGAAGGCCTGGTGGCGCTGCTGGAGGGCGGACTGGACCGAGTGCTTCTGATCGACAGCAGGCCTTTCGTGGATTATAACACCTCCCACATCCTGGAGGCGGTCAACGTGAACTGCTCCAAGCTGATGAAAAGGAGGCTGCAGCAGGACAAGGTGCAGATCGCCGAGCTCCTGCAGCATTCAGCCAAGAAGAAGGTGAGCGAGTTGGAATTTCATTCCAAAAATGTATTCAAAAGGTTCCTCGTTTGACGGTCGAAGTCGGATCTCGGGGGTCTTTCGATTTGTCAGGTTTCGATTTGGGAAATACGGTTGCTTGTTTACACTCGGGTGTTTCTTCAGCATCAGGATTATAGATCCAAAAAAAAAATAAATAAATAGTGACAGATGAGAACTGCACTGTACGGAAAAACGTGATTCCCAGCCACGTGTTTAGAATAGCAGACGTGGTAACGCACGTGTTCAGAAAAGCACCTGCTCCCGATGTACACAGGACAGTGTGTTTTGGCACACTTACTTATGAAGGTCGGTGCTCCCTGTGACTGTGTGCGCAGCCTTGTGCTGCCATCTGTTGGCGTGTAACAGAACTACCCTTGAATTTTTAAGATACCACCTCATGTGTGGTTCTTTTACCAAGCTTGGGGGACGAGGAACACAATTGTCTCTGGATGTTCTAGAATGACATCGCTTATGAGCCCAAAGCCAGCTTCTTGAAGACATGGTTTTGGTGTGGAAGTTCTTCTGTAATAGAGCTATAAACCCTATTTAACACCTTTGGGATAAATTTAAATGCTGACTGAACCCCCCCCGCCCCAGGCCTCCTCACCTCACCTAATCGACTTTACTAACACCATTGTATCTGAGCACAAATCTAGTGGAACATCTTCCCTGAGGAACAGAAGAACAGGAAATGGTGGACTCTTTTTAATGTGAAATAGGATGTTAAAAAATACTTTTTTAAGAAGGAAGAAATAGATTTTTTGGTCTGATACAATAGAGTCGCAAAACAACAACAACAAAAAAAGAAATTTCCAGATCTTCTTAAGTTCCTCAAACTCCGCTACATCGTCTGTATTCGGTCTCGGCCGAGCGGAACTTTCCGGCAAACCGCGTTCCCGAAGTGACCGAGCGAAATAACCATCTCAAATATCCGTGTCTAATCAGGGAGTCGATATTTATAGCAGACGAAAAGACGGTAATATTTTTAGCCTTATTTACTTCATTTTTTGTTGTTGTTGTTGTTGTTGCCGTTCGGGGTTTGTTCCATTCCAGAAAGCAAAAAGGTCACCGACAAGGTGTCAGAACCTCCCCTGAAGGATGTGAGAACGTTTTGGATCTGCGTGGAGCTTTTCTCGAAAACCTGAGTAAGACACGACGTCATTGTGACATCTGGTTTTTTTTTTTTTCTGCTTCCCTAAATAGCCACCGTGTCACCCTGTGGTCAAAAGTTTGTGGACACCCGAGTATAAAATTCCACATTTGCTTCGGTAAGAACCTCCATTCTTCTGGGAAGATGTTCCACTAGATTTGTCCTTATCCAGACACAAGAATAAAGTGATGTAGGGGAAGATGAGGAAGCCTGGGATGCATTCAGCATTCCAATTAATCCCAAAGGTTTAGGAGGTTTCCAGTCCATATCTTCATGGAGCTGGCTTTGTGGACCTTCATGCTGGAACTAATTTGGGTCTCCTAGTTGAAGTTAAGGGAAAATTCCATCCTAACGAATTTTAGAGTAGAATCGTATACGGCCAGGAAAACACCGTCCCAACAGGTTCTTCAGGCGAGTAGATGCCTTCTAACATGCTGTAGGTGATCTAAGGACAAATCCAGGTATACGCTGGTTCTCCGTTCCTGTACAGGGCTAAAAGTTCTCCGATTCTCCTATTTCTACATTCCTACTTGTACGGAAAGTTCTCGCTTCCGAACTCTTTGTGGAGAATGGATGAAGGTCAGTGCTCCTGCACGTCCAGATTTCTATATACAGACAGTAATAAAACACACACACACACACACACACACACACACACACACACAGTGTTCACGTCTGATTGGAACGGCATGTTTAGACGCGACCATAAACCCTTCGTCCGCATTCGAGCGGCGTTTGATAAACGACGCACTCTGACATCACCGCTTACAAAACCTCCAGCGTCCATGAAGTGTCTCCAGGGCCAATCAAAAAATCCGTCCTCGCTCATGAGGGCCCTCAGGCGGCCTTAGCAACAGGTTGCCAAGTGACCTCATCTCGGTGCTATCTGTCTCAGTCCAGCCTTGAACCTCCTGTCTGCACACACACACACACACACACACACACACACACACACACAAATCCGGGCTGCTTTGTTTTATCCTATCCACTCGTTCAGAGATTTGTTGTAACACACGATCTGATGTTACGGTGTATAAGGGGCACTCGGGGGTTGTGTAACGTCAGGCGTTGCACAATCAGGGATGACATCAAACCCAGAACCACGCTGTGCTGTTGCATGCGAGAATCCCAAGATAATAAGACGGAACGGAGAGATTGCGAACGGCGAGGGGTGTGTGTGTGTGTGTGTGTGTGGGTGGGGGTGAAAGATCATCCGGAGAACGAAAAGGGAGCCATCTGGCGTAGCGTTGGTGTAGAACGATTCGACAGTAAAGCAGGAGATCGCACGCCACCCGAATCGAGGACGCGAAGGAAACGCAGCGTACGCCCTCTGACCTCGTTTTCCTTATATGGAATTAAACGTGTTTTGACAACATCGTCTACAAGCGATGATTTTTTTTCTCCAAAACATCTCGGTTTTCTGAAAAGAAGTCACTTAGTGTTGATGGAACACAGCTGGTCAGCTCCAGTGCTCCGATTGGTCCCCCGTATTTTTTTCAATAACGCTACACACGTTTTAGAATGCGACTGCGGATCGCTCACGCGAGAGACACGTGGAAAGTTCGCATGTCGGGTACTGGATTGTGATTGGCCAGATGTTCAGGTGGGAGTTGAGGTTCAAGATCTAGAACAGGACACTCAAGATTTTCCACTACAAACCCAAAAGTCATGGATCTGGCTTCGTGCACAGGGGCATCGGATGTTCATGCTGGAACAGGTTTGGAGGTCTGGACTTAAAAAGGTCCAGAATATGAATTGTTGAATTACACGTTAAGCGTTTTTTTTCTCCCGTTGACCATTAAGGAAAAAGCTTAAAGATAACAGAGGATTCATGTGACAGTGACAGTAGGGGACATGTCCACACGTGGAGGGCAGAGAAACCCGAGACTGAGCCCTCAGAGCCGATTCCAGCGTCCGCTGGCCCGAATTTAGCCCTCGTTTATAGACTACCGCTCCGGGATCACGTGGGTTCTGCCTCCCTGTGTGACTGTGAGTGGGTGTTTGGATCGAGAAATTCTAGAGCCGGAGCAGCTCGAGTTTCTCCATCGAACCTGGAAATAGGTCGCCGTGTGCTGCCGAGATGCGATCCGGGATTAAACGTGCGCGCAAGCGAGGCTTTGCGTGTCGCTAAACATGTGCACGCGGAGGACGCCGATTTGTTTGCGTCTATCCGAGTTCGGAATTCTGGAGCTACAGAATGAGAATTCCATAAAAGCTTTCATGTGGGGATTGTTAGATTGTTTATTAAGCCTAGAAACTCACACGTGTGTGTGTGTGTGTGTGTGTGTGTGTGTGTGTGTGTGTGTGTGTGTGTGTCTCCGAGTAATTAAATTAGGGTGGTGTTTTTTTTTCCATTGGAATTTCTTTTAATAGCACAACCTCAACACGTTCGCATACGGACAAAAGTTTGTGGACACACGAGGATAACGCTTTTTGAACATCACATTCTACATGAAGTCCCAAGATGTTCCGCTAGATTTTTTTTTTTTGAGATTTGTATCTCATTGAGGAACAAGTTCTTTAATAAAGCGAAGGTGAGGAGGCCTGGGATGCAATCGGCGTGAAAAATTCATAGCAGGAGATCTTCCACTCCAAGCTACGTAAAGCATATGTGCATGAAGCTTTGGGTCTCCTAGTTCAAGCGAAGAGGAAATTTCCATGTCAGCACCCCTGAAGACGTCTTTCCAGAAGTGTGGGGTTTATAATTTTTATTATTTTTTTAAAACAGTAGATGTGGAATTAGATTTGAGAAAATTTGAGCGATGAGATTTAGAACTGTTGACGAACTTCATCTCAAACAGTGTGCTGATGTTTTGCTAATTAGCTCATTTGACTTTTCCGTGTGTGTGTGTGTGTGTGTGTGTGTGTGTGTGTCAGCTGGAACTGCAGAATCAGGAAGTGGTGGTCTATGACCAGAGCTCGACTGACCCCTCGTCTCTTTCATCAGAGGCCTTCCTCAGCGTCCTATTGGCCAAACTCGAGAGGAGTTTTCCCTCCGTCCATCTGCTCTCAGGTTCGATACAAACTTTTTACCCTTATCTCACACTCTCACACACACACACACACACACACACACACACACACACAGCAAGTGAAGCCAGACATACCCACATATCACCTCAGTGTTCGCACAAACACAGGAGAATCGTTCAAACTAGCAAGACTAGAGAAGACCTTGTAGACCTAAACAGTGCATAAACAGGATCTGCAGGAGATTACATTACAGGGTTAGAAACAGAACACACACACACACACACACGCACACGCACCACAGGGTCACGCAGAATATGAAATGTAGGAAACGCTGATTTTTTTCTTATTACGTACTTCTGGAGGATTTTTCCTCCTACTTTGGTGTGTCTTGTTTGTCGGCCATGTTGTTTTTTATTCGACTTTAAAAGTCGACGTTCAAGTTTTTTTTCGAAATGAATCGAAAAGTGCTGAAACTGGAGACTCCTTCCATGTATGCTTTACAGTTCATTATTGTTTCAGAGCCAAACTATAGATCTTTGAGCACTCGACTGACTCCAGTGCACCATTTATTCCCTATTTCATATATAAGTCTGTGGATATATTTGTATACACACGGACACCTGGCTACGAAGTGGTAAAAAAAAAAAGTTTCGCGACGAGCTCTGTTAACGAGTAAGAACTTTCCTTACACACTTTATCACCTTCGAAATAGTCCCCTTGCACAGCAGTAAAGCGCTCCCGGCTTTCCTGCTACTTCTGGAACGAGTCCTGGAAGTCTTCTTTTCTGAGCATTCCGCGGTGGATCTTCACATGCTCAGAATAGTCCTTTGGCACACTGAATTATGAAGGTCGGTGCTCCTTGTGACTGTGCGTGCAGCCCCGTGCTGCCATCTTTTGGCGTGTTACAAAACTACTTTTGAAGCTTTCTTGATACCACCTCGTGTGTTTTTTTCCCAACATCCCATTCTACTTTAGGTCTCCATTTCCTGTTATACTAAACTCCACACTTCTGGGAAGATGTTCCACTAGATTTAAGGAGGTTTGTGCTCTTTAAAATCAGGTTCTGATGTAGGTCAGGTGAGGAGGCCTCGGGTGCAGTCAATTCACCCTCAACGAGGTTTATAGCTCTGTAGCAGGCCACTAAAGATCTTCCACTGCAAAAGTAAACACTACTCTGCAGCGTGAAACGTCGCTTAACATAATGGAAGGATGCGAATGTCTTTTGGCATCACGCCATCAGTCTGCTACACTGCAGAAGGTGCGATGAAGGACAACGAGACCAGAGATTCTGAATTAGGTTTAATATGGACAAAAGTTTGATATCCTTCCAATTCCACATAATAACCTCCAAGATCCATTAGATTTGTGGAGATCTCAACAGGTCGTTGTCATGCTGGAACAGGTTTTGGGTCTCCTAGTTCTCCAAGTTAGCATGAAATCCAAGTTTGCGCTAACAGTTTGGCGGGAAAAAAAACAAATGTATTAATTAAATACACAAATATTGAACATCGTTCACGGAAAAATCCGTCAGGCCCCAAAAAAAAGGTTACGTAATTGTTTTTTTCACCAGGTTCATCCTGGTGTGAGTGAGTATATAACTAGTAATGGAAAAAAAAAAGAAGAAAAAAAAGCGTGAGTCTGGCCAGCGTGAGCGCAGCACCAGAGACGTTTTCCACACATGGCATGTGATTAAGGTCCAATAAACACTGCGTAACCTGAGGTAACCCCCGGTTACTAAGTAACAAGGTTTTTTTTTTTTATGATGTTAGACAGCACTTTAACATTGTTAGCGCTTAAACACACACACCACACACACACACACACACACACACACACACACCACACACACACACACACCAATGTGCAAAGTCTCTCTGGAAGTCGTCTCGACTCCAAAGTTCAGCTCTTGTCACATGCAAGAAAGAGTTAACAGTGGAGCAGCTTCAGCTCCGGGATTACATCATCATTACATAAGCCCTACGTGTGTGTGTGTGTGTGTGTGTGTGTTAAAAAGAGAAGCTTTGCTTAAAAAAAAAAAAAAAAAAAGGATTTCGACAGAGCACGGCTGTGAACATTCTTATTAACACTGAAAAGGGAAGTGATTATGGTTTTGGACAATGTGTGAATAATCACTCACACACACACACACACACACACACACACACACACACACACCCTCTCAAAAATAGCCATCGAATGCATCATGGCTATCGAGACGCCGTAATGTCAGCGCAACATTTAGAACCATTTTCTCATATACCATGTGACTAAAAGTATGTGCACCCCTACCGTCACACCCACGTGTTTGACACAGTTGCATAAAAAACATTTTCAACCGCACCGAACGGCTTTCCTGGGATGATCTGGAACCCCTAGACCTCGTCCAGCATCGACCTCAGTGTCTGCTCTCACTGAAGGATCACGAACCCTCACTGCCAAAATCGTATGGAAAAACTTGGCTGAACTTGGCACGTTATAACGGGGATTCTGGCCTTAAAAAGTCTTAAATTTGCTGTTTTAGGTCTTAAATCATTTTAAACAAGTCTTAATTTTCACGTCACGCTACCTCTAATGGTGATCGAAATGTTCGTGCAGCATTTGTTAGTTGTTTTTGTTTGTCAGTTTGCGTGGAATTTCTTTCTCTCGCTAGTCCAAATATAATTCGCTGTATTATGACTACAAATAAAACCAATGTCATTATATAGTTCTTAAATTTTATTATTGTTTTAAAAAGTCTTAAATTGGACTTTGGGAAACCTATAGAAACCCTGAACTGAAACAGAAATGTGCATGCGGGTGCGACGGGCGGGTGTCCACATACCTTTGACTGAGCCGTGAGTTATATTTGGTAAACCAGGAGTTAAACCGGGTGAGTCATTTTTGCTTCAATCTTTCTCAACAGATGTTTTTTGTGTTTCACACCATTCTCTGTAAACCCCAACAGACGTCTGGCGAAACCCTGCCGCGGAAATCACGTGATTTTCTTCATCTTGGGTGTCTTTGTATTCACTGTGCTTTCATTGTGTTGCAGGTGGCTTTGTGGAGTTCTCTAATCTTTTCCCAGGCCTGTGCGAGGGAAAGTGTATGCTGGTGCCTTCTTGTATCTCACAGCCGTGTCTTCCCCTGAACAGCAGCGGCCCTACACGAATCCTGCCTCATCTCTATCTGGGTTGCCAGAGAGACGTGCTCAACAGGGTGAGCTTTCATGGCGTAAATATACGCTGTGTACATTTTTGCTGGTGGACCATGAGGTGCTTCACAGGTGCACCATTAGCAAGTGTATGAGAGAATGTAGCATAAGTGATTAGCAGTATATTTGGTAAATAGTTTGGTGATTGGATGTTAGCAAGTCAGTGAAAGTTCTGAATCGGTGCATTAAATAACTCCTGACACACACTGTCTCCACCCCATCGTAGGATCTGATGCAGCAGAACGACATTGCATACGTCCTGAACGCCAGCAACACGTGTCCCAAACCGGACTTCATTCCCGAGTCGCACTTCCTGCGCGTACCAGTCAACGACAGCTTTTGCGAGAAGATCCTTCCCTGGCTGGACAAATCCGTCGAGTTCATAGGTCAGCCGGCAGGAAAGTTTTTTTAGCGAGATTTTGCTTCTAAGCACCGGTTTTGTGTACCGGGGAAACACATCGCATTCTCAAATGACGGGGATTTAAAAAAAATTCTGACTCAGTGTTTCACATTGACTTGATTCGCTTTCGTTTTTTAATGCTCCATATCTGTGATTTAAAAGAGGTCAGGAATGAATTGCACTTTTCTTGGCTGAATTGTTATAGATAAGTAAAAATGTAAAAATAACCTGATTTAATAGCCTTTGCTGCAGCAGGCGGTAACTTACTTTGTTTCTTTTCTAGAAAAGGCGAAAGCTTGTAACGCCAGAGTTCTTGTCCATTGCCTGGCAGGAATTTCCAGATCAGCCACCATTGCTATTGCTTACATCATGAAGAGGATGGACATGTCCTTAGATGAGGCGTACAGGTACGATTCAAGATTTTAAGGAGCAGTTCAAGAATTTATAGAACACTTGAAGTCTTGTAGTATCCCCTCAATAATCAGGTGACATGGTGGGGCTCGGTGGTTGAGGCTATGGGTTACTGATCGGAAGGCCCTCGAGCAAGGCCCTTATCCTTAACCAGGGGTATGATATTTTTAAATTATTATTCCAGCTATTATAAGTATTCTGTCTCTTCCAGGTTTGTGAAGGAGAAGAGGCCGACCATCTCGCCCAACTTTAACTTCCTGGGCCAGTTACTGGATTTTGAGAAGAAAATCAAGAGCTCCAGTGAAGTAGCACCTAAAGGGAAACCAGTGCAGACAGAATTGTTTGACAAGCCAAGCCCTGGACAAGAGAACGAGTGTTGCGCCCCATGCTCATCCAGTGGAATGGGGGTGGAGAGATCTAACCTGGCGCCACTAGAGCCTCTGACACTGCCTTGTGTACTGGCCGGGGTTCCTGAGGAGCAGCTTCTGGCTCAGGCCCTTTGCAGTCTGCAGCTGAGTGAAGAAATGGAGGACAGCATGCGCTTGAAGCGCTCCTTCTCGCTGGACATCAAGTCGTATGGCGAGCCGAGCATTGGGGCTCCTTTGCGCACGTTTACCAACGGAGATGGTCCAGATTACTACAAACCATCCCCGTTTAAAGATCCAACGGTTAAGGCTTGCCAGTTCTCCCCCGTGGAGGAGGTTTCAGAACAGTCCACTCCGGAACAGAGTCCGGACAAGGAGCAAGCCGAAGGTCACACAACCAGCAGCAACAAGTCCATCAAATCCAGTCACTCCAGCAACACTAACCAATCCAACAAGCCTGCAGCCTTGAAACCTCCTCCTCCACCACCTGCCTGCCCGCAGCCCCTGCAGAGGAGCGGTAGCATGGAGGAAACTGCAAGCGCTGCGAGCTTCCTGCTCGGTCTATCACGCTCGCAACAGCAGTTAGCCAAAACTGGGTTAGGCACCCTAAAAGGCTGGCACTCCGACATCCTTCTGGCGCCCGTCAACGGTGGCTGGTACCTCTCGTCTGAGTCAGCACGATTCTACTCCACCTCGGCCATTTTCAGCAGCGGAGGAGGCGGAGGAGCCCCGCAAAGTGGTTTCACGGCGACGTACACCTGCAGTCAGGGTTTGGAGGCGGTGAGGAGGCGCACCAGACAGAGGAGCAGTGAACGAGGAGACTCGCGCCGGAGCTGGCACGAAGAAAGCACCTTCGAAAAGCAACTGAAACGGCGAAGCTGCCAGATGGAATTTGGTGAAGGCATGACTGAGAGCCGCTCCAGAGAGGACCTAGGCAAAGTGGCCAGCCAGTCCAGCTTCTCTGGGAGCATGGAAGTCATTGAGGTGTCCTGAAAGAACGGAAATCGAATGTCAGACTGAACTCTCGATTTTTGCGAGAAATACGTTTTGTTTTTTTCCCCCTCCCAAGTGCTTTCATGAACTAGTGGTGCTTTCTAGGCTCTCTCCCCCTGCCCCCCCCCCCCCCCCCCTTGACCAAGAATATTTTTGTATTCCTGTAGTTGAATTTTGTGCAGACTGTTATAATGTCCACTGAATGCAGCTCCCTTTCACTGATTTGTCCAAATGTGGACACATGAACACTGAGTTGTTTTTGTGTGTTTTGGTTTATATTTTAGTGTTGTTTTAGCTGAGCCTGTTTTTCCCTCTGTGTCCTGATCCAGAATGTGTGTTTCTGACTCCAATATTGAATCATGAGCCTGAAATTGAAGCTGAATTGGACTGAGAATTTTTCTGCATGCTCTGGAAAAAAAAAAAAAAAAAAAAAGGGTGTCTACGTAGCAACTGTACAGTACCTCAAGAATCCAAATTAAGGGCTTTTCCCTTTCACTTTCTCTTTTTCTCTCTCAGCTTTATATATATATATATATATTTTTTGCTCTCACTCATATGTGTAGCTTTCAATGGTTCAAATCTCAGGTCTCATTTTGAGCAGCACGAAAAGACACTCAAAGATTTTAACCGCCTGAAACTTCTCTAACGCTGGAAGGATCCGCGATCATCTCTTTGCATCCGAACACGAAGGATTGTTGGACTGAACCGAACCGAGGTCATGGTGGATCTGGAGAAGTGCTTGGGGAAGAGGAAGAGGCTGGAACTTCGTGCTCCTCGCAAACAGGCGTCTAGGGAAATAAACACCTGAGCGAAGCTACTCCACAGCGTACGCGATATGGGGAAATAACCGTTTAGCCTCACGTTCTCAGTCTGAAGGTGAACAGCGAGACAAGAAACTCTAAACTAGGTGCACTATATGGACAAAAGGTTTGATTCATTCAATTTGTTCTGGGAAGATGTTCTACTAGAATTGTGGCGATTCAGATACAAAGGTGTTTATAGAATAGAATCTATTCTAAAAGGTGTTTATTAGGGTTTCATTTTTCTGGTCAAGTTCTTCCACGCCAACTCGTATCTTCATAGAGCTGGCTTTCTGAACAGGCGCATCGTCTCCTAGTTCAAATGTTCATTCTTGAGAGTCCAAAGGTCTCCAAGTCTCCCAATACTTTTGTCCATACAGCGTATCTGTAGTCTGCAGTCGGGAAACAATTTATTCGGACGGTTAGTTTCCAGCTACACGTAGCATCAAGGAAGTATCGTAGGCTCGTACGCGAGGTTTCACGACCACGTTCTCCTCGAGCCTTTCTCAGAGCGAACAAAACTCTCCCCGGCGGCGTTCGGGTATTCAAACCTCTCGTTTCTCTCCAAAACCCCGATCATTTCCACCCAAACAGGGAGTCGCTGGTCTCCAGCCAAAACGTTGCTAACGGGGCGTTTTTTCCAGGTCCCTCGTGACGTCAATCATATCAAAAGCAGATTTTAAAATAATTCTTTATAAACAGAAAACAAACTAAAAGATGAGCTCGTTTAAGTCGAAAGCTTCGTCAAAGCTGTGAAGATACTTTAACTGTAAATATGTTTGTGGATTAGCGATAAAAGACGATGTTATTTATCCTGTTAATGTAAGAATTCTGCAACCGGGCTTTTTTTTTGTTTGTTTGTTTGGGTTTTGGAGCTTCTTCACCAGAAGTGTTTCACAGTCTATTTTTCTTTCTCCCCGAAAAGAACTTTGAGCTTCACATACGTGGACGTCTGAACAGAAGTGGAAAAAGTCCTGTAGGTCAATCGGATGATATCCCCAACAGAGAAGCGGAGAGGAGATGGTATAACGGTTTGTGGAAAAGCTGGAGAGTATGATGTGCCTTTTCCCTTCACCGTATGCAGTTCTTGTGATGTTGGTGGTTTTCTGTTGTATGTTTGACAGTTGAAATAAACCTGAACCGGTACTCAGTACCTGCCGTGCTCTGTTTACGTTCACTGGAGCTGAACAGCAGATCCAGAACCGTCATGCACTTCTGATCGTTCTACATACACTGTGTGTCCAAAACTTTATGGACAGACGATAGGATTTCTATACGTCCGGTTCCACGTTAAGTCGCCATTTGCTGTCCACGCTTTTGCTCAGATGTTTCATTGGATCACTTACATTAGATCCACATGCAGTGTATGGAGGAATCGGGTGTCCGAATACTTTTGGCCACAGAACCTGCGAAGATCTGGCTTTCTCTTTCAGGTTCACGCTGGACGTTTTGGCTCAAATCTCTTGGCTGGGTTGGGATTGCGTGGGCAGCCATTATGTGAACATTTGGTTGGACGTGTTCCATTTGCACACAGTCACTTATTATTTCATTGTGTCTTACTGAAGATCTCACACACACACACACACACACACACACACACACACACACACACACAGGAGAAGGGGCAGAACTGGGTTCCTAATTGTTTTTTTAAAGATGCCAAGCCTTCTGGGTTGTGGTTTCAATCTGCGTAAGAAAGAGCACCACGATGCTCTCCAGGTTCTCCTGCTGATCGTCTGTGGTAGGAGAACGACGACGCTGCATGACGCACACGAGACCCGACCCATCAAGCGGTTCTGCGCAGACATCTCCATAGGAATGTCCAGGTGAGGAAAAAAATGGACTGTGAATGGAAGATATGAACACATGCTTCTTCCAGTCCAAAAATAACAATCCAGCAGTCTTGTCTTTTTTGGGGAAGTTTCCTACCTCAATAAATCGGGACACGAATCTCAGTAGAGATGAGCTGCATGCCCCATCTGATCCACCAGAGTGCACCATCATCTCACTCATAAATTGAACGGGTAAAGCAGGTCCAGGGTTTCACAGCACGCGAGACGATCCGACGTGTCTAACATACGTCTTGCGCGACAAACTTAAACGAAGCCAGCTCCATGAAGATATGGACTGAAAAGGGAAGATCTCGAAGCCTTATGATCAGGTGTCCACATACTTTTGGCCACACCATATTCATGCCAACGTGCAGATCCAGTAGACCAAATCTGGTAAAGCACTAAAAGGTTGGATGATTTGAATCATGGGTAATATTCTTTATTACTGTAGAGCAGATCTGGTAGGGCTCCACCTGAGATGCCTTCATTATGGCTCATTTCTAACAATGAGCTTGTGGTGGAAACGAAGCAGCAGCTATGATGACCGAGGTAATGGTCGGTTTCCTCCAGCATGGACGAAGAGGATGAAGATGTTGCCTCCATCACACCACTTCCCCATTGACGGTAAGACCCTCGACAATGCGAGTTCCTGCTGGTACGATTGTGCGCGTGATGAACGTAGGAAGACTCGCAATGCTGTTTTGCTACTGTAGGAGTCTCGAAACAAAGAATGCTACAGTCCATGGTGGAATTTGACCCTCAACCAGCCAGAAGATTAGTTTCAGTGCAGCGCCAAATAAAAATGGAGATCCTGGGATTGAAACCCAGAGATGCCAAAGCCAGTCATGAGTTTTGAGAAAGTGTTGAATAGCGTTCTCCGTCTGGGATGATGTCGTCTGTCTACCCCGTCAAACGAAGGCATCTGTGAGCTCTAGATTATTTAAGAGAGCAGATATTGCGGAGAGCTGGATCATGGGTGATCGTTGGCAAAACCATCAGTCTGCCAGTCCATTTCCATGTTTTTTCATTTCCTCTTGGGTGAATGTTCTGTCATTGTGCTGCCGTGACCTGGAGTCACGGACCTTCAGATAATGGGATGCAGAGCCATTGAGACTAAAGCTGCAAAAACTCTTGTCCCAAAGACCTAGATTTTTTATTTTTTTTTTAACTGGATCTAGAAATCACCCAACACGCATCTGGACTCCAGAAAATAAAAAAAAGGGCCTACAAAATCCTTCCCGTGTCAAGAAAGCCAGTGAGCGTCCAGGGCAGCTGAAGTAAAGCTACGAAAAAACACATAGGCCTTTCCAACCCGGCTATCACCCAGCAACAGCCCCCCCCCCCTTTCTTTCCAACCCCCACCAGACCCTCAAACAAAAGGAATGAGCGAGTGCTTACACACACTTCCCCTCAGTCTTGATGCCATGACTTTTTTTTTCTTTCTTCTTACCACAGACGAATGGAAACAGAACTGAGGCCTTTGTATTTCTACACCTCAATCTGCTTGCTGAGTTTCTATGAAAAAAGGATGATGGGGGAAACAAAACAAAAGATGGAATCCATGAACTTTGAGGTTTCTCTGACGCAATAAACACCAGCTATTCATTAACAGGGACAAAGTTTTTGGGCTAAAGGAGGACAATTTTTCTTAGATGTTGGATACTGAATTGATTTGCGAAATTGATCTTCAGGGGGGTTGTTCTTCGTATATCGCTTATTAGATCCAAAATCATCTTTTCCCAAATAGTTTGTTTTTGTACAGAGTGACTGCTTGAAGGTCATGAAGAATTTGAAAACAGGATTATTAAAACAGGTAGAATGCAGTAGTGCTCCGTCCACAACAAGTCAGAAAAAAGGTTTGAAATTGATGCGACCATGACCTCCAGGATGAGCTTCGAAATACCAAACGATCCCAGATCATGTCAAAATCCACCAATGAGAACAGAAGAAACGGCTCATGAAGTGACAGTGGAATTATTAGTATCATTTATTTTTAAATACATGCAAACTCTGGCGCCCTCTGTTGAACTGAAAACGAAGTGCAATACACTTACTTTGAAATAAATCAATAAATACTCCTCTGAGGCTAAAGCTTAAATCTCCACAAACAAACAAAAGGATGGAGGATATTAGAGCATTTCAGTAATTAATGACTTATAAATGCGCTCTCTCTCTCTCTCTCTCTCACACACACACACACACACACACTTAAGTGCTGCAGAAAGAAAACACCCTCCACCAAAAAAACTCCACCATAAAACACTCTTTTATTAAAAAAAAAAAAGAAAAAATCATTAACAGCTTATAGTAGTTACTGAATGAGCTGTACATGTTCATTTATACAAGTTTACATGTAAAGCGATCAATGTACAAAATAGTTGAGTTAGTGGAATAACAAAATACATGACTTATTTACTAACCAAATGTTGGTCACCTTGGAATATATCCTTGCAAAGCACCGTGATATCCACACACACACACACACACACACACACAAACACACACACATACATACGCACAAAAAAAACAAACAAAAAACCCCCACGAATGATGACACACAGAGTCTTACATGATGAACAGGCCCCCACTATCCTTCACTCTCCATCTCCACTCTCTGCTTCGATCCGACACGCAGGAGCCAAAGTGCTTAATGTTTTACCGCTTCCACATTCCGCTTTGACCATCATTTCTAACACGTCCACCACAGATTAGAAGTACCTCCTCTTATTTTCGGACATCGTAAGCTCTGCGGTTCAGAAAGAGAACAAAATATGCTTCAAAAAATATATGAAATACAGTAAAGCCGAATCCTGATTAGTTTCATACCTTTGGTTTGGAGTTTAATAACAAAAAAAACCAAACAAAAAAAAACATAAAAAGTTAAAATGGCACCTAACGTAATGTTGATTTTTTGAGAACTTTACCCCTCACACTCACACACACACACTCACACTCACACTCACACTCACACTCACACACACACACACACACACACACACACACACACACACACACAGATTTCAGCGCTCTGCCGTACCGGTAACTAACACAAGGTACCCTAAAGTGCAGTAGAGACTGAGGATGTTGCCCGACAGTGGCACCGGTTTGACTGAATAGCAACTGAATGAATTGGGAAATTACCCAAAAGCCCTTGCAGGGAGCGCAGAGCGACCGGGGGGGCTTGACGAGGACTGAATTATCAAGAATGTAAACTGGTGGGTTTCTGATTGTACCGCGTGATAACGTTTCAGGTTCATCACAGTGAAGGAGGCAGTGGGTTTTGGGCACAATGTGAGGTGGGAGGGGGAAGTGTGGGGGGATAAGAAGGCAGCAGCGTGACAGGAAGTGAAACTTTTAAAGCCAAATGAATTCAGGGCATCACAGCGCAGCGACGTTTCGGATGCAGCAGCTACCTCAGTGACGCAGAGACAAGCCGAGCCGAGCAGACGGAAAGCGTTTTGTTTGTCCTGTGAGTCGATTACTCCAACACACGAATGGGTGAAACCAAGTCTCTGAAGTTAGAAGCGTGAGCTATTGTGCTGGTGTGACGTCCCTGCAAGTCCTGTGTCAGTCACAAACAAACAAACAAACACAGGTTTCTTTACGTACTAAGAACATCAGAGCTGCTCCAGAAACACGTCCCAGTCCATAGCAAAGTATGAAAACATGAGAACTAACACACCAGGATTGAAAGGCGGGACTGCGTGCTTCACAACACTCCCTGTGCCGTTCTGATTTGCCTCGTCTGACCTTCAGCATGAAATTGTCGTTCTGCTTTTCCCCCCTCTGCAGCCTTACATTAAAAAATTTTTTTTAATAAAAAAATAGAATAAAGCGTATATCGAAAGCGCACTGAAAGCACTGCAAGGATATCATGACGACATTTACAAGTTTTCTTCCTCTTTTTATAGCTTATAAATATGGTATCTATACAATATGTGGTACAAAAATATTTGACATTTTATGGGCACTGGTGTTCTTGGAAAAAAAGAAAAAAAAAGAGCTGCAAATGAAAAAATAAAAACACTCGGGCACAATAAACTTGCTCTTGATTATGTACTGAAAGTTTATGATGAATTTCTGGGGAAGAGAATTTCCCATATGGGGTACACAGTGCTGATGAGTGGTGAGGAGATGGAAGAGGAAACGAGTGTATGTGCTCAAAGGTGGAACCTTCTGCCAGGGAGGAGTTTGTCTGCAGTTGTAGTTAGGCATCATAGGAAGAGGAGGAAAAAAAAAAAACTAGACAAACAAATAAAAATAAATTTTGAGGCAAAAGTGAAGATTTTGGTTATCTGCTCAAGACCGTGAAGTGGTGTTTCCTCATCCATCCTGGAGTTCGATTTTGGAGCCATAAGGAAATGGATGCTTCGTCTTGATAATCAGTGGCACCACACATCTCTCACCAGCCGTCGTCTTCTTCTTATTGCTACATCTCCCATGGCATTCTGTTTTTGTATTAAAAATACAACAAAGTGAGCAGAAGAAGCACGCTCTATTTATAGCTTGTACAGGAGCTCTAGGTGGACTGGCTGATCAAAAGATCTAGTGGTTCAGACAAAATGGCCCCACAGCTGAACAGTGTAATACCAGTGACAGTCACAAGGAGGCTCCAATCTCCCTCTCCATTCGTTCTCTTCGCTTTTTTATTTTTTTTATTTTTTTGGCATCCAGGGGTAAAAAAACCCAACAACCTGCAGTCCTCTCCAGACGTTTCCCACGAGCGCTCGAGCCTCAGAACAGTCAGCTCGATTAACGCGCTCTTGGATTAAGGCAACATGATGTCTGTGTGAATTTAATAAAACTTTCTTCTTTTAAAAAAAATGTACAAATTATTTTTTAGCAATACAAAGCTCTATGGCATAATCAATAAACGCTGTATAGAAAATATATAAATATGCTTTCTTTAGTTTTTTTTTCTTTTCTTTTACAAGTATCCGCCACCTCTGCACGCCAAAGTGTCTTTTTCCCCCCTAAAAACTGGTTTTCTTGCTCTTTACAGAACATCATACACATCAGTCACTCTTTATTAAAAGAAAAAAAATCATTTTATGCACAAATGCTATTTACACTGATTGAGATGGCGGGCTGGGTGGGGTAATGTGTTGGGGCTTGGGGCTGGGTTGTAGACGTGATTGGCGGGGCTCAGGATGAGTCAGTGCAGGGCGAGGGCGGTGGAGGGTAAAGGTGCTGAGAGTAGCTGCGTTCTGTGTACGGCGAGGGGGGGCAGCTTTCACAGTTCTCCTCAGCGGACAGGTACTGGCTACGCGGCGTGGGAGGGGGAGGGAACGGCTCCGAGTCGTAGTTGGCGTCACTCGTATAGCCTTTGGCAATGATGCAGGAGGAGACGGGCTGCGCTCGGCGGCCTGGCGTGTAGTCGCTGTCGCAGACGTCTGTGCTGCACGGCGTGGTCGGAGGAGCGAAGTGCCGATAGCTGTACGGTCTGTAGCTGTAAATATAAACAAATTACAAAAAAGGAGAAAAGAATTTACATTGACATTTTAAGACAAATTACAGCCAAATCTTTTGTCTATTTTTTTTGTTCACTCCACCAATAAGTGCTGTCGTGCAGTAACAACGCTTTTGTACCAAATATCAGTTCTGAGTGTTTGCAGACAAATAAAAGAACCAGAATTAACTGTTGTCTTATCTTTACAGTACTGCAGTGTATATTTTCTGAATCACACACCGAACTAAAAAATCAATTCATGACTAAAAATACACGAAATAACCAAAAGTATTGGGACATCCAATTTTTCCGAGCAGAACAGCAAATAGACTCAACGGCATGAACACGCAGATCTTATGGTCCAGTGTCCACAAACTTTTGTTTATATAGTTATAGTTGCATATCTGAACAGGATGCGCTTTTTGTTCACAAGAGAAAAACAATGGATTAGATGACTACCTGTATGAGCGGTGTGTGGAAGGACTGTTAGACGAGTAGCCAAACTCCATGGTGTACTGAGAGCGCACCGTAGCTGGAGAAGGAGGAGGGTTCAGTATCTGGATGGAGGGTGAATAAAAACAGATGATGAAAATGAACCTTGGAGAACAATTGTGTTCTTTTCCGTAGCAAGATCTTAAAAGATAATTATGCTTTATTGGGCTGATAAAAACTAGGCAGCCGCTAATACGTTCACACGCTACAGGATCCAGTTTCCATAAAGACTGAGAGGAATACGTGGGAGTCACAGATAGATGTTTGAATATTTTTCTTACTCTCGTTCTGGATATTTATCTACAGCTGGTATAAAGTTGTGAAGGGGAAAAAAGGACAATGTGTTTGGAGGTGATGTGTGATGATTTTGCTTACAGGAGGGAAGTAAGTGCCCTTAGTGCTAGACGAGCTGCTGGAGGATGCCCCAGTCACGTGAGCCCGATCGTACGGCGGTCCGCTGCTCCCTCCCATAATGCTCAATGAGCCAATCACAGACTTCCCACGAGACATGCCTGCAGAAAAAGTGGATGAAACATTACAGAAAGTGCTCAGTGTTTTTGTGACATTCTTTCATAGCCGTGCGTCGGTCTCACCTGGAAGAGAGCCGGACAGAGAGCTCGGGTGTGGCACGTAGCCCAACGGTACAGAGGATGGCCCGTGCACGACAAAGTCGTTGGTCATGGTCTCGCCGTCGTCCTTCATCTGCGGGCACAAGACGCGCTGGCACACAAAGTACACTGCGCCCACAACAAACAGCGTCATCACCACGCCGACGATGGAGCCGATGGTGTTGGTTGGTTGGGGAGAAGGTTCTTCTGTGGGGTCTGTTTATAAAATATCTGCACATTAAAAATCTCTCTCATCGCAGAAAAACACTAATAAAATGAGCATTAAAATATCTTACAGCAGCCAATCTCATCGGAGTTATCCGTGCAGTCCGTGTTATGGTCGCATTTCTTGTGCTTGCCAATGCACTGACCGTTGTTACACATGAACTGATCAGGAGGGCAATGAACTGCAGGAGGAGAGGAAACACACAGCTTACGATAAAATGAAGCACGTACATGCAAACTACATTCTAACTGATTCAGAAAACATTTTATGATGTTTCTGCAGGTTTTACAGTCAAATTTAAGACCTTTTAAAAAGCATTAATAATTAAATTTAAGACCTATATCACGACAACAAACACACACACACACACACACACACACACACACACACGAATATGTGAGCAACTGGCCTTAACCAAGCCTAAAAATTTTTAGTCAATAATAGAGTGAATTTTAAATTTGGACCAGCGAAAGAAAAATCACCATGCAAACAAACAATAACTCTCAAGTGCTTTTTCAATAAACATTAGTGTAGGGTTACATGGACATCGGAAAATTAAGACCTGTTTAGAACTATTTAAGACCTTTTTCAGACTTTAGGACCCTGCAGAAACCCTACTTTTAGTGTAAAACTTCTGACAATGAATAGATAAGTCTGATGATTAAAACGGTTCTATTGAGTAATAAACAACCCAAGAGAGGCGATGCATAAGAACCATGAGCTGTACCATCACACTTGTTCTCGTCCGAGCGATCCTGGCAGTTGATCTCGCCGTTGCAGCGCAGTGAGATGTCCACGCACTGCTTGCTGTCGCACTGAAACTCGTCGTCTGAACACACGGGGCAGTCTTGCTCATCGCTTTCATCTTTGCACTCAACATATCCGTCGCAGCGCCAGGCCTGCGGGATGCAGTCCACCTCTCCTGATGTGCATGAGAACTGCTCCGGGGAACACGTGGGCGGCTCTGGAAGGCACCGGGAGAATAATCGCGTCATGAAGGCTTTTCAGATAAACGCCACTCACTCTTCTATCTACACAGATTACATTCTGTACTCGAACAGCAAAATGTGTTGATCGAAATATTGTGGGTTACAATATTTATTCCAATATGACAATCACAATTATTAGCTGGAAACTACACACAGAATTTGAAGATTTATAAACATTACCTCCACAGGAAAGCTCGTCCACCAGGAGGACCAGGTGAACAGGGCAGGAGCAGCGGGTCGTACCATCTCCCTTTACTATACAGATGTGGGAGCATCCTCCATTGTCTAGGGTACAAGGGTGTTTATCTAGAACATAGAGTATGAGAGATGTAAATCCTGCTCATTGTAGCAGATTCATTCCCAGACACAAAACACACGCTCGCACACACAGGAACTTTATTTCATTTGAAAGGATACCAGATCAGTGTACATTTGCATGCAATTAAAACAGCAAGCGCTTCATTGGATACACATACTGTAAATACGAAACTCTCAAAACGTCTGTGTACTCCTGCACTAAACTAATGGTATTATCAGGGATTAATCATCCATTTCCTTTTTTCTATTTCATTTGAAGTCAAGTCAGCATGGTCCATTTCTCTTACAGAAACAAATCGTTACAATCTCCTCCATCCTGTTTATCAACAAGATCCTGCGTTCAGCTATAGATGGCCGCGCGCACACGTTCCCAAATAAAACCAGTGTTTGTCGAGTGGCTCATTCTTTCCATGTAAACGTTAAATAATGTGGCGCAAAAGAAAGTCACGATCAAAGACAAAACCAGCCCGGCAGAGACCCGTCATCTCTAACTCTAACACTTACTGTACTCATCCATGTGAAGCTCGTGGACAGCGTGGATGTCTGTAAGCGCCGTAATGCGAGCTTGGATTTTCGTCCGGCCCTCGCGCGTTGTCTTGTCGATGCGCTCGATCATCTGCTGCTGCCGATCGATCCAGTAGAGGTGATTACCGAACACAGTCAAACCCACTGGCTGCAGTATGTTTGAGTCCTCGATCACAATCCGATTGGCGCCTGGAAGGTTTAAAGAAGGAGGGGGGAATAAAGGAATGGAAATTGGTCAAGGAAACTACACTGATTCTTTAGTCTAACATGTGCGGAAAACAGGAAAAAAAAAATAGACCGCCAGGGAAACGGGATATATTTGGACTGGGGAAAGTGATTTATAGTGTTTTGGCACTAGGGAGCGTTTTGCGTAACAATCTAATGTGGGACAGCGGAGGGGAAATCATTTTTGCGTGATGAGAATAATGGGTCAAATGTGTCTGAATCAAGGCCAGACCTCACAAAAAGCTTTCCAGCAGAAAATGAGTGAAAACACACATATATGGAGCAGTAAAAAAAAAAAAAAAAAGGCTACAGAACACTACTTGTTTCTTCATTAGAGCTAGAAGGAGCTTTGAGGTAACCATGCCCTCTCATTTTCCCCTGCTTTCTCTAATCTACACTGATGATAAAAACCTGTTGGTGATTTTACACTTAAAGGTTTGTGATGATGGAAAAACATTTAAGATGGAGTTGCATATGCTGAAATAATTAGAGCTGAACAACTGAATGAAAAAATAAACCGTTTCAATTGTACTACAGGCTTTGCTTCACCTGCAGTCACACTCTGCTTTCCACACTCAGGTTAAATAGATGTGTGGATTTTTGGAAAGAGAAAACATTTTCTTTTCATTTCATCATTTGGGCATGTTATATTTGTATATGTGACTGGCAATGTGTTTCTAACATCAAGACAGTCCCCAGGTTTTGTGATTTGGTTTTGTGATTTCTGAGCTGGGTTTAAATCCAGCAATGCCTTCGGAACGCAACATTTAACTGATTTATATATTTTTTTGTACACCCACTGCATTGCATAACTAAGCCTCAATTATTCAGCATTTATGCCTTCTGTTCAACATAATCTCTGCTTTTTAATATAAAAATGCTGTTTGTGAAAGTACCCGTTTCTACTCGTTTTCACAGTTATTCTGTGTTCTTTACAAATTAAATCTGTTTGACACTGTGCTGCCGGACAATCAATATTTTTGGCAATTTGTGAATACTTGTTTAGCTTTTAATTTTGCAATAAAGCGTGTACAAGGTTTGGCAGTATACATCTGGATGACATTTGTTAAATCAAGCACTCGTCATGATTCTTTGTGCAAGAGTAGAAAAGTGATATGAGCAAATCCTGGAAAAAAAAATACAAAAGATGATGCAACGTGCATTGGGAAACGTTTCATTTGGAAATGAACGTGTATCTATGTGGTTTTTAAAGTGACATCTGGTCTTTTGTGTCAAATTTGGCATCCAAAGAGATCACAAATACACAACAGTGTATAACAGATAGCAGAATTCCACCCGACGGTTTTCAAAACCTCACCAGATAGATCGCTGCTTTCGATGCGACGCAGGTCCATGTCGGCCCAGAAGAGTTTGCCCAGCTCGTTGTCGATAGCGAGGGCGACAGGTTTGCTCAGGCCACTAAAGAACAGAACCTCTCGCTCAGTGCCGTCCAGAGCTGCTCGCTCGATCTTAGGAGAGCGATCCTGCAGGTTGGTAAAGTACATGTACCTTCAAGGGAACAGAGAACATCATGTTTAGACACCACTGCTAACACCTCAAACTCTTAATCCATGCTGTCTAAATCCCTGTCTGTAAGAAAAGTTTAAAACCACAACCAGGCAGTTAAAGCTATAAACATGAGCATGAGAAATTTCTTTACAAGCAACATATGCGGCTTAGGATTACTACTCTAACCCATTTAAAGGAAGGACATTCTAAAAGACAGTTCTAGACAAACCAGAGGATGTTTTCCTGTAAATGTTTCCTCTTTCTAGGCCGTAGCAGATTTTATTGCAACCTCAACATGACCTTAAAACATCAGAAAAAAGCCCTTCTGAGTGCAACAAACTGACTCACTAGCCCAGGACCTCAGAGTTCCTTTGTACTCGGCACAGAACAACTACGAATAAAGGTCTTGAATCCAAGGTTGTTTGTTTTACTCTTTAATCATGATTTTTAAATAAAAACAAAACAAAAACTTAGGATCTTTACCTTTCTAAACAAATAAACTGTGTGGTTCTGTGTAGTTCTGTGTAGGTCAAAAGACTGTGTTGCTCCTAAGTCCAGTGGCTTCTGACTGTTTTGCAGGGTTCTATCTCTTTTAAACCAAATCTTACAGCCAATCAAATTGCGTTATAATAGAACTCTTAAAATGGCTTCAACAGCCCTAAAAGCAGAGTTCAGGCACGGTTCACAGCACAGCTTAATAAGAGCAGCAAGAAGACGTGAGAGATTCATTACCACAATAAATAACACAGATGTGCATTTTAATTTTTATTTAAATGATCTATGCAACTGTGAGCACTGGAATGAAACACGGACTGAGAATAAAATAACAAAACTTTTTTTGCCTGAGAGAAAACACTCGCTCACCCTCTCTCGGGGTTAACCACAATGGCACGGGGCTTGTCATGCTCTCCACGGAGCACCACTCCAACACGCGAGCCGTCAAGGCGTGTTACGTTAATTACGTTGGTCACCTCGCTGGTCCAGTAGATGAAGCGGCTGTAGATGTCGATGCTCAGGTCAAACGGTTGCAAGCCCAGATTGTGGCCCCCCAATGAGTTGGACACCACGGTCATACTCTGAAGACACAGGCGTTAAACGGTCATAATGCAGCAAAACGCCGTCAATGCAACTGATACACTGCACGAATTCTGTGTAAAGCAGGCTGAATATACGCAAGTTAACTCAACAAGAACAGAAACGCACATTGCAATGCAAGCTAGCAGCAGTCTGCAGGGCAGTGGTTGTGTGCGCGCTACCTGATTGCCGTCCTCCTGCGCACGACGAATGAAGTTCTGCTTCGAGTCGATCCAGTACAGCTGCTTGTCGAGTGGGTCGTAGTCGATGGCTCGAACGTTGCGTAGGCTGTGAATGGGTAGGATGATGTCAGGGCTCTGCTGCTCGTCCATTACCATGCGATTAATAGCTGACTTCTGGCTAAACAGTAGGAAAGAGGTGGGTGCTGAAAGAGGCAGAGAAGAAAGGAGAGAAACTGTTTAAAAAAAAAAAACCACACACACAACAAAAAGAAAAACAACAATTTTTTAAAACCACCTCAAGTGTCTACTCCAAAAATGAGATTAGACCCCAGCTCAATCTGAAACAGGACTTCGCTCATTTACCTATGACCATCTGGGTCACCATGGTACTTGTTACAACACACATACCTCCCATACAAGATACAAGTGTGTACGACGTGCCTCCTGAGCTTCCCCCGAGTGAGCCTCCGTGTGAGCCTGCAGTGTTTTTACTCCGTCAGACATGGCAAGAGAGCCGAGGACGGCTTAAACCAGGCTTTGGTTTCTTGCGGCTTGCCAACTTGGCAGTGGCCTAGGCGACCGAGTGAGCTTTTAAAGCTCCGCGCAAGCCTGCAGCTGAAAGTTCTCCCTCTCAGAAAGGCCTCACTCAGCTCCAGGGCTACACACTACACCATAACTCCCCATAACCTGAGCCCATTCGAACCTCATGCAGCCTCACACTCGCACAGCCGTCAAGATCAGCAGGAGACGTATCAACTGAAGCCCGAAAGCCGTAAAACCCGTGGATGCAGAAAATGAGTTGTGAAGTGTGCAAACCATTTGGATTTTTAAACAGTAGACTTGGTATGGAAATGCACACAGTGGATCAAGTATCTTGTCTGTACATAAAGTACTCACAATGGTGGTTTTAGACTATGCTCATGGGTTAAAGAGGAAGCATAGGTTTTCTGAAAGTGGGGTGCAGAGGGTGTGGCTCCCTGGGGCCTGCAAATGCATAGCTACAAGGTCTGTGATTTTTTTCTTGTTACAGTAGTAGAACTCACACACCACACTAATAGTGTGTATATAAGAATATTTTGGGGTTCAATTACCAAAGTTAACCCATACATAAATATGGAAAGTTCAAAAATAGAATGCAGTATAGTTCCAAAATTATTTGAAATATGGAAATAAATTGACACTAAAGGAGCTGTGGAATTTATCTTACAGTTGAAAGGGTCCTTGGCCACAAAGAAAAAAAAAAGTCTGCAGAACACTGACCTCCATAAAGCACATTGTGGGAGCCTTATTTCACTCTGGCTTTTATTTATAATGGGAATTGTGTGTAGAACAGAGAAAATGCCTGCTTCTATAAATATGAACCTTGTACAATGCATGCATGGCAAAGAAAGAACTGGCTGACCAGAACTACACTTTTGGTTTTGTCATATATATATACACAACAATCCAGACAAAAAAATTGTTAAACAACATCCCTTCTTTTTGTAAGCATGGTTAAAATAAAAATGTATTGGGTGTGTGTGTGTGTGTGTGTGTGTGTGTGTGTGTGCGTGCGCGCGTGTGTGTGTAGCTCACCGCTGCAGGTTTTGTTGTCATCATTAAGTGAGTAATGCGCTGGGCAGCCACACACGTAACTGCTGACGGGCACGGCCAGGCACAGGTGTGAGCAGTGCCCGTTGGTTGAGGCGCAGGCGTTCCAGCCTCCCTGACGTGACGAATGAAACACCAGGATGTCCATGACGTAATCCAGATGTCCCTGGATGAGTGTGCGGTTCTGCCCACTGGTTTTGTTAGCACGCTCGATGCTGCGCAGGCTCCAGTCTGTCCAGTAAATGTAGTCTTGGTATTGCGTGAGACCGAAAGGGTGGGGCAGGTCATCTGCAATCACCTCACGCTCGAGACCTTACAGAGGAGCCATGTACAAAAGTTATTTTTCACTGAGGGTCTGATTTGTACAAAACAGACAAAGAAAATTTACCTACTGTTTTCATGAATGCGCAAAATAAATCTTATTTCCGGTACGGAGTGAGTAGCCACAGTGACTCTAGTGAACTCTAGTTTCTTTTTATACCCCTGCCATTGTTGTGTATGTTTTCAAGTTATTATTATAATAATAATAATAATATTAATATAACAAAGAAAAAGGCGGAAACTAAACAAACTAGAGGTCCGCCACCTAATACGTTCCTGTTGGAACTCAGATTTTAACTAAGTTCCACACCTAAAAAGGATTACATTCGAACCGAAAGCCCTTACCCAAAATACTTTGGTACGAATACATGTACCGTTACACCCCCTACTATAAACAACAATTGTGATTGGATTTTAGACACTAGCACCGAAACCAAACAAAGATTTAAGCTGAAATAAACATGGCTCTCACCAAGCATGTTGGAAGATTCAATAAGCGTGGTGTCCAGGTCGGTCCAGTAGAGGCGCCTCTCAGCGTAGTCAATGGTGAGCCCATTGGCACGACCCACATTGGGTACTAAAGTGATCCGTCCAGTCCCATCCATGGCTGCGCGATCAATCTTGGGTCTCCCACCCCACTCAGTCCAGTACATGAACCTAGAGAAAAGATTGTAGGAGATCTTACCTGTTTGTAATAATAAATAAGCCTGTATATATAATACTCTATTTCAGCTGCAAAATAAAAAAATGTCTGCTTTACCCTTCAGCAGGGTCCAGTGCAAGAGCTCGTGGACTGTCCAGGTCTTTCCACACCAGGACCTGCCTGTGCTGGCCGTCCAGCTTTGCCACCTCAATGCGATTAGTGCCAGTATCTGCCCAGTACAGGTTCTTGCCCAGCCAGTCCACAGCCATGCCTTCTGGGTAATCAAGACCAAACTCGACCACGTGCTCCAGGGCACTGCCATTCATGAATGCTCGACTGATAGTCTATGTATTGTGAGACAAAGCATTATTGAATTTGGGCACCAGAAATTATTTGCATCAATATTTAATAATGTAATTTTCAACATCATTCAAGATTTATCATCATCAACTCATCGATTTTTCACTTTGGTGTAGAGGACTTCTACATTATAACTACAACATTATACCCCAATATGCCCAAAGCCATTCAACCATCTGCTGATGGCAGTTATAGCTGGAATCTCCCATTGCATGGGCTTTATCCAAAAGAACCAGTGCAGCAGTGCTTCAATCATTACATCTTTATACTATTTCTTCATTGGAATTTCACATTACTATAACAATAAAAGCCTGGGAGATATATATATATATATATAAACTACCAGACAGTGAAATCCGGTTACAGAACAGCACAAATCTGAGTTTCCTCAAAATAAATCTATGCTAAAATGACACTATTCTACACCAGCACACAAACGTACACAATGTACCCAATTCTAAAAAAGAAAACATTTTGAGAGTGAAAGAAACTAGGAGAGACTGAGAATGAGCAAGAGAGAGATAGAGCACAGACAGCATAACACACAAGAGAGGATAGAAAAGAAAAAACAAGCTATCAATTATTTCCAAACTGGCATCTCTGGGGAGCCCATTACTGAGCCAAGCTGTAGACAGCCAGCCAGCCAGCCAAGAAGAATAGGCAGGTATACACCAATGTGTGTGTACTATTTCTTCTCCTCACCTTTAGCGTGATGTCGGTCCAGTAGATGCGGTTGTCGGTCACGTCGAAGTCGAGAGCCGATGCCTCCTTGACACCAGTGAGCGGAATGGCAACGTTATTGTTGTTGGTTTCGAGGGAGATGCGGCGAATGTCAGTGTGACGTGAAAAGAGCAAAAAGGCTTCCGGGACGATGCACGTGCTCATGTCACCCATGAGCTCCAGGCCGATGGGACATGCGCACGCCACACCCTGTGGCTTGTACAGGCACAGGTGACTGCAACCACCGTTGTTCTCCGCACACGGGTTCGTCCCTAAGAACAAGAACACGTATAAGAGAGTGAGTACTGATTTTTGGAAACATTCAAAACATTCCTTACTGGTTTTATGATTACAAACCAGAGTAAAGTTTAATCAATAAGGCTAACAAAGAGTGCATGTGAGTACGCCTTTTACTGGACAAGAAACGCTGTTAGAAGTCTCGCTCACCTAAAGCCTGGTGAACGTAGGTAGCCTTCAGCCCCATGAGGTCAGGCAGCTGGTCGATGATGACTTCGCGATCGGCGGTGCGTTTGTGCACACGCTCGATGCTGCGCCTTTGCCAGTCTGTCCAGTAAACGTAGTCGCCCAGGAGGGTGAAGCCGAATATGTGCGGAAGTTTGTCCTCGACCAAAATCCTGCGACCCGTTCCATCCATATTCATCATCTGAGAAAGGAAAGTGTAAGTTTATTTTTTTACTTGTATAATTAAAATGAATACATTAATGTGTGTGTGTGTATTCAATCGGAAGCTGAGTTGTGGTTGTTTGTGGCGTGAAGAGAAAAGCTCTGTGGAAATCGCTAACAACCATTGTAATTAGCAGCAACTAGACAAATAAGCAGCTGTGCACATGGACACCAGATTCCCTCTGTTCTGAATAGCACAAGTGCACATATGAGAGAGAGAGAGAGAGAGAGAGAGAGAGAGAGGGAGAAAAGGAGAGAGAGAGAGAGAGAGAGAGGGAGAAAAGGAGAGAGAGAGAGAGAGAGAGAGGGAGAAAAGGAGAGAGAGAGAGAGAGAGAGAGAGAGAGAGAAAAGGAGAGAGAGAGAGAGAGAGAGAGAGAGAGAGAAAAGGAGAGAGAGAGAGAGAGAGAGAGAGAGAGAGAGAGAGAGAGAGAGAGAGAGAGAGAGAGAGAGAGAGAGAGAGAGAGAGAGAGAGAGAGAGAGAAAAAGGACAACAGGAAGCATGACATCCAAGTTTGCTTTTAAGGAAGTGCTTTTACTTCTCTAGAATTCCTGTCTCTATTTACCTTTTGTTTACCTCTAATCTAAACAAATATCCCCAAAAGAGACATTTCTTTTTCTTTAAGGCAAACAAGGAGAACGAGACTACACATTCCAGAGCTGACTTTAGAAACTGACGCAACAGCTCTCTATTTCCTTCCACAAATCCAACACAATAAGGACTTCTCATATCAAATTGTTAGTTTTTTTATTTTTTTTGCAAAAACATTGGCCTATAGGACAGAAATCATCTTTGTGGCTTCTGTGGGGATCGCAGTCCTTCTCGCCACCAGCAGTCACAATGCCAGAATCTCTGGGCTTAGAAACGCTACACTCCGGCATCCTCGGCCACAGAAGAAAAAGAAAAGAAAAGAAAAAGAAATCTGCTTTTGTTTTCTTTCTTAAAGTCATATACAGCCAGTATATTCAGATTGGTTAAAACAATCCGAAAAATTCTAATCTACCGAACAGATACAAAAGTAAAATCCTGACCGAGTGAGCCAGCTGGCTTTATATTTTCTACTTTCTCCCTCTACTAATGTGCATATAAAATGGAGTTTCCATCCTTAGTTTGAAGGCATCAGCCAAAAGGTCTCCAGTGGTTTGGGAGTTGTGACCACAGTGTGGTGTTGGTTTCAGATTCTAGGGCTATTCTAAATAGTGCAGACCGCAGATGGAGTAGAGGCCGCAATCGGAACCAGATGTGGGCTGCAGCCACAAAAAACACCGCCTTTTCGAGCAAAGACATGCTAGCCTGCATTTCTTCTTTCCTTCTCACCCATACCCCTACCTTCCTTCAAATACACTAACCCTTTCAAACCTCAAAGCAGGTACAAAAAGCCACGGTTTGCTGTGCGTCAGTGACATGCTATGACCCCCGCTTTAACGCTTTAATCTAATCAATTCGATGCTTGAAAGAAAACTCTAGAATCAGCATTACGGCAGGTCAGGTTTCCGTGCTCTGGTGATAAAGGTACTGAAATTTGGAAAAATCTGGTGCGTCACCATCAGCGTAAAGGCGATCAAGTGTCTTTTATACAGAGTACTGCAGGTTTCTGTTTTATTATATAAATGATTTGCCTCAATGTTTAGTCCATTTAACTACACACAGAGCACTGCGTTTCCCCACAGCCCATTATTACTGACGCACCATCGCTAAACTCTGGACCGCTCTAGGGGCGCATTTATAAATGAAAAGGGAAAACATATTGCGCACAACCTGACCTCTGGACAGGTAAACAGAAGGAGAATTTAATTTCATACTAAAACAAAAAGAAAACAACAAAAACTTTTTTATTCATTTGAAACTAAGGTGCTACTTTTTGTTTGTGCCTTGAAAAGTGTTTGAAAGTTATCTATTTTTTCATGTTATCCTGCACTTTATTACAAGATATTAAAAGATAACACTGTTTAAGGCACAAACATAAAGCAGCACCTTACACATATGGGAACAGCCTGAGCAGTCTGGCAAATCTCCATTTTGTCTGCTGCCAACATGTTGACACCTCACAGCGTGCCAAAACTTTTACTATCGGATATCCAAGCAGCAGGAGGTCTGTGATGTGAAGCTGGAAGGTGTAAGGTTAGAGGATTTTGACTTCACTGCTTGAGGGCAGGAGAATTGTGCCATCTTGAACTGACGAACGTGAACAGAAACTAATCATTCCGATTAGTTTGGATTGGCATGATCAAAACCGGCTTCGTGCTGGGTCGTGGCAACCTACAGCACTACAAGCTGCACTTCATTATTACAGGCTCCGGGCGAATGGCTTGGGTTTGTAATTCAAGGAGCCGGGGCTGTTTTTCTGACGGTGTACATTTACAGGCTTCCCATTAACCATGTGAAATAACTCGGCTGAAATTCATGTGGCCAGGCACAGGGAAGCTATAGCAAAAACCTTGCCAAGCTTAAAATTGCCCTCTCTGTAGCAGCAGGGCTGTTCAAATCAAGGAGAAACTCTGCAATCCAAACTCAAAGCTTTGCCGTCTAGGCTGGATCTAGGCTGCAAATTATTATAAACTAATGCACAATAGAAATGCCGAGCTCCGTGTGTGACCGCGTCAGCCTCCTGGTGCTGGCTCATCGTGCTGTTAGAGTTGTGACAAAGCCAGCAGCAGAGTTCCCAGCAAAGGGTTAGAACTGCTGCAGCAGGGCAGAAAAAAATACCCCCTGCTGCACCAAAACACATCGTCTGCATCATCAATTCACCATTTCTAATCAGATAATGAAAGCGATAGTTCACAATTTACTGACTATGTGCATCATAAATAATCTAACATGTTGCACTGCCCACAAATATTTTGTAAATATAACTTTTATGGAAAACTACCCAGAATTACAGCCACTAGTGGTAAAAATGGGAAAAACCTGCCATTAAAGATCATTTTTGTGGCTCATCCAATGCTAAAAAATATGGGAGGAAAAAATAAAAAATAAAACATGGAGGATATTTGTGATTGGTGGGTTGTAATGTCAGTCAAATGACTTAATACGATGATTTAATGTAATTGAGAGGCTTCCCATGTCTTTTCAGCCTTTCGTATCTGTGTTAGCAGTAGGACGGCTTTAAAACTACTTAAAATAATATATTAGGCTAATATTCCAGGCTACAGTATAAACATACATGATGTCTTTTTACCGATTGTAAAAGTGCAAAGCAGGTTAAGTTCACACAGGTGAAGTGCAAAACAAATCTATCAACTCAATTCAACGCCAATAAAATATAATATTAAAAATAAATGTGTTTAATCCAATAATCCACAGGATGTTCATGAGCACCAATTTTGTGCAAATGCTTGTATCAAATGTCTGCACATTCAGCTTCAGGTCTATTACAATGAAATCGGTTTGCTTTATTGCTCTATTCACAAGTACAGCTACAGCTTACCTCTATTTTGTCAGTCTTAGCATCTCCCCAGTAAATCTTCCTCTCTGCATAGTCGAGCGCTAGGCCATTGGGCCAGCCCAAGGATGTGTTCACCATCACAACTCGCTCGGTTCCATCCAGAGTAGCACGCTCGATCTTTGGGATCTCACCCCAGTCGGTCCAGTACATGTATCTATAGTAAATAAGAGACACTGATATTAGTGAAGGTACCATGTCTAATGTGACATATTAACTCCATTCATCAAAGTTCTAATTTACTCTGATGATTATAATTTAAACATTTTAGGAAGAAAAAAAAATCGGTTTAAGTCAATTGAAAGAAAAAAGGAGGCAGTGAGAGAAATTAGAAAGCAGTGCTGGGACTAGTTAGATCACTCACTACCAAGATTTCTATCTGAAATCGCATACTGTATACATTGCACGTGCACACGCACACACACAGTTCTCTACAATATAGCTAGCCATCATGACCCGGTGCACTATGCAGCCATGGATACTGTTGCTGAGCAACAGAGAGATGAAAGCCAGAATAAGAGAGAAAGATAGAGGAGTTCATAAACGATGTCCACACTCAATATAGAAGACACTACAGGTGTAAAGTTGCTCTTAAGTGAAGTTACTCTGTGATATAACCGAATAGAAAAGTACTATGTGTAAACACACACACACACACACACACACACACACACACACACACACACGGCGTTTTAGTCTCAATTAAACAGAACATGCTCTTTTAAATAAAAACACACACCCTGAGACGGGATCCAGGACGATCGCTCTAGGCTCATCCAGTTCCTCGGAAATCAGGATCTTCCTCATGGTACCGTTAAGCCGTGTCACTTCAATGCGATCAGTGCCCGTGTCGGTCCAGTAAAGGTTGCGTGCAATCCAGTCCACGGCGATGCCATCTGGATGATTCACTTGCGAGGTGACGAGCAGCTGTGCATCACTGCCGTCCAACCGAGAGCGGCGAATTGCATGCACTTCATCATCTGTCCAATACACGTGGCCGTCTACGGGGTCATAGTCGATGGCGATGGCGTGCCGGATATCCTCCGCGTGTAAAACGATGTCGGTGAAGTCCGGCGTGTCGAGAGAGATGCGCCGGAGGTCTGTGCGCCGTGCAAGGAGAAGTAGCTTCGTGGCTCCTGAAAGAAGACAAGTATTATTAAACATAGTGTCAAAAATTCACCTGACCACCACACCCATGCAAATCACCTACAAACTTATATAATGAAGATATGCGAGAATCAAACCATGCTCCAGCATGCCTTTTTCCTGAACACAAAGCCAGCTCCAGGAAAACATGTGAAACGGATGGAGTGGAGGAACTGCAGCTTCCTGCAAAAAGCCCTGATCTTCATCATCACACCTTACTAATTGACAATTTCAGGTATCTTCACAGCCACCCACAGGTGCTGCAAATACTCAGTGGTATGCCAGAGCTGTGATTTGAAAGCCAATACTTTCAACAGGCACCAAAATTCCCGCCCCAAAAAATAGAATTGCACACACATTAATCCTTTGCTCTCATAAAGCAAGTCAAAGTGTGAATAATTTGTCCCAACTATTTGGGAAAACCCCTGGAAGCATGTGACCATCATCTTGTGTTGAACCGAGCTGAGATACAGATCCCATATGACTATAAGGGTGTGGAGAGACCAAAAAGAGTGAAATGCATTGCGCAGAATGATGGTATAAGAGAGGACTTCATGAACCGTGTTGATTAAAATGCTTTATTCCGAAATCTATAAAAAATATATATATATTTTCGTTCACTGCTGGAAATGTATGTGTATATAAATGAAGGTATAACTATACAGAGAGATTTAAAAAGAGAAAATAAACGCTAAACATGGCTACCATTGTTAGATTGGCAAGCCTTCGATGAACTGTGTTGCTATGGCGACTACAGGTCGGCTACACCATGCACCTCCAGGTTCATGCATTAACCACAAGGACTGTTTGAGAGACCAACAGTCTCAGCAAGAACAGCACACACTTAATAATGAGGATGCAGACGTCTAGCTGAGGACTGCCACTTCTCATAGACCAGTTTATAAATCATGTGATGTGTATGAATTTGGAATGCAATAATGCCAAATGGGTGTGTATTTGGAAGGTTTCTCACCATCTCGGCAGGTCTTGTTGCCTTCCAGCAGCTGCACACCGGTGGGACAGGCGCACTGGTAAAACGGCTTGACCGGCGAAAGCAGGCACAGGTGCGAACAGCCACCATTTTTCACAGAACAAGGACTCCTCACGTCTGTGGGACAAAACCAAAAATCAATTACGGAAACATTTAATGTTAATTTATTTACTACCATTTTGAACATAAACACAGGTTTAATAGATTCTCCAAACTGTTAGCACAAAGTTGGAGTCACACTATTGTATAGGACGTCTTTGGATGCTGTATCATAACATTTTTCCTTCACATAAACTAGGAGACCCAAAACTGTTCCAACATGACAATTCCCCTCTGCATAAAGCCGGCTCCATGAAGATATGCTTTACATGGGTTAGAGTGGAAGATATCCTGCTATAGAGCTCTGACCTCAACCCTACTGAACACCATTAGGCTGAATCAGAACGCTGACCCAGGCCTTGTCACCTCACCAACATCAGTACCGGACTTAACTAACACCCTTGTAGCTAAAAGATATTATTATAAGGACAAACAGGAAGTAAATGTGGAATGTGATTATCAAAAAAACATACAACTCTCAGGTGTCCACAAAATGCAAAAAGCTGTATTTTAATTAAAAAAAAAAAAACCATGACAAGCACACCATAAATTTCCCTTCAAAAATAGCTAGTAACGTTTAAAAATGTAAACGAAAATAAACAAAAGTGTATTTAAGACTATTTAAGACTGGTCACTGGTAATCCATAATTGATGTAAAAATCTATACCATGTGTTTAATCTAGGGGCTAGAGCCACCTGTAAGAAACTGCATCAAATTCCTTTAGGACCAGCTGGTTTAGAAGTACCTAAGGAGTGGGAAGAGTGTTTTCCAAAAAAGGCTAGCATTGTTTATTTGCATAAAAGAAGGCCACTCTGTTCAACACTGGAGCTTTACAAGTGTTTGAGAGAAACCTGCTTCTGTAAACCCAATTAGTTACAAACAAATGCAGCTGTTTAACAAAGTCCAGTCCCTCTTTCTTTACAAATTAACAAAACAGTGAACTGTTGGATCGTTTGAAACACCCTCGGAGTCTTTTCCAATAATGCAGAAATTCAAACTGGCAATAACATAATTATGTTGAGCGAAGTAATGGAAACAATTTGCAACAGATTCCTCATAAGGCGTATGTGGCACCTGGGAACGAACACAAACCCAAACACACACAGAGAGAAAGTGGCTCTGACGAGTGCTATGAGCATGTGCCTGGCTTTTCTCTCAGCCATGAGAAATTCTCTGCATTCAATCCAAACAGGGCTTCCATTGTGCAGTCATGGCACACAGAGGCATAAAGGTAACCGTGCCATAATCATCTCTGCAGAGTTGTATTACCAAACAGTCCAGGAAGCCTTTGTGTATTGTTCCACAAAACACCGCTGAAGACACACCACATGCTATAGTGAGCCTTGGCCATGGAGACCATTCTTTGTGCTGCATTACACTCCTTTAATAAACAGCACTGAATGCTTAATTCCATTAATGTGTACAGGAAGCCCGCAAATGCTGCTTGATGTGTAAAGAATGTTAACATCTTACCGGTGAGCTGTCTCTTTTGGCTGAAAACGTGAATGTCCATAGGCGAGAAGATGTTCATGTGGATCTCATGGCGCTCCTCCCCTGTCTGCTTCTGACACGAGTGTATAGAGTGTGTGTTCCAGTCTGTCCAGAAAAGTGTCTCTTCGTACAACGTTAGGGCGAAGGGGTGTGGTAGAGCACCCTTCACTACGGTCTCTCTAAGAAAGACCAAGCATGACACAATTAGACATCTCATTTAAAACACCATGTGACAACTCAGAACCAAGGAAAACATCAAAAATGTGAAAAACAAAATGCTTAGAAAATTAATTTCTCCTCCATAGTGGATTAAAAATGGACTTTCAAAGAAATGAATGACCAAAAAGCAAAAACATTCATGAACATCATCCAGCATCACATGACTTACCTCCCTGTGCCATCCAGATTAGAGCGATGAATAAAGTTGTATTTGGCATCAGCCCAGTAAAGCTTCTGTTGGCTGTAGTCCAACGTGAGCCCATTTGGCCAGTAGATCTCTGTTTCGATGATCACGGCTCGATTTGTGCCATCCATACCTGCCCTTTCAATCTTAGGGATCTCTCCCCAGTCTGTCCAGTACATGTACCTAAAGGAATGAAAGGGATGATTTAGTTTAAAATTACCACTTTGTGTTGCACCTGGCAGCCTGCGGCACATCCTGGCAGTGAGAACAACCTGTTATTATCCTCACCTCTATGATGACCCTGCTTCTCATCTGACTGTAGCCCACCTTCTGGTCTCACTGCATCTCCTCACCTCTCATAAGTGTGATTAGTAGGGCTTTCTTTGTCTTTTTTCAGCCTTATATATTCGAGTGGGACACTTTATTTCCTACTCATTAATTAATTGCACCTCTATGTAGATGATCTCCAAAATTATGCTTTTGTAGCACATTATTAAAACAGTAAACGCGCTGGTTGTTCAGAAAAAGCACATACGGGTGTGACAAGCAGGTGTCCACATGCTTTTAGCTATAGAAATTGACTATATATCTAAACGAGAGAAATTAACTGTTGAAATTGTGTAACAGGTTGTGATCCCTAGTGTATGTGGTATGGCCAAATGTATTGGGGCACCCAACTTTTCCACTCATGTGGTTCTTCCACAAACCGTTACCACCAACTTGGAGGCACCCAACTGTATGGAATGTCTTTAGAAAATATGAATATATGCATTACATGTTTTGAAGTGAAAGATCTTGCATGGCTTGCGATAGAGCTCTGACCTCTACTCTACTGAACTACCCGATTTCATATCCCTGCCGCTGAACGAGCACAAATCTCCACAAATCTAGTGGAACAACAAGTCAGAGGGTTATTATGAGAAGAAATGTGCACTAAATGAGGAATAGGATGTTTAAAAAGTACATCTTATGCTCTGGTGTCCACAAACTGCATGTGTGTAAGGGAGCAGAAGCAGGCTATACCGTGCCCCACACACACACACACACACACACACACACACACACACACACACACACACACACACACACACACACACACACACACACACACACACACACACACACACTCCTTGAGCAATGGGTTTAAAATAACACAAGCTCAAAATAGTAAAGGTTCAGATGTAAAGTTAGGATGCCAAAGATTTCTAATGCCGAGTGCTTCATCGCATAACAACCGAACCGAATGTTGATCTTAAGTGTGCAAAGAACAAAACAGTCCAGAAACAAGCAACATGCTGCATTGGACAGCCAGTGTGTTACCACTACACAACTGCAGATCACACAAACATCCTTCTGTCTGTGTGACTTTCTCAAGGGTAATGCACTAACCATAAATCAACATCATGGCCACATGGGAACACTCGACCTTTCACCTTTAACAATGTGGGGTGACCCAATAGACATGGTTGTGGTCATGTAGCGGTTATGGGTGGGGGGTTGTTATGCAATGATGAAGATGATGAGAAAAGGGATTTTACTACTTGACAGGGAACAGAATACTCAAAGATAGCCCAAGATTTGTTTATATTAAATATTATTTTATTACACAAACTTTGTGTATGAATGCACATACAGTCAATCAGTTTAATGGTCACACAATGAGTCACTTAAATTGGTGGAGCTTCAAGAAAAAAGTGAGAGGATTCAAGGAGAATAAAAGGTGGCCAAAGATTTGTGGAATCCTAAGATTTGTTCCTTTTATTTCAACATCCCATTCCACATTTTGTCCCTATAATAACCTCCACCTTTTCTGGGAAGATGTTCCACTAGACTTGTGGGTATTAGTAAAGATACTGATGTAGGTGAGGAAGCCTGAAGTGCAGTCAGCCATCCAATTTATCCCATATTAGGGGTTATAGCTCTATACTATAGCATGAGATCTTTCAATGCATGTAAAGCAGATCTGGTTTGGTTCTCCTTGGTCACATGAAGGGAACATTTCACAACAAAGACTTACTATACAACTGTGTGCCTCCAACTTTAATGTGAATAGTTTGGGCCAAGAAACACGTACAGGTGGAAAAGCCAGGTGTCCAGATACTTTTGGCCATACAGTGCGGATAGGTGTATTTTGATATAACTGTCTCTTTATGAAAGTGTAAATTGGGGTGGGGGCATCAGGTCAATCTGCATCAATTCACAATCTGACCTGATGCACCTTCAAACAAAATTAAATGCGAGTTACATGTAATTCATAAGGTGTTCATGATAACGCACAAATGCCACTGTCCGATCGCTCAAAGCTCATAAGCTGATAGGAGATAAAAGACAAGACCCGCATCACACAAATATGCTGCCGCAATTACATTGCGACGCCAATTTTCTACCAGAGAGGATGAAATTCCTCTCCTTGCATGCCCAGAGGGAGGAGGAAAACACTTCGATGTGCAAGTCTGCTCTAGCAGGTTGGCGCAAAGCCATGGGATCCACACTACACATGTATATTTAGGGCAGTAGACAGTTCCTGCGCAACTGGGAGTTGTAAACAAACTGACACAAAGCAGCAAAAAGGTTATTAAGAGTTCAAATAACATCGGTTACGCCAAGTTCTTCATCACCTCCCTGAACACAAACCTAGCAAAAACATTCCATTAGATTTAAAAACACTAACAGGACAAATTCTGCTGGATCTTGGACAGCTGGAGTTGGCTGAACGTCGGGAACTAAAGGCTAAGACGGAGCTGTGAGGACTCACGGTAAAATCATGAAGAATTCTAATATTTACTTTTGCACAACAAAAGACAAGAGTTTGGTTTTTCATGCTAGACACACACCTTACACTGGAATTTACTCACAGCAGAGCATCTATTCAAACTAGTTCACTGCAAAAACAAAATATCAAGGTCCACATTATCCAGACACATTAATTAGTACGAGGATAATGTCACCCCTGGTTTTAACATCAACAAATTAAATCACAAATGTGTTTATACTCGATAACTCTACTTTTCGCTTCAGACCAGAAGGCCGGGTTCTTGCATTTATTTATTTTTTTGCCATTCTACATTTGTTTTCAGGCATGAATGCAGACAGACACCATCTTACGCATGGTCCGTTTCGATAGTTTTGATCGTGTGGTCCGCTACAGGAATGTATAAACATGATATCAGATGCCAATAGGTTATGAACAGCAGCTGGGTGTGTACAAGACGAAAGGATCAGGTGGGAAAGAATTGTGCTCGGGGCGTTTTTAAATCGACATCCGTTGATTTGAGGCACGAATCATGACATTCACAACAAAAGTAAATTTTATAGCAGATAGTCTGTCTGCCTAACTTCGCTATGCATGAACTCGTCAGACATCCCCGTTCGCAGTGTTTTGCCCCTGGCAGGGCAGCTAGTAGACACTGGTTTGAAAACTTCAGATGTATAAAAGATATGCCAGCAAGTATGTGCTCATGGAGCACATTATGTGCAAACATACACATTGTGAAATTTAGTGTATTTGCACCCATACACTGTAAAGGTGTTAGACAGCACTAAAGGCAACACTAGAGTCAATACATCAAAATTAACTAAATTATTAACCAGACCCTTTGTGGCTATGTTCCTGCTGATCTGGTGTGAAACCTTTCTATAAGTCAAATGGTAAAATGCTTGTGATGGACATTTACTAACCATCATCGTCTTGGATTACTGGTACAAATGAGTACACACTGAACCCCATTCACAGCAAAAACCAGTGCGGTCCTCTAACAATCGAATCAGACAGGGGTCAGAGGAGTGTTCGTGTGTGAGGACTGAGAACCTTTTTGCATGAGGAGGAACATGGACTGGCCACTAAATAGACAAGAAACACTCTCAGTGACCAGGGAGGAGAAACATGCCACAAATGTCATCGCTCTTGATAAAACAACATATCTGGAATTCTTAGAATTTCTGCACTGCTTTTACTTGATCACTACACAACTTTGAGAGTTTGCATGTGGGAGTTTGGACTTGATAACAACGTGGCATGTGTTTAAATAATTTTTTATTTTTTATTTATCACAACATTGCGGTGGCACTCATTTGGTAATTACGAGATCACTGACAGGACTGTGTGTTGAAGTGTCACCCAATGGGAGGAAAATATATGAGCATCTACAGACAATCAAAGTCGCTTCAATACGAATGTGGACTTGCTGTATATTTAAAGGGACAACGCATTCGTGTGCCATCAGCTTAGAATGTATTGCAGGTTAGCCTGTAACAAGAAACTAAAATGTAGTTTAAAAAAAATCTAATTAATAGTTAGAGGTTTTTTTTTCTTTTTTACAAGAAATTGTCCACCCCTTTGCAGCCCTACAACCTAATAATTTTAACTTTCACTGTGCATACACTATCAGGCAAAAAGTATTTGGACACCTGACTTTTTTCCTGCATATGCAGTTCTTCACCAAAACATAAGAACAAAGTTGATGCGCTAGAATTAAATTTAATTTTACTTGAATTAAGACCCCAAACCTCTTTTAACCTGTATACAAAGCCAGCTCATTGAAGCTTTACATGGGTTGAATTAGAAGATCTCCTGCTAGAGATCTATAAACACTATTGAACCCCTTTAAGATGTATAGGAACACTGACTGCATCTCAGGCCTCCTCCCTTCACCTACATCAGTACCTGACTTTACTAACACCCTTGTGGCTGAATGAGCACAAATCTCCACAAGCACACTCCAAAACCTTGTGGAATATCTTCCCAGAATGAACCATGGGAAATAAACATTGAATGGGGAGTTCAGGGGGGGGGAAATAACTGTTCCGTTTTAAGTAACCTGATGTGAACCACTGATTGAATGCAGACTTATGGAGGACAAGTCGCTGTCACACTGTTGTGCATACAGCAGCAGTGATTTTTACCCAACGAACAGAAATCATGTTCTCTTGCTTGTTAAAGAAAAGTAGCTATGTACAGTATTTGCACGCAGAGCTATGCTAATTGTGCACAAGTTTGAGTGTGTGCATGAGTGAGTGAACATGCATGCGAGAGTAAGTGAAAGTAGGAAAAGGCCACAGTGTGTATGAGTAAGTAAACGCAGGGAGCCAAGCTCCAGGCCAGCTCCTCCAGCAGAGGATCAAACGGGTGGCACACGTGTGAACCAGACACCCGCTGAGAGCCATTAACACACACACATAGAGCAATGAGATGGTGTGTTTGCTTTCTTTCACCCTTCCTCTCTTTCTCTCACTCACATTATGGTGTGTGTGTGTGTGTGTGTGTGTGTGTGTGTGTGTGTGTGTGTGTGTGTAAAATATGCCATAAGCAAGATTTTAAAAAAATAACGCTTTGGGAAAACACCATAAAAAAGGGAAAGTGGAGTTTTGGGTGTTTTATAAATAAGTACACAAACAACGATTGTATGCATTCAAGTATGCAAGCAATCACAGCAGAGTCCCTGGCTATCTTTATGCGACGGGTGAAGACCTACATCTTTCTGAAACACTAACACTTTCCAAGTTTGCTTTGTTAAAGAAAAAGAAAAAAAAATCTGAGTTGTAGGCTGATTTATCTTAAATTGTAATCTAGGGTACCAGTGTAGATTTATTCATTGATAGAGACTCAAAGCACTTTTGTACTTCGCTCTGGACAGGGACGGTATTATATTCTAGTAAGTATGTAAGCAAGCACGTACTGTAAATTAATTATAAGCAAGTTTTCCAGTAAGCATTTATTATATGTAACAATGTAAGCAAGTATGTTCTGCATGTATGTATATAAGCATATACTGTATGAAATATGTATGTATGTAAGTAAGTAAGTAAGTATGAGGGCCACTCTATTAAAGAATAAGTGATACAGTAAAGAGGGACATAAAAGCAGATTATAGCAGTGCCACCCTGCAGGCAGGAGGAACAGCAGCAACACCACCCGCTTTGTATAAAAAAACCGTCCTTGAAACATTAACCCCTGCCGTGATTTTCACCCACAGTGTTTACATCAACACTACTACCTGTGTTATCAGATTCCACAGGCAGTCATACATACAGCGCACCATTATACGACCTTATCACATTTCTGAACGCTCAAATTTTAACCCATTAGTCAGTCAAGTTATAAACATACTGCATGAACCCGATATCCATCCTTTTTTTTTCCAACAGCGTGTGTGCACGATCAACCAGAGAAACAAGTTTGAAGCTAAATACTCTACTCAGATCCAATTACTGACAACTTTAAGAAGGGGGCGTAGCCAGACACCATCTACATAACATGCGTTGTGCTTATGTAGTTACGTGAGCAGGTTAATAAGGATTGTACACTATACAAAATCAGGTGAAATGTCATCCTGCAGTATGTACGCCAACACACATTTCAAATCATCCAACCTGATAGATGATCCGATTCTTAATCCATAGGGTTTATTAAATGATGTTCGCCTACCCTTTGCAGCTATAACAGCTTCAACTCTTCTGGAAAGGCTTTTCACAAGGTTTAAGAGTGTGTTAAATGGGAATTTCTGACCATTCTCCCAGAAGTGCATTTGTGAGGTCAGACACTGATGTTTTGGACAAGAAGGCCTGGATCACAGTCTCCGCTTTAATTCATCCCAAAGGTGTTCTAATGTGGTCAGGTCAGGACTCTGAAGGCCAGTCAAGTTTCTCCACACCAAACTCACTAATCCATGTCTTTATGGACCTTTCTGCACTGGTGCGCAGTCATGTTAGGACAAAGTTGGGAGCATGAAATTGTCCAAAATGTATGCTGAAGCATCCTTTCTCTGGAACTAAGGGGCCGAGCCCAACTTGTAAAAAACATCCCCACATCATATTCCCCCCTCTACCAAGCTTTACACTTGGCACAATGCAGTCAGACAAGTACCGTTGCACCCACCAAACCCAGACTCGTCCATCGTGTTGCCAGACAGTGAAGCGTGATTGGTCACTCCAGAGAACACGTCTCCACTGGTCTGGAGTCCAGTCGCGGCGTGCTTTACACCACTGCATCCGATGCTTTGAATACCATTGTAAGCCATTCCATGAAGCTCTCTACACCATGTTCTTGAGCTAATCTGAAGGCCACATGAAGTTTGGAGGTCTGTAGCTATTGACTCTGAACAAAGTTGGTGACCGCTGTGCACTATGTGTCTGAGCATCTGCTGACCCACTCTGTGGTTTTACATGGCTTCCACTTTGTTATAATACCATTAACAGTTGACTGTGGAATATTTAGTAGAAAGGAAATTTTACAACTGGACTTATTTCACAGGTGGCATCCTATCACAGTACCACGGTGGAATTCACTGAGCTCCTAAGAGCGACGCATTGTTTCACAAATGTTTGTAGAAGCGGTCTGCATGCCCAGGTGCTTGATTTTATACACCCATAACCATGAAAGTAACTGGAACACCGGAATTAAATGATTTTAATTCAGGTGTTCCAGTTACGTAACAATCTATTAAACCAGTTTTATTGAATGAATCGATTTGTACTACAAGTAGCTACTTTCATTTACTTTGCTTCCAACCATATAGTCAAAATGGAAGCCATCCATCCACACACTAACTGATCATCTGACAGGAAGCGGATTGGAGTGAATGCTGTTTGCGTTACACTGTTCACAGAGTGAGCAGCTATGTTGATTCGACATCGTTGAGTACGGAACAGGTATTTAACAGACCCTGAATCAAAAGATACACCATCACAGGTAAAAATCTTAAGACATTTTTAATTTAATAGCAAAGTGGATTGTAGCACAATAGGGCAAGAGCTGGACTAAAGGAACGGCACCAATCTGCAATGAACAACAGCTGGCAGAACAACAATGGAGCTTTGTGAGGAACACGCAAGCAATAAAACTGGTATTCTGAAAAACAAAAACCAGGAGGAACCAGGATTTACAATGTCACGAATAAATTCATGAATAAATAAACAAAGAAGATTCAATTTAAAGGGAGTTTTACTACAATGAGCCACAAGCTGAAGTGTATGTGTGCGTGCGCATATGTGTCACATGACCCAAAACTGCACCATTTCTTCTTTTATTCTACAGCAAGTGCAATGGTGTGAGAAGCCATGTTGATTTAATGTTACTTGCTGAAGTCTGGGGGTTGAGGACATCACACATCCTGAGCTCTCAAGCGGTTTCTTTCTTGCTCCCCCCCCAAAAGCTGTAGGTTGAAAATTACGCCCTTTGAAGGAACGCAGTGTTAAACACTACTACCGAGCTATGACATCAGTTCATCCTTGAGTCACTGGCTTTGCAAATGCTCGTCAACCCCACACTACTGAAAAGACAGCAAACATCGAGCCTTAAAGAAAACCCTTAATGAAGCTTTTACTAGGCCAGGGAGTGCTGTAAGGGTCAGACGTTTAACCATTGGTTTATGACCGAGATGGTGATTTCCAAAACTTCTCAATGCTGTTATTATTTATTTGGAGTAAAACACCATAACCCAAAACTTCACAAACAGATACACGAGTTTCTCATGACCACCCAAGTGTAGTTCGTCTAAGTTTTTCCAAATGTTTATAAATCTTGTCTCAGAGAAAAACAACACACCTTATTTACAGCACAAACTCAATAGCTCATCTCCTCTGGGATCGGGGGGGAAGGGGAGAGATAAAGGGATCAGAAGAGAGAGATGGAGGTGAAAGATAAAGAAAGAGTGCGGTGAGATAAGGCGTGTGTGTGTGTGTGTGTGTGTGTGTGTGTGTGTGTGTGTGTGTGTGTGTGTGTGTGTGTGGTGTGTGTGTGGTGGGTGGGTGGGTGGGGGTTTATTACTGCGTACGTGTTGCTTTCAAGTTGGTATACAGTCAAATCCCACCTCTGGACATTCAACTGTTTCCTGTGAAAGTGTTCCATTCCCTCCAGAACTAATCTTCAAACTGGTTTTGGACTGAAATTGCAACAAATTAACAACAGTGACAACTAACCAAAGCAAGTAGCTCAGCAACAAGTTAGACAACTAGCATTAGTGATAACACAAACAGTGATTGGAGATTTAACCAAATCTGTATAATAAAAGATCTGAAGCAAATAAACTAATATAAACAGTATGTAAATAAAAGAAAGAATTGGGACACCTGACTTTGCCATATGGACATATATGGTTCTTCAAACTGTTCACAAAAAAGTCGGAGGCACACAATTGTATAGGATGTCTCTGGGAGCAGTATCATGAAATTTGGCCCCTTCGCAGGATACTTCTTAATGAAGCGCTTGTGAGATAGAAGTGGCTCCAAAATAGTTGCCAGGAGTGAGGAGTGACCAGTGAAGATTTAAAGAGGCACCAGGTTCATCTTAAGACTGACTGTTATCTGGCAAAATGTTTGACAAACAGGTTAGCACTACATGGGTGTTAATGTGGGATGTGTTTTTTTTTTTTTTTTTTTTACAGACCATGGTGGAAGTCATGATCTGTATAAACACATACACCACAAGCTACACTATATGGACAGAACACCTCAGCATAAAATTGGTATGTGCTTTTTGAATTCTATATTATGTTCTTTGCACTTTATAATATGTTCCACTAGAGTTCTGTGAAGATTTACAGAGCTTTGTAGAGCTGACTTCATGCACAGAAGCACCGGCAAGCTTAAATAGGTTTGGATCTCCTAGTTCAAGTAAAGGGAACATTTTTACACTACCGCATCAAAAATAATCCTATACAATTGTGCTTTCCAACTTTTGCTAACAGTTTGGGGAACAACCTCATAAGAGTGGAAAAAGTCAGGTGTCCCAAAACTTTTGTCCATATCTGACTTCAGATGAACCCACTGCACACCGCTCCAGTCAATTTACAACCATTTTAAACAAACACCCATATTTATTAATATTAATAAAACCACAGTAAAAATGGTTGCTCCTAAACCCGATGGACTTATGCTTTGAGCACGAGGTGGTTATTTTCAATCTGTAACACCACCCCCTCCCCGGGCCCCTGAACCAGAATGGCCAGAGTAATGGCTTGTGCTTTTGTTTAACGTGTTCCCTTTCACGCATGCACAAACACCGCGGCTTCGATTCAAATCAAACTAATGAATAGATTAATGGCGGAGAGAACCTTTTATCTGCATCCGCACAAATTTAAATGCAAATGCACCTCTTGCTTTGGAGATGGGAAAATGAGAGGAAAGTGAAGGGGTGAACACACACATGCACGATGATGTAACAGGGTCTGTGATTTTATCAATGGACACCATCCAGCTCTCATCTTCCACTTAATCTGTGAGATTCAATATACAGCAAAAAACAGCCTATTCTTGCACAGGGCAGGTGGTATGTCCAAAAGTATCAGGACAGCCATCCTTTTTTTTTTTAAACCCATATGTTGTTCTTCTCTAAACTGTTACCACAAAAGAGCACATGACTGTATATTAAATGTATTAGATGCAATGACAATGCATTTTCCTTTCATTTAAAACCAGGAGACCCAAATCTGTTTCAGCATGAAAATGCCATTTACGGTTTACATGTTTTGGGCTGAAAGATCGTGGTCTGCTATAAGAGTTATAGAGTTATAAACCCTCCTAAACACCTTTGGAACGCTGACTGCATCCCAGGGATGGGGAGCTCCCTATATCGGTAAATGACTTTACGAACACTGAATGACTGAATGAGCACAAATCTATATAAATACAGTGGAATATATTCCCAGGAGAGTGAAATTTAATTATAAACACAAATGGGGACTAAAGGTGGAATAGAATGTTCAAAAAGCTCAGGTGTCACAAATGTGTTCATATAGTATGTATTTGTAAACGTAAGACTGCTATGTACATCCTACACACGTGTTTGAAGCACTGCTCATGCACAACCTCAGAAATGTTGCATCGTACGTATTAATGTTCTAAAGGCCTATTTCGTGTGTCCTGGCTTTTCAAATATAAATACTTTGTATGCAAGCTCAGATTCTTAGGAATTATGACAACAATCACAACAGCAGAAACTTTGAAAGAACGACAGTTTTGAGGGGAAAAAAAAGGTGGAACTAAACGGTGTGCATGAAAACCCCAAACATAGCAGTAGCTTTTAAATCGTCCGGATGTAGATCAGATACGCAGGTGAGTGTGTGAACAATGGCGCTGCTTCTTCAAAGTCATGCATCAAGTATAAACTGGCATTTGGAAGTAACAGAGCAGCATTTTGGTCGAATTCTGTGTCTGTGTGTGGTGGGGGAGGTCTGAGAGGACCACTAGACAGCAGTGTCATGTTACCCATCAGGCTTTTGTTCAGCCGTGGGGGGTGGAGTGGTAAGGAAAACACTCAGATTACACCCACACTCATCCGGTTCCCGAGGTTTGCAGAACTACTCACAGCACAGGTAAATCACAAGGAATAAAAGAAGCAGCTGGTTTAATGAGTCGCTAGTTATAAAAAAAATATATATCTATTTTCTACCTAATAAACAAACAAACAAAAAAAACTAATTTATCACCTTCAAGTTAAAACACATACATGAACACTGATATTTTAACATATTTTATACTCTGAAGTACAGTGTTTATTATAAAATACCCAATATAAACAAAGGTTTGTAGACACCTGAGCACCTGGTATGTGCTTTTAGAACAACCTGTTCCACATTTAATCCCAATTTACTGTAATAAGAAGCTCTACTATTCTGTGAAGATGTTCAACTAGATTTGTGAAGATTTGAGCCACAAAAGTTAAGTAAGTAAGAAAGTCAGGCACTGATAAAGGTGAGGTGAAGAGGCAAAATTCATCCCAAAGGTGTCCAATAGGGTTGAGGTCAGAGCTCTATAGCAGACCACTCAAGATCTTTCACTGTAAACCATGCAATTCATAACTTCACGAAGCTCGCTTTGTGCATCAGGACACTGTCATGCTGAAACAGGTTTGAGTATCCTAGATCAAGTGAAGGAAAAAGATTTCATGCTAGCACATCCAAAGACATCCTATACAAGCTAACTTTGCAGTATCAGTTCCGGAAAGAACCAGGTTTAGCTGGAATAAAGCCCACGCTACTTCCTCTAGAAAATTCGCTTCCTCATTATCTAGAGTCTGAAGGAGGCTACAAAAATAAAGAAAACTCCGAAAGACAGTTCTCATTAAAAAAACATAGCAAAAATAAACCCCACTAGAAATAAAGTAAATAAAGTATTTATCCTATTTTTTCAACAACAAAAAAAAGCTTTTAAAATAGTACCATTTTCTCTTAGATTTATTTTTTAACAGTTTTCCACAAGGAATTCCACAGGAACACTGAGTGACTTTGGACATTCCCTGTATCCCAGGGGTATTACAATGCAGTTGCACACATGTAAACTCTTTTGGGGGGGGAAAAATCCAATGATCCAATATAAAAGAGACAGAAGGGTTGTTGACTAACCGAAAGGTGGTCATAGATATATCCAGCACATCATCTTCAGACAAGAAAGCCTCATAAAAAATTTGCTAATGTAAGATTTCATTGAAAACAAACACACCAAGATGTTATACTGTGCATCAGTAAACTCTGAGAAAGACCAGAGAGCCATGCTGAACAATCTACATTCTGCTCCATCATCCTGTTAAATGTAAGCTACCATCTGACAAGACAAAACATGAAACGAGTTCAGCTCGAACCTCGTTCTAAACGCTCAGGACAATCCGTAGTCACACGCATGCACATCTTTCATCGTAAACCAATTCGAACAAAACGTCTAGAATTACTCAGACTTTAAATCGATATAATCTCAAAGACAATCAGAGCAGCAGCATGACTGCAATAAAAATGCGATAGTTTCCCCACTCACCCTCTGCCCGGATCCAGAGCGATCGCTCTCGGCTGGTCCAGGTCCTGCCAGAACAGAACTTTCCTGAGTGAACCGTTGAGCTCAGCTACCTCGATGCGATTCGTTTCCGAGTCTGTCCAGTAAAGTTTACTACCCAACCAGTCACATGCCAGACCATCGGGCGAGGCCAGACCCGACACCACCGTGGTCTGGGAGCTGGAGCTCGAGCCGTTAAAGGTGGCCCGCTTGATAGCCTCCTCGCTCACATCGCTCCAGTAAATCAGACTTCTGCTGAAAACAAAGTCCACGGCTGCAGCATCCTCCAAGCCGCTTACCACCACCGTGGCGTTGGCACTGGGACCTTTGGCAGCGTCCACCAATCGCAAGTCGCGTCTGTTGGCGTACAGGAGGAGAGGCACGGCTGCAGAAAACGACACGACAGTATGATTAAACACTGAACTACAATCACACATCAAATTTCTCTTCAGCAATCAAAAAACACAAACCAGCTCATGACTTGACACTTAGATATACACTATATGAGTAAATCTTTGTGGACACCTAAGAATTGTATGCACTTTTTGCACAACCTAATTTATTGCCCATTTGTTGTTCTGCAGTCAGCGTTCCAATTTATCCGAAAGGAGTTCAACTGAATTTATAGCTGTATAGCAGCAAAGCTTCCACTCTAACTCATGTAATAAATAAATTGATAGAGCTAGCATTGGGAAAAAATTTCATGCTACTGCATCCAAATATATCCTATACAATTGTGCGCTTATATAAGATTGGGCTAACAGTTTGTGGAAGAACCCACATGAGATGGAAAAGTCAAGTGTCCAAATAGATTTGTCCATATAGTGTATGTTGACCTAATGTTTTTTTGTCAAAGATGCAGAAAACCCAACAACCAAAAACAAAGTTCACAACGACCGTGTAATTAATTTGTTTCTATCACAGATGTACAAAGCTGAAAAAAAAGCCTTTATTTAAAGAAAGATAAAACTTTCAACCGCCATCACACCATGAAACACAAACATACAGCAGGTCCGTTATGCAACACTTCAAAGTTCACGTCAGAATTTCTTTCCTGATACTTTATTTATTCTCCTTCACCACCAATATTAAGCGCTAGACTCAGGGGTGTGAAGGTCGATCAGCGTCTGGAGTGCTCACATACACAACATAATACACTCAGTATGAGATAACAAATGTGCTGGATGAATGGAGATGCTGGCTTTACCTTTATATATGTACAGCGCATTACAAACACGGCGAGTCCCACATCCCCGCCAAGACAAAAATAAAATTTGGCTAACCACAAGCCGACATATTTTTCCTCATAAATTTCTTCGTCATCACCAAACAACTCTTACTTCTTCTGAAAGTAATTTCTGGCTCGGTTTATTTCCTCCGTCTGCATTATCTCTCTCTCCCCCCCCAACACATTCATTTATTCAGTTCTGAAGCTGTGTATGACCTCAAGGACTTCCTCGACTCTGGAGCTCATACCTCTGCAGGGCTTTCTGGCACAGACTCAAACCTCAGTTTGACACATGGACCACGGAGTTGCTCTCTCCCCCTCTCAACAGCAAAACCCTAAGCAGCTCCTGGTCTCGCTGATGTTTTATTTATTTATTTTTTTACATGGGGAATTTCCTTTCCCAAATATTTAGAAATTTGCAGAACAGCAGGGTGGCCATCCAACACTCTTTACACCTTCAATCATGCAAAAAAACAGAGGGTGTAATATATATATATAAAAAATCGAGCATCTATAGTACATTTTACTACAGTCCTTTTTTTCTGAAGATGCCTTGGCATAATTGCGACCCTCAGGATGTGATGTTCATACACATACAAGTAGTCTGGGTTCTCCTAAGAGCTGCTTAGGAAAAGAAGAATCTGGGTATAAACAAGTTATTCATACCTTTAATTATAACATTTAATGGGTTTGTAATTATTGAAGAGAAACACAACTTTTTTATATAATTATATATTGATTTATATAGGTTTCATTAGTGTTAAAAAGTCGACAGTGAAGGAAAAAGTGTCCCAATGATTCACACGAATGCATAATTTTAATGCCTTCTAACAAAATATTAGGAATATTATACATAAATATACACAGTCACTTGGACAAATACACAATAACCAAACAAATCATATGTCAAATCTTGACAAGTGTACGTTTCTTTACAAAGCTATGGAAAAAATAAATGTATTTACATAAACACATTACTTACTGTTTGTGTTCTTGACCTGAGAAAGTTTTTTCCCTTCTTTTTCTGAGGTAAAAGCCACGCCATAGTTCTAACCTTTTCAACTACAGGCCCAAACCCCCTTTCTGTCTCACATACATTTATAAACATATATATATAATTTATATATATATATATATATATATATATACACGCACAAAATAAAAACAAAAAAAATCCTTACCCAAAAAGTCATGGTATATACAGTATATATATTTTTTTACCTCAGGACTGGAAGTTAGTTAGCAGGAATGCTAACCCTGTGCTGAACTCCGGCTAAAGCTAGCTAGCGATTCACAACAATGCAGCTCGGCTACAGAAAACTAGCAAGCAGACCCATGGAAAGTGTCAAAAGAAACTCCGAATATCTTATCAGACATTGTAAGTGGGTAATAAAGAAAAGAAATCGGTAATTAATTTAAAAATATATCTATATAAAGAAAAGAGCTGATTTTTATTTTATTTTAATTAAGCGCCTCAGCGAGACATGCGCGCGAGCCTAAGAGGAGACACAGAGTTTTATAGACTGAGATCCGGCGACTCCTCTCACAGACTCCAGGAGGGAAAACAGGGGAAGGAATTGAGTCTGTTGTGTTATTAAAAAAGACCTAAAGACTGAGCAGAATAATAAAAGACGAGTTCGGTTCAAACTCACCGCGTATTTGCAAACAAAAAGTGCACAAAAAGAGACTCGGCAGCAGCGCGCCCATGTTTTTCCTCCGCTTCTCCCTGGAGCTCATCGCATGGTTGCCTCTGAATCCTCGTCTCCCGCTCGGTTGGATAAGAACCCCGGGTTTGGGGGAAAAAATCCCTTTTTCCTTTGTTTTTTTTTTTATTTATTTCTCCAAGTTGTGGGAATTCGGT
>JBCEWE010000123.1:607674-842674 GCA_039877035.1 Silurus lanzhouensis | reverse complement strand
GTACAGGATTCGTTTCAGTCCAGTTTGTAAGCAGCCCTAGTTGGACCTCACTTCTTCATCCAAATCGCCATCATAAGGTTCCTTAAAGCCCTATAGGAGTTGTGTACATAATGATTAGTCTTTGAAGACTATAACAGATTTTTGACCAAGCTGATACACACTCCTGGAAAATGTGTGAAAATCACCAAAATAGTTAGAAACTGTACCAGAACACATCGAATATTGCAACGACGTTTACCATGCATGTGTTACAGTCACCTATCTCATACACACACACCTTCACACTCACACACTTGCTCGTCAAGAAAAAAAAAAAGTATTCCAGTAAAAATAGTGCACATAATGTAATTTACCACCAAGAAGTAGTAGACGCACAAGAGAATCGCAGCACTAATGCAAACATTGTTTCAGAGACTTGTCCTATGGATCGGTGTAATAAATGTCAAACACATCAATACAACATAGAAGGGGAAAAAAATCACAAAAGATGCAATGCACAGCAAGTAAATACAGTTTGATAAGCAGTTTTCTGTAAGGAAGCAACAGTACTGACTGGAGATGGCCTTATAAAGGTGCTCGTGAAAACCATTGCATGTTTTTTCAGTGCATTCTGTCTTTCCATTTATTTATCGACACCCTCCAAGCGACGAAGGTGTGAATCATTCGAATTGAATAGCATAACAACTGAAAAACAACCAAATATGTTTCGTCAGATCCGATCGTAACGCTGACTTGGCTAGAGTACTGATTTTGCCCCTAGCATGGTTCATATGGTTCTAAATCAAGTCATTGTACAAATGAAGCCTCTGAACAGAGAGATTTGATTATGCAGCGGTTTTTACTGTATATCAGCTTCATCATTGGTTTTACACAATGGAAATGTTAATGACTAAATGCACTGCCATAGCAAATGATGTCCAACAGTATTATAGTCCTAATTTTTTTTTTTTTTATTATCATTTTGTAGCTTCCTGAGGTCTTTGTATTGCTTTTCGTTTACCCTTCAAATCCATCTCATCTTGTTCCATCCCACCAGCAATCATCTGAGTGGGGAAAATGTGACTTTTTATCAAGTCCTACATTTCAAAATATTTCGTTTCAGTGAACTAACGGGGGTACTTTTCAGAATTGAACGGGATTGTCTCTATGATCATCGAGGATTCGGTCGAGGGTTAGATCTCGTAGTGAAGGTCGTTGAGCTCCAGTCTCGTGTAGTGTCTCCTGTCAAAAGATTCCATGGCTCTGCGGCCCACGATGGCCACGACAAACGTGAGAATGATGAGCGTGAGGACCACCAGCAAGGCCAGGCTATTCTTCCACATCAAATGTGACTCTTTAGACTTATCTGAAGGAGAGGCTGGAGGGTCAGAATTCGAATCTCCGTTTTTCAGATCATTCTCCATCTCTACGACGACTATAGTTGTCCTTTCAGTGGTAGTTGTGGATGTAGTTGTAGTGGTTGTGGTAGTGGTAGTGGGAGTAGTCGTTGTGGTTGTAGACGGAATAGTGGTCTTGGTTGTAGTTGGAGGAGAATGTGTGGTTGTCGAGAAGGTAGTCGTTGTGGTTGTGGTGGGGGTAGTAGTCGTGGTTGTCGTTGGGGTTGTAATAGTCATGGTTTTCTTTGGGGTTGTAGTAGTCGTGGTTGTCGTTGGGGTAGTAACAGTAGTGGTTGACATTGTAGTGGTAGTTGTACTAGTGGAAACAGTAGTAGGTATCACAGGTTTCTGTGTGGCTTGTTTCTGTATGGTTGGAATCTCACCTACTTTAGGACCGGCCATTTTTTTTGGTGGCCTGACCTGCTTTTTGGATGGTCTGACTGGATTTGGAGGTGGCTGTGGTGGTTGGACAGGATGCGTAGTTGTTGTGGTGCTAGTTGTAGAAGGTACTTTTGTGGTTGTACTTGTTGATTGTGTTGTTGTTGTCGTTGTCGTTGTCGTTGTCGTAGGCGATGTAGTGGTCGGCATGCTATCAGCGGGCATTGTAAGCAGGATGATTGCCAGCTCCGAGGCCGCTGTGGTGAAGGTGTTTGCTTTGCTCGGAGCAGTAGTTGTGGACGACTGTGTGGTAGTTGTCGTAGTGGTCGGCTCAGTGGTGGTTGTCGTGGTCATTGGTTTTATGGTTGTCGATGTAGATTGAGTTGGAGGTTGTTTCGTCAGCGTAAAGGGCATCGTGGATACTCGATCCTTTCCTTTAGTAGAAGGGTGTGTCAAACCTTTAGTACAAAAAAGGAAACATTATTCCATGAATATATTTCAGTGACAATCGGCCATGTTCCTTTTAACGAGCGAACACACAGATGTCACAACCTTCCAACAAATCTGTCACTTAATGACGTAAAGTACAATGAATACCACTGTCAGTTGAGGATTCATTCCACTGGGCCTTACTCATGCTGATGAATGACATGGGCCTGTGGTCATGGCCTTCTTGTTGAAAAAAGGACGTGTCAGTGATGATAGCCTTCCGGTTCCATTTGCAGGCTGATAAGCCACTTATGGAAACATTGTAGTTCTACCCTGGAGGATTACTGTTGCGAGCAAAGTTCTGCACCCTTGGGCAGTATAATCAAGATACAATGATCGAATGTAGTCGCTAATCAATGGGAAATATTTTTGCTTTGTTTACTTTACTAGAATGTGTAGGAGGGTGAAGAGGACCTGCCCCACATGATGGATAGGATGAGGGGAATTGTGAGCAGATATCAGCTGGAAGACTTGTGCAATGTAGGAAAGCCTTCTGTGGGCGTTTGACCGATCTTAAAGTACCCCCAGGTTTTGCTTTGCAATTCTGAAACCTGCACTCCCCTTTCCAGAGCCTCTTTAATGACAAGCCCAAACAGCAACCCTTTCAGCCTGAACAAAAGGATCAGCCTGTGCCATCCGTAGTGATTGTTCCGTGTGCTAGCAATAAACCAGCTAAAGTATTGCCAGGGTTGGCATGTGGCCGATCCTGACAGCTGGCTATCCATCACAATACCTAGGACACACTACAGGGATAAATCTGCCAGCTGAGCATGCCATCGGACACTGCGTCCTAAAGATGGAGTGTGTAGAATCAACCCCAGCTCCAGTGCTACGTGTTAGCAGAAATCCAGCACCTACATTTAATAGTGAACAGGGCATGGAAAACATTCCCAGATGGAAAATTGGGACGTTTGCAAAGCTAACAAAGGAAAGATAAGTTGTAACTAGAAAATGACACAGATTCCAGTTTGTTCAACCAGATCAAGACAATAAGTACGTATAATATATAAAATAAGTATTTATTGCAAATACTGGATCAGGTGTGACTTTGTTGGAAGGTGCTGGTATGTCATCAGCACACATACGAGTGATCTCTGAATACTGAAATATAACGTATAAATCACACAGGTGCTGATAAGACAATGATATGAGAGTCCACATCTCTTGTCATAGGCAGGAAATCCTTCACATTGTATCACAAATTAAAGTTTGTTTACATTACCTTTGAATATATCGTAAGTGTTAGACCCAGGCTTGGCTGACATCAGGGGGCAGTCCTGCTCAGTTTCACAATGAAACAGGTAGCAGTTCTCAATACCATCTTGGCTTAATGGTTTAAACATCACCATGTTGCATTTTATACCTGTGAAATAGGAGAAGTTTGCTAAAAGCATAATCTGATAAAAAATGTAAACAAACAAACAAAAAAGCAACTTATGTAACACCTCACCTGGTTTCAGCTCCTCGGAGCAACAGGACAGAATGCAGTCTCTTTCTGCATCTTTTCTCCTTTTATCCATTACGGTCTTCTGATTATTCAGAGCCTTGGCCACATTCACAACGGTGTCTCGATGCTGCCTGGAGTAGCATGTCTCACCGCTGGAGCTCAAAGCACAACTGCAAGCCTGGAGAAAGATCAGAGCCCCAAGAAGCAGCTTAACTGCTCTGAAGGAGTGTCGATGAACCGGGAACATGGCTTTAAGAGCTCAGGAGATCCGTGGGATTCTCAGAGTCCTGATGCGAAAGGATTAAAACCTGCTGGGTGATAATTGGGGAGGCTTAGATGTAAGAAAAACCAAGGGTTCTTCGATCATTTGAGCCGCAAATAACTTAAGCACCTTTAATTGCTCTTCCTACAAACCAAAATGTTCTTCACAAACGAGTGAACTGAAGGTCAAAATGACATCCGTTCGACTCGTTTCGCTTATTTTGATGAGCACACGAATGAGCACATGAATTTAATACTTACACTAGAACAGTAGAGATCATATTACAACTACACAACAAGCATACAGATCGTACACATCGCATTACAATTTTATATATACATTACATTCACATTTGTAAGCCATTAAAGAAAGTTAAATCTGAACAAATCTGAGAAACGAGGTACCAACCAGTGCCTTGGATTTGCATGTACAATGCCATTAGACAGTCTCAAGTCCTTTGGGTCCACAGTTCATGTGCAGTCGTCAATCTATCTCTGTAGAACTTTGCTCCTTTTACTGGAACATATCACATATGTTGTTGGTAATATCTTACTGTAATCATTAACATAGTCTCTTATCATCTGGGTAATAAGTTGTATTTGTTACAATCCCTATTACATGGTAAAACAATAAATCTCTTTTACGTCTAATCGTTTCCTCAAGTGGAAAAGTATTCGGAAAAACGTGGGGCAATGCACCAGTTCACAAAACCAGCTTTGTGAATATTAAATGGGTTGGAGAGGAAGATTTTTGGTCGCCTACTACCGAGCTTTAAACCCCGTTGAACTCCTTTGGGATGAATTTCGATGCTTAGTGAACCCCGGGCCTGGACACCTCACCTACATTAGTACCTGTCTTTACTAACACCCTTGTAGCTGAATAAGCAAATTCCCAAAAAACACACCAAAATCTAGTGGAATCTTGGATCTCTGGAAAGGAGATCCAAGATGAGGTGAGGTGTCCAGGCCCGGGGTTCACTAAGCATCGAAATTCATTCCATTTATTTGGCACAATGTTGTGTTACAACTCTTCTGGTCTTGAGAACATCACAAATGCAATAAGGCATCGATGTAACAAGGTCCTCCACAAGAACTACTGCATTGCACAGTTTCGGGGGAATAAAACAGCTGCAAACTGATGTGCCATAAGCCGGGAATCTGGGAACTGAAGAGAGCACTAATGACAACTCACGACTATGTATTTGATACCATTCGTTGATGATTCGATCCCATTAAAATGACTATTTGGCTCATGACTGTGCTCACCTGAAGGAAAACACCAGGTCTGATGTCTGATTTATACCACACACTTACTGTAGTGTATATGAGGTCATATGACATAAGGCGTGCTGGAACGTATCATTTTGTGTGTATGTTTGGGTTGTGCCTATTAAACTCCCCACTTAGGGCGTACGGAATGTGGAAAGCAAAGTCATCATGCTGTGGGAAATTTGTTCCATGCAGGTGCACCCAGTGCATATAAAAGCAAAAAGAAAAATGGTGAAGAAAGATCCAAAGTGTGGTATGGAAAGTGTGCGTATCAAAGGACCTTTGGAGTAAAGGTTCAGCCAATTCCAGGGACACCTGCGCATAAGATGATGTGCTTTTTAAACAACACACAGTCCTAATTTTGCTGTTCTTTCGAACCTCCTTCTGGAAAAACGTTCCATTAGATGTGTGGAGATTTGTGTTTATTCAACCAATAGGGTGTTCGGAGAGTGATGTAGGTAAAGTGAGGAGGCCTGGGGTCAAGTCAAGTCAAATCAAGTTTTTCTATAGCGCTTTTCACAACAGACATTGTCTCAAAGCAGCTTTACAGAAATCAACAGTTAAGGTGAACGGTGAGCATTTATCCCTGATGAGCAGAGAACTCCCTTAGATGTTATGAGGAAGAAACCTTGAGAGGAACCAGACTCAAAAGGGGAACCCATCCTTATTTGGGTGCAGTCAGCGTTTCAATACATCCCAACAGAGTTTATGGCTCTATAGTAGGCCACTAAAGATCTTCCACTCCAACCAATATGTTCCTAGAGCTGGTTTGTGCACAGGAGCATGGTCATTCTGGAACAGGTTTGGGTCTTGTAGCTCAAGTTAAAATGTCATGCTACTGCATCCTATACAATACTTTTGGACATACTGTCTATATTGCATTTAAACATTTAAACACCTGTCAAAGGAACCTTGTTTTGACAGTAATGTATTAGACAGCAGGAATATGATTCTGTCAATCAGTGTTTGTTTTATTAAATAACTTGAAATGTTACTCACTTCAGATTAACATGTACCAGTACAAAAAGAGATCAAGGTTTCTGCAGAAATATTGCTGAACTGCACTAAATGCTTTAAAGAATCGTTTTAATAAAATCGCGCTCTGTATACGGCCGAGTGTTTGTACACACCTCCCCATCGCTGCGATATATCCTTGTTAAACGTCTCATTGTCTCATGTTTTTGCTATTACGATCATTTCTTCTCGTCTTTCCACTAGATTTCGGGGTGTGGCTTTGGGGATTAGTGATCGCTCAGCTACCGAGCATTACTGAGCACTACTGAGCACTACTGAGATCAGACCCTGATGCTGAGGATTTGAGGAGGTCTGGTGGTTCAGTCAGAGTTTCACTTCATCTCGAATGTGTTCAGTTGGGTTAAGGAGGTCAGGTCTTTCTCTGTGCAGGAGTTCTTCTACTCTAACATTTGTGAAGTCTTTCATGAGCTCCTTTTGTGTAAAGGAGCACCGTCAGTCTGGAACACTGTTAAAGAGTCTACGGTTTTATAAGGAAATTGGAAAGCTACAGCGTACAGAGATGTTCTACAAATATGAGTGCTTCCGATTTTTTTTTTAAAGAAGACCCACATGGATGGAAAACGTGGAGTAGTTAAACAACACACGTGTACAATCCCCATGAGAAATTGCTGTGACAGGTTCCTGTCGAGACACGTAGGTTTCCGGATCAGTTCTTTTGACATCTTTTAGTCCTTTATGGTTGCATTATTCTTCACAAAGAAACACCGAATTACAGTGCAAAATGAACTGGGTGATGTTGAAGGCTTTATGAAGATCAGCACAGCACTGGGGAATGACAAGTTGGATTGAACTGCACACTGGTGCTGATGTTGATGCGTTGCTAGGATACACAAGCATCATTCCGTGATAAGACCATCACAGTGATGCAATCTTAATGAAATCCCCAGTTGTTTTTCTGTATTTTCTAAAACATGGATAGATTCATGCGTTCATTCAAAGTGCATTCAATCAAAGATTTTTTTTAACACCTGCTAAAACACGCACGCGCTCTTGGCCTTCTTGAAAAGAAAAAAAAAAAAGAATAAAAAATTAGCCTATACTTACCCTTACTGAAATATCTCACAAGAGGATAAAACGATCAGCATCAGCATCATCTTCATCAGCATCCGGTCAATGTTAATCTTAATCATCCCAGAGAGGTGGATCTGAACATGTTTTTTTTTTTTTTTTTTTAAAGATGCCCACAAGGTTTATAATCTAAAATGGTGTCTACAGGAAACCGCATCCCACTGAGAGCATCCACACCACGCACTGAATTAAACACACATATTACTGAATTTTTACCTTCCCGGTCGCGTGCACACAAAAGACGGAGACGCGCTGTTAGGTAACACAAAACGGATAAATAAATCAAAAAACACCCGACACGCGCACAATAAATCAACGCGCGCGCGCTCGTGCAAAACAGCACCGCTTTAATTCCCGTTAATGAGTCGATAAAAAAAAAATAGATGCAATGCTCCAGACTTCATCACGACTCTGACCCCATTTTTCTTTTTGTTTTTCGGCTCCTTGTAAATCCCCCCCCAGTGCCACCCCCAATGAGAGCGTGCTTGCTGCAGAACCCGTATGTTAACAGGAAAGCAACCCTGCTGAATGAAGACACCACACACACACATACACAAAGAGGTGTTGAAGGAGGAGAATGTTTCCACCTCCATCAGCTACCCCTCCTTCCCCCACTACTGAAATGATACAACCACCAGCAGTTCTGCTCCTCATGCATGGATGAACATCATGTCTCAGAGATGTGTGTAAATGATAACAGTATCTGTGTGTGTGTGTGTGTGTGTGTGTGTTACTATGGCATCCATTTGTATAGCATGTGGCACCACACGAACACAATGCATCAATCATGGTCTACCAACGTGACCACACAATCTAGGAAATCGAGATGTTTCCATATGCCGAATGTGGTTCTTTTAAAATCTGCTCCATGAAATGGTTCCTTCACTTGAACTAGGAGGTCCAAATCTGCTCCACTGCTCCAGTGCACTAAGCCAGCTCCATGAAAATATGGTTTGGAGTGGAAGACCTTGGCCTGCTATAAACCCTATTTAACACCTCCAGGATGAACTTTTCACACTGATTGCACACCTTGGCCTCCTCAACTCACCGCACCTCCGTCGGTTTCTGACTTACAGCACCAACACCCTTGTGGCTGAATGAGATACAAATCTGCACATCATCTTCCCAGAAGAGTTGTGGGTTCAAGGGTCCACAATATTTTAGTCATGTAGTGTAAAAACTCTACACTGCATTTAAACCATGACATGTGAAATGATGAGAATTGATATGTTCATATGATCATGTGTGGCACCTGTTAAGGGGATGGAGTTCTTCAGCAGCAAGTAAAGAGTCCGTTCTCAAAGCTGATGTGCAGGAAAAATGGGAAAGAAAAAAAAAAAAAGATTGGATTTGGTTTCCAAAGCAGGTTTTTGGTGATGTTCCCAATTTTGCAGAGGTAACCTACCACAAATGCTCCAAGGAAGGACCACTGGTGACCCAAAAGTCATTGGAACTCCAGACTAATGGAGCTGCAGAGCAGTCAGAGAGCCGATGCAGACCCCTATACACCACCCAAAGCTCCAACAATGGACACATGAGCATTAGAACTTGACCATAGACCAGTGGAAAAAGGTGGTCTGGTCTGCTCAATCAGGCCAGTGAGTGGGCCAGTAGAGGCACTGTGATGCTCTGGATGATTCATTCCTTTGTTCAGGAGGATAATGTTGCTTGCACATCCACACATTGTTCAGGAACGGCTTCTGGAGGTGTTGACACGATCCCCAAAAGTCAATCCTAATCGAGAGACGTGCTGTAAGAACAAGTCTCATCCATGGAGACTCCAGATCATAACTTGAAGGATTTAAAGGATCTACACCTTGGTGCCAGGTAACACAGCACACCTAGAGACGTGTGCCTTGATTGGTCAGAGAGCGTGATTGGTGTATATGTCAATGACTTCCTGTTTTAAAAGGAAGTGCATGGAATCAGTTTATAGCTCTAAAATGATTCTATATGGACATAAACGAGACAAATCAGTGTCCTTTAAATTACAGTGAGCAAATCCTAGATATGAAAAAACGAAACCAAAGACGGCGCTGAACATGACGGTGAATTTTATTGTCGTCAAAGAGACTCGGTCAGAAAACAAAGCGTGAATCTCATGACACTTCAAACTATGAAATATTCTCATAAAAATGTTGGTCTGGTGAGATCGTCCACGGATCCGTTCATCTGTAAACGTCACTTTCTGTTCTGCTTCACGTCACTCTATGGTGTTGCTTTATCAGTTCACTGTGATGATGATCATCTCAAAAATCCAGCTCAAATGTGATTACAGAAATCTTGTAGCCTGCTGTTTAGATACTGTACAGTCTAAATGTACAAAAATAGCAGATTTAACAATATATACACTATTCGGACAAAAGTATTGGGACACCTGACTTTTCCATGTGCTACATGTGGTTTCACACGATTGTATAGAATGTATGTGGATGTGGTGACATTAAATTCCCAATTCACTTGAACCAGGAGACCCGAACCTGATCCAGCATGATGAACTGCACCAGGCCTCCTCACCTCCTCACCAGGCCTCCTCACCTCTACCCTTGTAGCTGAATAAGCACGGATTTCCAAAAAAATGGAAACAACAGAACATCTGAGAAGGGTGGAGGTTCTTATAACAACAAATGGGATGTTCACAAAGCACATATGGTCAGGTGTCCACACTTTGTCCATTCAGTGTAGATCGTTTACTCCGTATCGATCATCTCTACATCACTTGTCTTCTTCTTCTTGGCTGCAGGAGTCGGTTTCTTCTTTGGTGCTTCTTCGACTTTAAAGAAAAAAAGAGGCAACGGAGTTATGATACGCCAAACAAGCACTCGGCACAAACCCTCCATCTGATTTTAAACGTAAAAATACTGATATTCAAAAAACAAATGGGTTTTTGATTGACATCAGTTCTTTACATAGAACAAACAACGTCATGTCGACACAAAAGTTCTGATGAATATGTATTTTTGTGATTTATTTTTATTGCTCCTGAGTGAGTGAAGCCTCGGATTACATGTGTGACCCTCAGGTGTCCACGTAATTTTGGCTACAGCGCTACACGATATCACAAAACGAGGCAAATCCGTATAAACGTACCGTCCATGCCTTCCTTCTCTTTCTCCATGTGGCGCAGTTGTTTCAGCAGTTTTCGTCTTTTCTTCCCAGACAGGGTGATGTTCGCTCTGGCGCTCGTGCTGGGGGAAAAAAAAAAAGATAATGTACGATCATTTGGGCGTAGAAACGAACACAGCCTTATATAATGGGGTCATGTGACTGGACCGATCACATTCAAAACAAACAGTCATACAAAATTCAAATAAAGATCAGATGATCCACAGGATCCCAATCATAAGTAATCCTAAATTGAACCGTTCTGGAATGAATAATCCCCATCATAAATAGCCCTTAATTTAACTAGTCCCCAACATAAGTAAAGATTTAAAATAAATCAATAAAAATCCGAATTTGTCCCCTGGTGGTCTAGTGGTTAGGATGCGGCGCTCTCACCGCTGCGGCCTGGGTTTGATCTCCGGTCAGGGAACCGACTCCAGCCACTCTTAGTGCCGGTCCCAAGCCCGGATAAACAGGGAGGGTTGCGTTAGGAAGCGCATTCAGCGTAAATTCCGCTGTGGCGCCCCCTAACGGGAGAAGCCGAAAAAGTTTTTAATAAAAATCCGAACTTGTGTGTAGCTGATCTGAACTAAAATCCCAGAGAATCCTGCACAAGACAACCAGGGTGTAGTTCTACATCTTCACCACTTGAGGTCAGAATTGAGTAAAACTGCAAGAAATCACTATTATAATCCTTCTGAATTTAACTAACCTGTAGGTTAACTAGTCCTCATCATAACTAATACTCAGTTTAACTAATCCCCAACACAAATAGTTATCCTTTAACTAATCCTGAATAATTTTAAACCTAATAACTAATCCTCAATTGAACTAATCTTCAGCATGGCCACATTTTTCTCTAAATAATCCTGTTAATTTAATCCCCAGTTTAACTAATCCTCAGCAGTAACTAGTCCCCATCATAAATAAGACCCCACCTTCTCTTTTTCAGATGGTGTTTGGTTATGAGACCTTCGTCCACCACCGCTCCAACAATGCGATGCTTCTTCCTCTTCTGCTTTGTCAGAACCCTCCTCCTCTTGAAAAGATTCTTCCCTAGTTCCTGCAGGAGAACCACACAAACAACAAAGAGTGATGACCGGATCTGCATCATTGGGGACCTGGGTTTAGCCGGGGTCCATACAACAAGTACATGAGAGGAACCCCAAGGAGAACATGGAGGAACACCAAAAAAATTGTCAAAATAAGAACCTGAGGCCACTTTAATTTTAGACATTATGGCCAAAAATATTGGGACACCCCCCCCCCAGACATATATAGTGTAGTTATTCCCCAAACTGAATTTAGCGGAACACAACTGCACTGCAGGATGGCTTGGGATGATCCTGATCCTGGTCTTCTGCTCTTGTAGTCCATCCACCTCGAGATGTTTTTGCTCAACCTGACAAAAACTCGTACGAGTTACTGAACCCTCCCTGGAAAGCTGAAACCAATCTGGACATTTTCCTCAGCAATGTCAGATCAGGGGATGTTTTTTGTGTTCAGCACCATGCTGTATAAAGACTGATGTGCAGGAAAATCAGGAGATCAGCAACATCTTGCAATATTCAGAAGCTCATCTGGTTCCGGCAAATCACAAAGATCAGTCGGATGTTCGATGTGAATGTGAATTGAAGCTCTCGACCTGCATGTGTATGATTTAACGATTCGTGTTGAAACATGATAAAAACTTTACCCGTACTATATACACTTCAGCCAAAAGTATTGGGACACCAGACACATGTGGTTCTTCCTCAGACTGTTCCCACAAACTTGGAGGCACACGATCGTATCGGAGGTCTTTGGATATGAGAGCATGACCTTTTGCCTCGACTTGAACTTCGAGACCCAAACCTGTTCCAGCATGACAATGCCCCTGAGCACAAAGCCAAAGCATGAACTCTGACTGCACCCCAGACCTCCTCACCTCACCTACATCACCACCTGACTTTACTAACACCTCTCCAGAAATCGAGTGGAACATCTTCCCAGAAGAGTTGAGGAGAAGAGTGGAGTTGAGAGCTCAAGTGTCCACAAACTTTTGACCATAAAGTGTCGGCTATGTGTATAAACACTCGTGTGTGTGTGTGTGTGTGTGTGTGTGTGTGTGTGTGTGATATAAAAGATTTAAGACACCTACTGTTTTCGGTCTGTTGATTTTCCCACCTGGAGCCATGCTTACTTTCAACGTGCGTATGCTCCGACTCAAGACAGTTCACTTCCGGATCACGTGAAGTATAATAAAAGTCCCTCAGCGTGGATTTGAGTAAAACAAGAGCAGCTCTGTGCCCTCTAACATAAACAACACCCGCTTTTGAATACTTCGATTCAAATTTAACTTAATTTTACACTCTTTTTTTTTTTTTTTTGCACTATTTTGATATACAAATATTGCAGTCCTAAAGCCCTGAGAGTGATGTTCAAAGAAACCGGAAGCTTTCCAGTTAACGAGCAGGTTCACTTGGAATGAATAAAAAAAATAAAAAATAAATAAATAAATAAATAAATAAATAAATAAATAAATAAATAGAATTTGTGTGTAAATGCGGCTCATCTGGACGAAATTCCTCGAGAATCCTGCACTACTGGTCGATTCAGCAAAACACAAGAAGGCTGTAGTTCTCCAGTTTCACCGCTGGGGGAAGAATTGAGCATAACTACAACAAGCATCAATGCAATCATCCTTAACTAATCCTCAATTCAACTAGTCCTTAGTTTAACTAATCACCAGCACGACTAGTTATCATTTTAACTATTCCAGGTTAATCTAATCGTCACATAACTAACCCCCTCTTCAAACAATCCACATCATAAAAAAAATCCTCAATTTATCTAATCCTCAATATAGCTAATTATCCTTCAACTAATCCAGGTGGATTTAATCCTCATCATAACTAATCCTTAGTTTTACTAATTCTCAGAGTAACGATTCATCTTTTTGAAGCCTAGATATCTCGGTGTAGTTATCATTAAAATGTATAGTGCAAGATCTTTCACTGCAACCCATATCTTCACGGAGCTGGTTTTGTGCACAGAGGAATTGTCCTGCTGAGTCTCGTAGTTTAAGTGGACAGTTCCGTGCTAGAACTTCCAGAGACCTGCTATATAATTGTGTTCCTCAACTTTTGTAGTAACAGTTTGGGAAAGAATCACAAATGGTTGAAAGTTCAGGAGTTTCAATACATTTTTCCCCCTATAGTGTATTTTATATGGCACTGGATTTCATGTACAGTTAGCCAGTGTATCTCATTTTTTATCAACTGGTGGTACCGGGGTCTTCACAGGGTCTTGCAAGGTTCTTTGGTTTGCCATTCTGAGGGAAACGCTTTTGTGAGACAGGAACCTGGAATATTAAACCTCATAGCCATTTTAGACTGATTTAAGAACCAGTAATGACACAAAACACACATAAAATATGTCTTTCAGCTTCTGGATTGTGTGTTTACTCCATTTCAGACACTGGGATTAATATGCATTATAGCACTGTATTATGCAGTGTGTGTGTGTGCGCGCGTGTGTGTGTGTTGACCATTTTTAACCCAGTAAAGCCTGCTTTCTTTCTCTCTAAACCCATTTCCTTTACGACTTGCTGAAGGTCACGTGATCGTGTCCACCAACCAGCTGACGACCTACACGGACCGGATCCGTTCTTTCCAACGGTGTCGGGAATAAAACCGATCTCCGGACCTGAATGCATAAATCCGGAACCATCACTCACCATTTATCAGTTTATCTCTAAGTGTCCAGATCTAACACAAGAGCATCTTTGGTGTGCTTTTTTTTTTTTTGCTGAAGAAAAGGACGATAGAGGACACTGCGCGCGATATCCAGGGGTGGGGGAAAGGCGCGTGTATATTTTTTGTCCGTTTCGTGTTACATTTCATTCATTTGAACTCTTCGGGACGGAATATTTTGGTGCAGCAGGTTTTTTCTCCCTTATTATTAGGATTATTTTAATTGCTAGAGAGATATCCGGAAAATCCGGTAGCCTACGTCATAGACGTCACCTCACCCGCGTTACGTAACACCGAAGGAGCGCAACCGTGCGCCAAAATCCCTCATGTCAAGACGCAAACCTATCAAGCACTGCTGTGTTCATTATAGGAGCTGAAGATCTGAAGAACCTTCTGATCTACTGTATTCAATTCAGCCTGATTCAAGGATTCCTAATATTTTGTATTTTTTTGTCGGCCTATGTTTTTGCTCGGCCGGTTTATTCCTGAGTGCGAAACGGATTATTGAGAGGAAAAAATATTTATAATAATTCATAATAATAATAATAATAATAATAAATAATAATAATAATAAATAAATAAAAATAACAAAGCAGACATGTCGGGCCAGACGCTCACGGATCGCATCGCCGCCGCGCAGTACCAGCTCACCGGCTCGGACGTGGCCCGGGCTGTGTGTAAAGCTACCACACACGAGGTGATGGCGCCTAAGAAGAAGCATCTGGACTGTAAGTGGACATCTTTCAGTACATTTTTATAAAAACCGCTTCTACACAGTCAATGCGGAACAAAAATAACGCGCCTGATACGCGCAGCGTGACGCGCTTGTTTGGCGCTGTCCGTTTCAGCACCACGCCATTGAGCTATGGTGTCCTCTGTACTGTGTGTGTGTGTGTGTGTGTGTGTGTGTGTGTGTGTGTGTGTGTGTGTGTTTGTGTGTGTGTTGATGGGTGGGTGGAAAAAGGCCTACAAATAACCACACACACACACACACACACACACACACACACACACACACACACACACACATGCACACATTCAATACAAGATTTATCAATAGCCGATGACAGAAGACAAAGCCTTTATTAGTCATCTGCATTACATTAATGTTAAATTCTTTTTCTTCACCTACACCAGCTTGTTGGGAAGCAGGGGTCTGGGCTCAGCCATGGTTCTCTAGTGCTAGAAAAGGGTATAGGTCCATGCTTGTGGTCGCATTAGAAGCAACCTTTTAAACAGAGGGTTAATGACTGAGTCAGCACAAACGAATACACTGGATTCAAAGTATACTATAGTGATGTTCTTTTAAAATGTTCACAATCCTCTTATTAAACATGTATTAGCCTCGATGTGGTGCCAAAATAGGTGAAGGTTTTGTGGTATAGCAAGAAATATGTGATCACCTGACCAATACACCAAAATGTGGTTCTTTGCCAAACTGGTGCACACAATTGTATAAAAAGGACTTTGAGTGCTGTAATATTCCAATTTCCCTTCACTTCCCAACACTGTTTTCAGCAAGGCGTTCTTCATAAAGATATGATTGTTGGTGTGAAGAATAGAGTGGAAGAACTCCTGCACAGAACCCTTCCCCGCTCAACCCCACATTTTTGGGATGAACCGGAACACCGACTGAACCCCCAGACCTCTTTCATTTTGTGGCTGAATAATTACTCCTTCTTAGAATCTACTAGGAAGAATTGACAGAATAATGAAGGCTGCTGAGCATCAAACAGGAAACAATCTTAATATGAATGGACCATGAAATTAGTTTAAATTTAAAGCCTGAGTCCCCTGTCAACTTCAGCCGTTGAAAACAATTCACAGAATTATTTTACGAACATAAACCAACTAAGCTTAATATTTAAATATGCACAATAATATTATGATTCCCTATGGGCAGCCAGGAGCTGTTTTAATTCATGGAATTCCAAATAACTTCTCTATAACATGTTATTTGTATGCAGACTTTGTTTTTTGGTTACTAAGTTTTTGGATTAACCCTGTCGCGAAAGAAAAAATAATAAGCTATGATTCATGAACCCTTATGGGGCTCTCTACATTTTACTATTTATAAATGTCAGGGGCCAATATATTATAGCCTACAATTTACATAATATTACCCTTTATATATAAATGCTTAATATCTCCCAAAATTGTTGCATCGTATAGAAATTATGTCACTTCATCATAACATATATAGCTTTACATATCACTGCTGGCTTTGGAGCTCACATAGATCTCCTATTTTGAGCAAAGGGAACGTTTCATGCTCCCATATCCAAAGAAGTCCTAGACAACTATGTGTCTTCAATATTGCAAGAACAGTTTGGGGAAGTACAACATTATGTCCCAATACTTTTGTGCGTTGCAATGGAGTTCATGATGATCAGATTGGAGTAATATCAGCATTACAGGCTCTGTGCATTGATGTTACTCATAGCAAAGACACCTGCTGAGACAGGTGACTGAATAAAACGCTCAATCGCTTCATGGCACATTGTTTTTCCGATTCAAAATGTTGTTTCTAGTAGAAGCACAGACGATCACGGATGATACGTGGGTCAGACATGCAGCGAAACAAGGCAGTCGTAGCATCTTCGCGGCTGTAGTGGCCACTGAGCACCGTTGCCTTCAGGATAAGACCTGCTAAATTATATATCAATCAGCCAAAGCTTACATGCATTATTTACACAGCTAAAGATGAGGACAGAGACGGACGTCTCTTTACATCCAAGCGTAGGTTATGGGTTATTTTTTTCCTTTCTGGTGAAATGTCTTTTCATGTCTTTTCATTGCTTTGTAAAAGTAAAAATTTGTTAGCTGTAACCCCTTTGTCTTGCACCTACACAGGACAAAGCTTGTAAGCATGACTCCTTAAATCAATAGTTATTAAATGCATTATCACATTTTCACATTTAAATGGCCAAAGGTTTTTCGACACCTGAACATAATAACATCCTTTTCCACATTTAATCCCAATTTGCTGTCGGAATAACTTCTATTTCACTTATGTTGTTGAGCTCATTCAGCTACGAGGGTATTAGTAAAGTTAAATACTGATGTAGATGAAGTGAGGAAGCCTGGGGTGCAGTCAGCGTGAAAAATTCATCCCAAAGGTCTTCAATAAGGGTTAAAGTAGGCCACTTAAGATCTTTCACTCCAACCTATTTGTTCATGGAGCTGGCTTTGTGCACAAGGGCATGTCTTTAAGTTAGCGCTAGCGTATACAAAGACGTACAATCGTGTGCCTCCAACGGTTTCGGTAACAGTTTGGTAAAAGTATAGCATATAGGAATGGCGGGTGTCCCAATACTTTTGGAAATAGAGTGTATAACATAATTACATGTCTATTAATACTTCCAATAATACAATAAGATATATTCTTAGAAGGTTTATTGGATGATGGTGGAATTAGAAACTGATTCCAGGGAAATGAAACATTTTCCCAAAATGCACTACGGCTTCCAAACATGATCACCAAAGACTTTACATCCTAAGACCCATGCACCCACAGTTACATGACTTTATTCAGAGCTCATTCAGATATTGTGCTAGTTTTTATCCTGTTTATGCTTCACATGAGTTCTTCTGTCCAGCGCCAATTGCACTTCCAATAGTCTTGGCCTCCTACTGATGCATGGAATCTTTTAAAATGTTTTCGACTTCATCATCATAAAGTGTATATCTTATGTATTTTGCAATAAAATTAAAGGATACATGACAACGGTCCTAAAACTGGTGCATGATCCACTTTGTAATAATTGAAGCCCACTGGGGCAGGATTCACATTGCCCCATGCTCAGGGAAAAGAGGAGCTGAAGACGGATATTTAATGATTGGGTTGACAAATTGGGTTCGATTAAACGTCTCATGATGTACTAGATTGTGTTATGGATTCTGTGCTGCCTTTTACGGGGTTATTCTAAAATTCAGCAGATAGAAGTATATATATAAAAAACAAAGTCCTCTGAACTTCGATTGTAATGTTGTCTATTCTCAGCTCCTGCTAGGCTCAGCTGCCATTTATGAAGCAATTGATGCCTTTTTTTGGCAGCAGTCATTACAATAAATAGCTGGTTGTGTTAATATGGTGTTTCCATGGAAACCGGTGTAGCCTGTGAAAGGTTAAAGGGTTAAATGTGATTCGAAGGGCTTGTGTATTGACGTGAAACATCTACTTATCGTAGCAGAGTGGTCATGTAGTCACGTGATCACGTGGTAATAATATGTAAAAGTGAATCTGTTAAAAATATTTTACATTTGCTTTTCCATATGTGGTTCTTCCACAAAATGTTCCCACAAACTTGGAGGCACACAATGGTATAGGATGTCTTTAGATGTGGCAACATAAAAAGTTTCCTCTGAGACCCAAACCTGTTCCAGCACTTGGGCACAAAGCCAGCTCAATGAAGATCTGCAGTGGAAGATTTCCTGCTATAGACCTTTAAAACACTTTTAGGATGAATGTGAACGCTGACTGCACCCCAGGCTTCCTCACCTTGACCCGCGTGGCTGAATGATTAAGAACAAATCTACCCAAAATCTAGTTGAACATCTTCCCAGAAGAATGGACCAAACCAAACCTTTGGTTCTAGTCTAGTTTCTTTGGTTTGATGATGATTTAATAATTATGGTGGTTTGTAATCGGATTTGCAGTGGAAGCCATTAGAATTTCTGTCATGGTTTCTATTGTTTATTTTTTTCAGCAGTGCTTCCTCTGTAGGTGGAGGAATTCTGTGAGGAGAAAAACATGGACGTCCTCTTTGTTTGCTGTTTCTTAGCAACAAGCTAACCAGCTACCTGATGAACTGAACTGTGTAATCAGTCTTAAAGGTTAAACAAGCTAACACGTCTGTACGATAATACATCTATGAGCAGCTATATTGATTTAAAGCCGCTTTGCTGCACTCGGGGGTTGAGAAGACACCAGAATTCCCATTCTGCTATCTTCGTTTTCATGCTAGTCAGAGAATTAGCCAATCATATCAATCATCCTGCTTCTTCACCGCCAGTGCAGTCTGAGCTGCAGAAGCTAAAGATGCTTTTCTTAAATTCTGAATACAAGAATATCCAAGGCTAAGAGATTATCCTCCTAGTCTGAGTTAGCTTCTTCTGAACACAAAAATCAATATCGCTTTGGAGCTGGTTGTTTGGTGTCATTTCATTAGCATGCTCAAAAACTGTGTTTGTTATTAGCTTGCTGATTCACTCAGCATCTTTCAGGAGAACAGTTTAAACACTAAAGTTAAGGGACGATGAACACACAGAGCACTTCTCTTTAAAGCTCTGCATTCTGGGGCTAAAATGACCAAGACCTGGTCCTCTCCATTATTGATTACTTTGTGGAAGAAAATCATTTATTGTTCTCTTTTAATCTCATTTGTGGCTTAGATTATGTTACAAGACCTCAGTATTTATGCCCGGGCAACACTCTACTTTGACGTAAACCAATAAAATGTTGCTTTTCATCTAATAAGCTTTGCTCTGTGGTGAATCTTTCCCTTGGCGTACGGAATAATATGTTTACTACACACGAGGGAACTGCTGCTATAAAGCAACCAATCCGTGATTTTATTCCTGTTATACCACAGCGATTTGTCGATAATTAGTAAATAAGTAATAAGTATAAGGAAATGTCATTACATGTTGATGAAATTGTTGCCTAATGGAGTCACATATCTGGACTGGTGAAAAACGTATGCAGTTCGACTGTAATTAATATTTTCAAGAGCTGTGAAAGGTACAAACCCCAAATTTGGTTAGGGATTAGGGTCAGAGGTTAGGGTTAGGGGTTAGCGAATTAGATTAAAGTTTAGAGCATTTGTGGTTAGGGGTTTGGGTTAGTGGTTAGTGGTTAGGGTTATTGTTTAGGGGTTAAGGGTTTGGGTTAGTGGTTAGGGGTTAGGGGTTAGGGGTTTGGGTTAGTGGTTAGGGTTAGTGGTTAGGGGTTAGTGGTTAGGGGTTTGGGTTAGTGGATAGGGGTTAGGGTTAGTGGTAAGTGGTTAGGGGTTTGGGTTAGTGATTAGGGTTAGCGTTATGGGGTTAGGTAGGGGTTAAGGTTTTGGGTTAGGGGTTTTGTTAAGGGTTTTGGAAGGAGTTAAGGTTATGGGTTTGAGTTTGGGTTAGGGGTTATTAGTTAGGCTTTTGGGTTATGGGTTTTGGTTAGAGTTTTTGAAGGAGTTAGGGTTACAGGTTTAAGTTTGGGATAGGGTTAGGGGTTTGGGATTAGGGGTTTGGTATTAGGGTAAGGGGTTTGGGATTAGGGTTAGGGGTTTGGGATTAGGGGTTTGGTATTAGGGTTAGGGGTTTGGGTTAGAGGTTAGGGGTTAAGGTTATAGTTAGTGTTAAGGATTAGGTTTAGGTTAAGGGATTAGGTTTTGAGTAAGGGTCAGGGTTAGATTTTTGGGGTTAGTGGATAGGTCTATATTTAACAAACCATGAAACTTTTTTCACATAGTAAAAAGTGAAGAAATGGCTTTAGAAAATGTCAAGGCAAATTAAAGCTGATTAAAAGTTCCATCCTCTTTGTTGTTACTGTAATTTCACTGTAATTCTAACTCCATTTCCCAACAGACACTGTGATTTTCAAACATGGCTGCCACAGACTCCATTTTTCCAAACTGTACAGCGATTTCAGGCACCAATAGAGAGACGTTCTTGCTTTTTTTGACCTGTTTTGATTCCCAAATCGTATCATGCAGTCTAATGTGTTCTGGTAATCCAAGCATGAATATAAATAACAGCCCCCTTCTTTATTTTATTAACTTATCAGAGTGTTTCATGTTCGATGTATCTTTTTCTCTAGACCTGATCGCCGCCACCAACGAGACCAACGTAAACATACCACAGATGGCTGACACTTTGTTCGAGAGGGCCATGAATGCCAGCTGGGTGGTCGTCTTCAAAGCGCTCGTTACCACACACCACATGTGTATCCATGGGAATGAGGTCAGTGAATAAAAGACAGGAATTATGGCAATTGGGAACAAATCAGATTCTTTTGAGGTTGGGTTCGCACTTTAGGTAAGGGTTTGGGCTTGTGGCTAAGGGTGTGTGTTTTAGTTTTAGTTTAGGGGTTGGGATTTAAATTTGCAGTTTATACATAAGCGTCCGTAGTTTGCGTTAGGGTTTGATGTTTAGGCTAGTGGTTTGGCTTAGGGGTTGGGGGTTTGGATTTGCGATTTAGGTAAGAGTTTGGGGTTAAGTCTAGGGGTGTGTGTGTGTTTGGGTTTTAGATTAGGGGTTAGGTTTGGAGTTTAAGTTAGGGTTAGGTTTAGGGGTTTAGGTAAGGGTTTGGGGTTGGGGCCAAGGGTGTGTGTTTGAGTTTTAGGTTGGGGTGTGGGTTGGAGTTTGCGGTTTAGGTAAGCGTTCAGAGTTTGGGTTTGGGGATAGGGTTTGGTGTTTAGGCCAGTGGTTGGGTTTAGGGGATTGGGGTTTACGGTTTAGGTTAGGTTTGGGCTAGGTGTGTGTGTTTGGGGTTTAGATTGGTCTTTGAGTTTTAAGTTAGGGTTAGGTTTAAGGGTGTTTGTGTTAAGATGTGTGTGTTTGGGGTTTAGGTTATAGTTTGGGGTTCAGGTTTTTGGTTTAAGGTTAGGAATTAGGGTTTTGGGTTAGAGGTTGTGTTAAGAAGTTAGGGATAGGGGTTAAGGGTTAGAGTTAAGGATTAGGGGTTAGGGGTGTGAGTTAGGGTCTAGGGTTAGGACCTGATTTCTTGTAACATTTGTGAGCGTGCCCCATTCTCTCCAATCTCCTCTTATCTGTTTGTCCTGCAGTTCAAACTGACATTGTTAAAACTTCATGTCTACAATTCAACCCACAGAAAGTATCTCCAGAACAATAAACATGCACATGACTGATAGTTTTCTATTTGAATCACGACAGAGGTTTATCCAGTACCTGGCCTCCAGGAATTCACTGTTCAACCTCAGCAATTTTATCGACAAAACCGGGACCCATGGTGAGTGTCCGTGCTCGACGTGTATCAACTTTTTGATTTGTGTTTGATGATTAACTTCAATCGCTCTGTCTTTTGGATCACAAGGCTACGACATGTCCACGTTTATCCGACGATACGCACGGTACCTCAACGAAAAGGCGTACGCTTACCGCGCGATGGCCTTCGATTTCACTCGGGTCAAAAAAGGGTACGTCTGATCGGTATGAGGATCGGGTTTGTTTAGATTTTTTTGGAAAGGCGTTTTAACTTAAGGGCTCAAACTGATGACTTTATCGTGGCTGTGTGTGCAGCACTGATGGTGTGATGAGGACCATGGCTTCCGAGAAACTACTAAAGGCTATGCCGGCTCTCCAGACTCAAGTGGACACGCTACTTGAATTTGATGTGAGTAACTGAGCAGTTTTTAGCGATTAATTATGATTTATTACAAACAATTCTCGATACTTATGGACAAAAGTTTGTGGACACCTGAGCATAAGATTGGTGTGCATTTTGAACATCCAATTCCACAACGATTTCCTATTTCCTGTTATAATAATCTTGTTCGAGAATAACACTTGTCTATATAATATATCTAATACAGGGCTGTGAATTCCTTTCACTCAATTATCTGTCCTTCTTTCCAGGTTAATCCCAAAGACCTGAACAACGGCATCATCAACGGAGCGTTCATGCTCCTCTTTAAGGATCTGATCAAGCTCTTTGCCTCCTACAACGATGGAATTATCAATTTATTAGGCAGGAGACTTCACTTCTCAATCTTGCTTACTTCTTTGTTATTTCATTCGTGGGTCAATAAATATGTATTTTGGGTTTTTTTCATGCAGAGAAATATTTCAAGATGAAAAAATCTGATTGCAAGGAGTCACTGGAGATCTACAAAAAGTTTCTGACCAGAGTAACCAAGATTTCAGAGTTTATGAAAATCGCAGAGGTACGAACCCAATACTTCGGTGTATAATATACTATGTCAGAGTGTTTTCTGGATTTTCAGAAACACGTCCTTTGGTTTCTATGCGACAAACTCGGTTATGAAACGCTATGAAGGTTGACTTTGACCAAACAAATATATAAATGTCCAGATGTTCTACATTATTATCATAAACAAATGCTCCCTTATCATAAAGAACAGCTTTACACTCTCTCCGTAAATCCGTAAATTCGTTTGCTGTGTTTCTCGTAAAACTCACCGAAGATGTTCTTCACTAGTTGGAGATTTCTTGTTCATCCCAGAGCAGTTCAATGGGATTTAGGTGCAGTGACTGGGAAGGTCATTTCACCCACTACATTTTCATATTTCTGTTGGAAATATTTTTGTTGGTCTAATTGTAAAAATGTCTTTTTCAGCAAGTTGGTGTGGACAAAAATGACATTCCTGACATATCATATGTAAGTTATATTATTATATCCGTATCTATATTATTACAATGATGATTATTGTGATTATTGTGATTATTATTATTATTATTTGACGGAATATAATGAAGGATAATCCAGCACTAGGTGTGAGGTGTTACAAGACGTGATGTGGAGGTGAAGAACGGCTCATTATAATGGTGTAAGGTCTCACAACTAGCCGTGGATGATCATCTTATCCAATGGTCTTTTCTCTCATTTTAGATACACCTCGTTACGTCTACGATCCTGCTGCTCCGAATCACACCCAGAGATAAAATAGTGCCAAAAGATTGCATTTATTGAAATAGTTATTAAAGGCACAGTGAGATTAATAATGAAGCAGTTGGAGTTACCTCCTGGTGCTGTTTCTGGATATAGTTTGAAACTCTCGTTTTCAACTCCAGAAATTCATCCTGAACCACTAACAATTGATCAAAATCATACAAGTTCCAGCACACGCTAAACTCCTCATGGAGCTCAGGAAGGTCATTAGGAAATGTTTTAGCTGTTTTATTCTATATGGAGCTGGAACTGGATGTTACTATGGTTACAGGTGCATAAGCAGCACTTCTATTTAGAACCCAACTGAAAGACAAACTACCCCTGAACTCACACCTGAACTTTCTTCCAGCCAATTGCAATCCACTTTTTACACCTGAACTCCTCCCAGCCAATCACAATCTAGTATTTACACTGACCATGATGTAACATTGCTTACTATAACTAAGTAAAGTGACTATAAACTGTAAAAGTGTCTGATCACATGGTTGGCTGCCATTATTTCCTAACAACAAGCAGTAAATGGATTTGTGGGTAATTTTCGAGACATGACTAATATGAGACGTTACTAATGAAGGGCTTCGTCCTTCATTCTTTGTCCCACTGATACTGGGCGTTCTCAGTGTCTTCACCCGGGGGTGGTGGCTGACCTGGCAGACTCGGATGATGAGGACTGCCAGTTTAACAACAGCCGGGAGGAGGAGCCGGTAATCACGTGCACAGCAGAGACACCGGCGCTACAGCTTACTGCACTGCTTCTTTATTTCAGGAATTACAACAACAAAATATTATAAAGCGTCTTATTTTACAAAGAAATGATCACTGTCCTGAAAAAAAATCTCGGTGATGCTCTTTGTATCATTACAGATATGGTCAAAAGTTTTTGGACATTTTTATATATGCTTCTTCTTCAAACTGTTCCCCAGACAGACAGACAGACAGACAGACAGACAGACAGACAGACAGACAGACAGATAGATAGATAGATAGATAGATAGATAGATGACTGACAGACGGGTGGATGGATGGATGGACAGACAGTAATGCAGACATATGGGCGGACAGGCAGACAGACAGACAGACAGACAGACAGACAGACAGACAGACAGACAGACAGACAGGCAGGTAGGTAGGTAGGTAGGTAGGTAGGTAGATAGAGGAATAAAGGTGGACAGACGGATGGATTGATGGACAGACAGAGAGACAGACATTTGGATGGACAGGCAGGCAGGCAGGCAGGCAGCAGGCAGATATATAGATAGATAGATAGATAGATAGATAGATAGATAGATAGATAGATAGATAGATAGATAGATAGATAGATACAGTGCCCTCCACAATTATTGGCACCCCTGTTTAAGATGTGGTCGTGGACTTCAAAAAATTCTCCTTTTTTTTAAAACAACATAGAACCCAAATGCAAAAAAAGAGAAAAATCCAACCTTTCATTTAAGTACATACTTTGGTGGTAAAAAAATCACACATTTAGAAAAAAAAAAAAAAACTTGAAATCATGTGTGCCACAATTATTGGCACCCCTAACAATTCCTCTGAAAAATTTAATTTTTTTTTTTTTATATATATTTTTCTGTAGTTGCTAAGGTTGGTCAGGGTATCTAGGGACTTTTAATTAGTAATTCATGATTTCCTGTTTCCCTGGGGTATAAATATGACGTGACACAGAGGCCTAATTCTCTTACCCATTTGTCAACATGGCAAAGACGAGAACACACCATTCAAGTAAGGCAGATGTGTGTCGACCTTCATAAGTCAGGCAATGGCTACAAGAAAATAGCCACTCGCCTTAACTTGCCGGTATCTACAGTCAGAGGAATCATTAAGAAGTTTAAAACAACTGGAACAGTGACAAACAAGGCTGGAAGAGGTCCCAAGTTTATCTTGCCACAACGCACAGTGAGGAGGATGGTAAGAGAAGTAAAAAAATTTCCCAAGCTCACCGTCACAGAATTGCATCAAACAGTGGCATCTTGGGGTCACAAGTCTCCAAAACAACCATCAGACGCTCTCTACATGCCAACAAGCTGTTTGGGAGGCATGCAAGGAAAAAGCCTTTTCTCACTAACACTCACAAACGTAAACGTCTGGAGTTTGCTAAGCGGTACTGGGACTTCAACTGGGATCGTGTGCTTTGGTCAGATGAGACTAAGATTGAGCTTTTTGGCAACAAACACTCTAAGTGGGTCTGGCGTAAACAAAAGATGAGTATGCCGAAAAGCACCTCATGCCCACCGTGAAGTATGGTGGAGGATCTGTGATGCTGTGGGCCTGTTTCTCTCCAAAGGCCCTGGGAACCTTGTTAGGGTGCATGGCATTATGAACGCTTTGAAGTACCAGGATATTTTAAATAAAAACCTGATGGCCTCTGCCAGAAAGCTGAAGATGGGTCGTCATTGGGTCTTTCAGCAGGATTATGATCCAAAACGTGGCAAAATCTACACAAAAGTGGTTCAGCAGTCACAAACTCAAGGTCCTCCCATGGCCATCTCAGTCCCCAGACCTCAACCCAATCGAAAACCTGTGGAGCGAGCTAAAGAGAAGAGTGCATAAGAGAGGACCCAGGACACTGGATGATCAAGAAAGATTGTGTTCTCCAATCTTGTGAAATGTTATAGGAGGAGATTAAGTGCTGTCTTGTTGGCAAAAGGAGGTTGTACAAAGTATTAACATCAGGGGTGCCAATAATTGTGGCACACATGATTTCAAGTTTTTTTTCTTTTTCTAAATGTGTGATTTTTTTACCACCAAAGTAATGTACTTAAATAAAAGGTTGGATTTTTCTCTTTTTTTGCATTTGGGTTCTATGTTGTTTTAAAAAAAAGGAGAATTTTTAGAAGTCCACGACCACATCTTAAACAGGGGTGCCAATAATTGTGGAGGGCACTGTAGATGACTGAACCTCAGACTTCCTCACCACCCTTGCATTAACTAACTGATCTACAGATAGACCAGATAGATCACTGATCTCAGGAAGCAGTGTATTAAAGTGTAGCGTTGGTGCCGGGGTTCCATGTGCACTCGGTTTGCTGGTGTGTGATGCTGTGCTGAAACAATTTTGAGTGTGATTAGTGTTATTTCACTCAGGTGTGTATTTGTGGGGTAAAAGTGTTTTGCGTGAGTATGGAGTATTTTGTTGTCCTGTTTTTAACGAAAATGACTTTGTGTGTGTGGTGTGGTGTTTCTAGGCCCCCAGCAGTATTCTCGAGTCTCTGGAGACACACATGAACAGTCTAGAGGGCAAAAAAGGGTAAAAAAGAATAAATCAAATTTGTATATCGTTTATATATTAACGTGTACACTGTTCGAATGACACGCTTTTATTCTCTTATTCCCTGCATCCTCAGAGAGGGGTAAGAGTTTTGTGTTCTACGATCTATTTGCTTTCTATCGTTCGATTCGAATGTAGACTTAATTGAACATCTGTCTCGTCTTTCCTCGTCTCATCTTCAGGTCCCCGACAAAAGTGAGTTTTCTTTCTCATTTTTATGCTTCTTGCATGTGTAAATTCTTCCATATTTATATATACAGCTGTATACATTCACATCCTCTTCTTTTTCATCATATCGCAGGGGTCGCCCACCAACAACGTCTCTCCAACATCCACTCCCTCCAAGTCTGCAGGCTCCGTGCCCACCCTGGAGCCGCCGCCCACTGAGGCCACGGCTGCGTCTGCCGCACCCGCTGCCGCCGCCGAGCCTGTAACTGAGTGAGTGATCGCCTCTCGCATCTTCACAAAGACATCACTTTCTCTCCGTGATACTTCCAGATTGTTGTTTTTTTTTTGTTTTGTTTTTTTAACCGATTCTTTGTTGCTGAATTTTCTTTAGTTCTTTGCTGGACTTGGATCCGTTTTCTTCTTCAGGGCCGCCTGCTTCTGCTGCTCCAACATCCTGGGGAGGTAAAGAGTGTTCATTATCTTGTGAATAGACAGACAGACAGACAGACAGACAGACAGACAGACAGACAGACAGACAGACAGACAGACAGACAGACAGACAGACAGACAGACAGACAAACAGTCAGAATTCACAGCATTACATCTGTAACAAAGCACTGACACTGGAGACTCCTCGCATCTCCGACTGTAAACATTTGTTAATATTTGTGTGTGTAATTGAGTATAAAATGTGCATAATACATACATATTGATGTCATCTTTTCTTGTCATCTTTTTTTGCTGCTGCAGATCTTCTGGGGTCAGGTGAGTGGTGCTTTTTCGAATTAATGGAATCATCCGACATCCAGAGCGTCATTACTTTTCCTCTGTTGTCCTTTCTCTTTGCTTCCTAGCCTCCTTGTCTCATTTCCAATCAGATTTTTCTCTTTCTTTCTCTTTTTCTCAATCGTCTTTTTGTCTTCGCCTTTTCCTTTTGCCTTCTATATCATTTATGGCGTTATGGTCCCGTCGACGGCGCCGTGGCTTTTTGTAGAATTCGGTTCCCTCACTACGGAGACTCTTCTCCCCGACCCCACCTCTGCTGTAGACAGTACCACTCCTGCGACAGCTGCGTCTAGTGCCCCAGCTGGTGAAGGCGCTGCTTCTGCAGCTCCTTCCTCTACCAGCGCCGGCCCGACCCCGAGCTCGGCGGATCTGCTCGGAGGTCAGTAGAGAAGAACTATTTTATCCAGAGAAGAAAAAAATAACACGCTACCACATTCATAATAAGACTTTTTACACAATTTGTTTCGAGGTACTGATTAATAAATCGGTTCATATTTTCGGTTCAATTCAGCGTTGTGTTTCATTAGTGTGTAGAAAACCAGACCGAACAAAAATTATAAATAATTGTGGATACCTGAGCAAACGATTGGTGTATTTTTTTAAGCATTTTATTCCACATTTAGTCCATTCACTGTTATGATGTTCCACTCTTCTGGGACGATGTTCCACTAGATTTGGGGGGATTTGTGCTGGTGTCGCTGAGGAAGTGAGAAGATTGGAGGTTTTAGAAGTGTAAATGGAGACTAAATGTGGAATTGGATGCTCAAAAAAGCACCACAGTGATAATGAAATCTCAGATTCTTCTAAATCTATTGCTTTATTGACCACAGACGCATCATACAGAGAGAACCGTTAGAAGATCTACAGGCTCTGAGTGATTCTTCACTTGAATTTTTTCCCCCTTTTCCTTTCCTGATTCAGCACCAGATCTTTTCCTTTTACTGAAATACTAATATTCTGTTTATTTTCCCCATTTACTCCATTGGGAATGTAGGTGCATTCGGAAGCTCAGCAGCTGAACCGGCTTCTGCTATGGAGACGGGGGGTTCGGGCAACGCGGCCGCCCCTGCCGCCGACCCTTCTGCTGCAAATGGTGGGTGTGTGTGTGTGTGTGTGCATCAGTGTGTGTGATTTATATTAAGCCATTTGTGTATTCATGTGATGGTTACATTAACCCAAGCTCATATTGATAATTCTGAATTGTATGACTGAGCTTTGAGCGGTCCGTTTGTTATTAACCAGTCCGGATCTCAACGCGAGGCGGCCGTTGCCATGACGACTGGAATTCCGCGATGCCATGGCAACCTGTTGTTTCCGTCGTTTCGCGGATAGTGCGAAGTGAAAGATGGTGAAAGGAATATTTAGAGATATTTCCTTTCACTTTTTTTTGCAGATTTTCCAGATTTAAAGGATTTCTGACGTATTTTAGTCTTGTGTGTGTGTTGTGTGTGTTGTGTGTGTGTGTGTGTGTGTGTTGTGTGTTGTCTGCTGTTAATATATTACAGGACACAAACGTCCGTTAGCATTTTGCTAATACACTACATGGACAAAAGTATTGGGACATCTGATTTTTTCTGTATGCTATATACATGTTTTTTTCTCACACTGTTTCCACAAAGTTGAAGGCACAAAATTGTGTAGGACGTTTTTGGATACGGGAGCATGTACCTTTCCATTTATTTAGCTCCATGAAGATATAGGTTGGAGTGGAAGAGTTTTAGTGGCCTTCTATAGACCTATAAACACTACTATTAAACCCTTGTAGCTGAATGAGGTAAAACATCTCCACAAATCTAGTAGAACATCTTCTCAGAAGAGAACAGGATGTTCAAAAAAGCACGGCTATGATGCTCGGGTGTCCGCATACTTTTGACCACACAGTGCAAATGTTTTGGACGAGTAATTTTTTTGGGGACATGAGAAGTGTTTTGTCTCTCTGTGATCATATCAAATCTGTAGGTTGTATCCATTTGATACGTTTATGCTAGAAATAATAATTGTTTTTTTTTTTTTACAATTACCGTTATTCCCTTTGTCCTCTCATCAAGACCCGTTTGCACCAGCTGCGGATTTTGCGACTATTTCCCCACAGCTGGACATGTTCTCCATGCAGCCTGCGGAGAGCAGCGCCTCCTTATTCGGCAGCGTCTCGCCTGCCACCGCTCAGACCCCGTTCGCCCCCGGCACGCCCGACGCTGCAGCCCCTGCGGCTCCCACGATAGATCTGTTTAGTGGTAAATTATGACTCGTGGCCTTGTGTGACATTCCTGAGTGCCACATGTTCCATAAAGGAGGTTTGATTTGAACGCAGATTCTTCGCCCTTTGAAGAAAACGACTCTCTTCTTGTTTGACTTCTAATCAAATGAGTTAAAGTTTGTGTTTTATTGTATATATATATGCATATATAGTTCGGTTTGGGTCGATCGACCAATCACAATAACTTTTTCCTGTTTTTTATCTCGTATTGCGTTTTAAAATGCGTTTTTTTTCCCCTCAAGTGTGTGTCCATGTGCATTGAGCATTTCCTTGCCCCCTCCCCAGGTTTTTTTGATTCCATGCCTCAACCAGCTCAACCCAAATCTGAGTGTGCTCCCAGTCTAGACCTGTTTTCATCAGGTATGAGGTTTCCCCTACTGACTCCTTTATTCTCTGGCTGATCAAATGGAGCTTTTTCTGGCTTTCCAAACTTTCACTGCAGCCATTTCAGAAGTCTCTTCCAACCTTTTTTTCATGACTCGTGACTTTAACAGCTTCCGTTCCAAATTTCTTTCCTTTTTCTTTTCTTCATTGATGAATGATCCCACAGATATGAATCTTGAACAAACCTTCCTTCATGTTCGCACTGCAGATGTGTTCAGCCCACCTCCCGCTGCTCTCTCGGCCCCTGCGAGCTGGCTGGACGGTGGTGCGGTTCAGGATACGGTCGGGAGTTGCTCGGGTGCTTCAGGTTGGGGTTCGTTTTGTTGCTGCATTCCATGAATGTGGAAGTGCGTCATTTCCGAGCTCAAAGTGGGAAAATTAGATGTGGATGATGGTGTATAGGAAATGTCAAAGATTTAATAGATACCCTATAGGGCCAAAAGTTTGTGGACACCTGGGCATAAGATTTAGCTTTTTGAAACTTCCCCATTCCACATGTAGTCCCTTTTCATGTTATAATAACCTCCAATCTTCCGGGAAGATGTTCCACTAGATTTTGTAGAGATTTGTGCTCATTTAGAAAAAAGGGGCATCAACAATTCACCCCAAAGGTGTTTAATGGGGTGTTTAGCTCTGTAGCAGGCCACTCAAGATCTTCTACTCCAACCCATGCATCTGTATATGTCCAAATGAAATGTATATGCCAACACATCTACAGACGTCCGATACAACTGTGTGTTGAACAGCTTGTGAAAGTACCACATGTTGCTGGAAAGTCAGGTGTACCAATACTTTTGACCATATAGTGTATCCATATGACTAGAATAGTAACACGTTTAATGATTGGAGATGCTTTTGTGTTTACTCTTGATGCTGTAAACGGCCATTTGGATTTCATGCCACTTGCTGAACTCGAGGTTGAAAAGACCGTTCCGGGTTTTGGTTCTGAAATCGGAAATGACGACTTACGACTTACAGTGGAATACAGCGATTCTTGGCTGCTTTCTCTTTGACTTGGTGCTCACATGGAACGTTTAACCTCAAAAAAACCTTGTCTGGGTGCCAGCAACTTTTGAATTGTTAAAGGTTTTTCCTGCCTCCAGGTTGAACTGCGTGTGTAATTCAGCTGTGTGTTGGAGTTTGCTCACATGAAAGTGAAAGATGTCCTTGCTGTGTGTGATTGACACTTGATCTTTGTGTTTCTGGGGTTTCCTCTCAGTGTCTCGTCGATGGTTCATTGTTAACCGTTCTCTGCCCTCATGCTGCGTGGATTCTTTCTGTGATGCGGTCCTCCAGACTCTGCAGGTGCAGGCAACGGCCAACCCACACCTCCGGCACCTGCAACATCTTCAGGAGGAGATCTAATGGGAGGTACTGTCCATTCGCTTCTTATCCACTAAAGTCCATTTGAGCCACAGTGTGTAGTGTGTGCATCACATCGTGGTATCGACTTGTACGCTGTGTGTGTGTGTGTGTGTGTGTGTGTGTGTGTGTGTGTGTGTGTGTGTGTGTGTGTGTGTGTTTACACTGTTTTTAAGAGCTCATGATGGCGTGAGTTGAGTCAGTGTGTTTACAGTGTTTATAATCTCATAGTGTGTCAGAGTGGGTGAAGCCAAGCTGTTTGTTCACTGTCCATGCCAAGAAATGCACTGCCATTTGTGTATTTTAAAGTTCCTGCTTAATGCTGAATTCCTCTGTACTGCTTTTTTTCTCTCTTTTTTTCACCTCACTCTTTCTCCTGTTATGCCAATTTCGCTTTGGATCATGTCCCTACCATTTTTCTTTTTCTTTGCCCACGTTTTCATTTGTCTCATTGTTCTACTGGTTTATTTATCTTCTATGCTTCTGCCATGATTTCTTTCACCTCGTCTCCCCATCTCTCTCTCTCTCGCTCTCTCCAATTTTGGTCTGGGTCATTGCTTGCTTCCTCCTGTGCTACGGTGAGTCCTGATGCTCCTACACAAGCTGTTCTTTCACAGTACATGACTGCATTGCAGTAAAATATTCAGCCCTGGCTCTGTGACAGTAACTGAGTAGAGAAGTCTGCAAGTCAGACTGTTTAAACATGCCTAAACCTGTGGGTATATTTCTGTCCACTCCAGCTGATGGGATTAGATGGATAAAAAAAGCTGTTGATGAAATACTGGATGGTTGGCTGGATAGAAGTGTAAGGATATTAAACTGATTGGGATGTAATGGCTTGGATGAGCTGGAAGAACTGCACTTTATTTAATAATTGGAATTAAAGATTACTTGATTTAATGAATGGAATGGAAGGATGATTTGGATGAATGGATGAATGGATGGATGGATGGATGGATGGATGGATGGATGGATGGATATATGGATGGATGGATGGATGGATGGATGGATGGATGAATATATGGATGGATGGATATATGGATAGATGGATGGATGGATGGATGGATGGATGGATAGATGAATGGATGGATGGATTGATGGATATATGGATAGATGAATGGATGGATGGATGGATAGATGGGTGGATGGGTGGATGGGTGGATGGAAGGGAGGCTTATGATAGAGGCATGAAAATAATGAAACAGTGGATTAATGTATTGGGAAAATGGGTGACAAGATGAAATAATAGATGAAGATGAAAGAATAAATTGATAGATGATTTAAATGGATGGATGGATGCATAAATTACAAAACAATTAATGAATGGATGACTAAATAAATGAATGGCTGGATGTTGAAACCATAAATGGATAGATGATGAAAATGGAGAAATGGATGAATGGATGGTAGAAGTGTGGCTGGATGGTGAAACAATGAATAGATGGTTAAAATATATAAATGGATGGATAGATGCATGAATTACAAAAAAATGGGTGAATGAATAAATGGAAGGATGGCAAGATGAAAAAATGGATGGAAGGATGGCTGGATGTTGAAACCATAAATGGATAGATGAATGGATGGATTATGATACAACAGATATATAGATATATGGATGAATCGATGGAATGGAAGAATGGGTGGGTGATAAAACAATAAATTGATAGATTGATGAAATGGATGAATGGATGGATGAATAGATGGATTCGGAGGATAGATGGATGATGAAACAGTGAATGAATAGACGGTTGAAATGGATTGATGGATAGATTATGATAGAACAGATAAATGTATGGATAAATAGATGAATGGTAGGATGGGTGGATGATGAAACAATGAATAGATTGATGGTTGAAATGGATTGAGGAAAGAATGGATGGATAAATGGATGCATGGATTAAACTATGGATAGATGGTGAATGAATAGATTGGTGGATGGATGGATGCATGGATTATGAAACAGTGAATATATGGTAGATGGACTGATTGACAAATGTATGTTTGAATATATAGATGACTGGATGGATGGATGATGAATCAATGAATAGACAAATACATGTTTTAGACATTTATACATGTTTGAAATGGATGGATTTAAGGATGAATAGCTGGATGGATGAAACAATACTGGACAGATGGTTAAAATGGATGGATTTGTCATTTATAAAAAAAGAAAAAGAAAAGAAAAGATGTATGGATGAAAAGATGGCCGAATGATAAAACACTCAATGGGTAGATGATTAAAATGCATGCATTAAGAACCAACTGATATTATATATATATATATATATATATATATATATATATATACTAATTGAGGACAATAATGGAGTGCAATGAAAGGACAGAATTTGTCAGTGGATGTTGTGATGCTGGTGTGTGTATTATCAGTAATGTGCTGTGTAGTGGTGTTGGTGCTGCTGTATTTGGGTGTCTGTATTATTATTATTTTTTTTTTCTCACACCGGTAACGGTGAATTCTCAGTGTTTAGTCTGGACGCTGTAACACTTTTGCTGTCAGTGTCATGATTGGTGTAGAAATTAAATCTTTTGAATCTTTTATGGATTCTGTCTTTTGTTCTACAGCGTTTGGTGGTTTGGGGGATATGCTCATGCCAGCCATGGCCCCTCAGCCAGCTGCAGCAGCACCCATGGCAGCCTCACCAGTTAAACCAGTGGGAGGAGATCTGGACTCTACGATGGCTAGTTTAGCTGGAAGTGAGTTTCAGTCCAGCGCACAACCTACGTACAAAACGTATATATTCATAATGTGATTAAATCCGTCACTCACAATAACAATGCAATTATGTTTTCTTCACATCACAAATAAAAAAAAATAAAAAAATCTCAATTAAAACGGTGGACAAAATTATTGGGACACCTGATTTTTCCAACCGCATGCAGTTTCCCCACACAAACTGTGGGCAAGAATGAGCAAGTTTCCACAAATCTAGTAGAACATCTCCCTAGAGCATACCCGAACATCTTAAGCTCAGGTGTCCACAAACTTTTGTCCATATAGTGTTTATCATGATGTAATGTACAGCTTTTGTGTGTATCATTAACCGATTGTTTGATTATTAAACCATGTGTCGCTCTCTTCCAGATCTGGGAATGGGGGCCCAGAAACAGTAAGTCAACTTTCTCAGACAAACGATCATCCCTTTTTTTCCTCCCGCCCTCTTTTTACTCATCCCTCATTCTCATTCTTCTCTCTTGCTGTCTCTCAGGGGCGAAGCAGCAGGAGGGGCGAACTGGCAAGCGCAGGTAGCAGCCCCTAGCTGGGGCATGCCCATGGTAAATGTTGTGTTGTGGTGTTACGTCTTGGAGCATGGTGTAGTGCAGCATGGCTTGGGGTGGCATGGCATGTGATAGGGTCACTCACATGGCCCGCTTTCCTCTGACGTTTCTGGAGAATTCTACAAGCTGATCACATATGGAATGACTGGGATACACAAATCTGTAGGAGCTTTCGGTAAATCGGTTCAGAAAACGCTAGCAAGTATATTTAATTATTTACTTCTTACACGTTTCTCTTAGCTTTAAATGAGGAATAAAATAAACCCGAATATTTTATTTAATATATTTATGATTATTACTTAAATGTACACCCCATTCAGTCTTCCTCTTCTAATAACAGTATTAATCCCATTCTTCTGGGACGATGCATCACTAGAATTTGTGGAGATTTGTAGCTCATTCAGTGGCAACGGTGTTGATAAAGTGGTGTACAGTGAGGTGAGGAGGTCTGGGGTGCAGTCAGCGTGAAACATTTACATGATCCCCCCGTGGAATCATTTCACCAGATCTACATCATCTTTCGTCTTTAATTTTTCATTTTTGCTTTTGTCTTTTCTTTATCCTTTCTTTTCATTTCTCTTCCTTCCTTCTTTTTCTTAAATTTTTCTTTCTTTTCTCAATTTCTTCCTGATAATTTCCTTTCTTTGTTTCCATTTGTTCTTCACATTTTTCTCCAATTTTTCTTTAAACTTTTCTTCCTTTCCTTAAATTTTTCTTTACATTTTTCTTTTATTTCTCCAATTGTCTTTCCTTCCTTCCATTTTTCTTTACATTTTTCTTCAATTTCTTTCCTTACTTCTTTCCTTCCATTTTTCTTTACATTTTTCTTTCATTTCTCCAGTTTTCCTTCCTTCCTTCCAATTTCTCCAATTTATTTTCTTTCTTTCTTTCTTTCTTTCTTTCTTTCTTTCTTTCTTTCTTTCTTTCTTTCTTTCTTTTTTTTCTTTGTTTATTTATTTATTTATTTATTTATTTTGAGCTCAGACCTCTATAGCAGGCCACTCAAAATCTACTCGAACCTGTGGAAACCATATCTTTATGGAGCTAGATTTGTGTACAGGGGGCATTGTCATGCTGAAACAGTTTTGGATCTCCTAGTTAGGAGACCCAGTGAAGGGAGAATTTAATGCAGCTGCATCCACATACATCTTATACAATTGTGTATTGTCCAGGTTTGAGGGAAACAGTCTGAAGAAGAACCAAAAAGTCAGGTGTCCCAATACTTTTGATCTGAGGTGTGTGATTCCGATGACTCGGGCTTGGCTTGTGAACTTTCCTTCACTAGGAATTCATGCATGGACATCAGACTCGTGCACACTCCGAGACATTGCGCTCTTGTGCTGGTAGAGATGGAGATAAATGTTCCCCTTTTTTTTGTTTTATCTTTTGTGTGTGTGGGGTTTTTTTTGTTGGTTGTGTAGTTCATTTTGTATTAATTTCCACTTCCCTCCCTTATAAACACACGTTCGTTGTAGCCTGTGCCCTCCACGGTCTCTCCTCTCATGAGGCCTTCGTTGCCGTTTGGCATGGTAAGAACGTGTACGTGTGTCTTCCCGAGTGCTCGTGTTTGGATGAAAGTGTACACGTGTCTCACGCTCTGTCCTGTCACATGCAGCCCGGTGCAGCAGGAGCTTCTCCCATGATGTTCCCTCAGCAGTCTATGATGAGACCGCAGTTTCCTGCTGCAGGAGCACCTGCGGCACCGGTAACGTCACCACCCAAACACACCCACACACACCCACACTTATATAGGTGGTAGTTTAGTGGTTAAGGCATTGGCAAAAGTCATGAGTTCAAATCCCAGCCACACCGAGCCGCCACTCTTGGGCCCCTGCACAAGGCCCTTAATGTAACGTTTCTTTTATGCTTTCTTACTTGCTTGTTTTATCTTTATTGATCATTCACATTCATTCATTCTTTCTCTGTATTTCCTTCCATCCTTATAACTTACTAACATGTAAGTCGCTCTGGATAACGGAATGCTGTAAATATAAATATAGAGCAGACACTGATGTTGTGGAGGTCAGGAGGTCTGCAGGTGTTCAGTGGGGTTGAGGAGGTCCACTGCCACTTCAACCTTCACAACAAAACCCATGTCTTCATGGAGCTCACCTTGCGTACAGAAGCATCATCATGCTGGAACACTGTTTTGGGTCTTTGTTCTAAGGGGGAAAAGGGAAGCGATAACATACAGAAACTTTCTATACAACTGTGTACTTCTTGCAACAGTTTAAGGAACAACCAAACATGGACAGGGGTCAAGGTCTCTTCTTTCCTCTACAGATGTCTTCTGGAATGAGCCAGAGCCCCAGGAAGCCTCCTCCTCCTAAAGATCCCCTTGCTGACCTGAACATCAAGGACTTCCTATAGGCCACCATCAGGTAGATCCATGCCTAGTTCTTCCCTTTTTTCTTAAAGGAATCATTTCATCTACAGCGCAGACACTACGAATATTAAAATGAACTGAACTGTTTTTTTTTCCTTTCCTTTTTAAATTTTTTATTTATTTCTTTTGTCTTTTCTTCCAATTTTCTTTCCTTTTGTAATTTTTTCTTTCCTGCTTGCTTTTGTCTTTTCTTGAATGTGTCTTTCTTGCTTGCTTTTCTCTCCTCAGAGCAAGTCAGCGACCACGAGGAACCCCGAGGAACCCTGAAGAAAAAGGACGTGTGCATTTCTTTTCAGATCAGGCTTCTCCCCATCTCCTCCCTCTCTCCCTTCCTTCCTCACTCAATCTCTTTCTGTCCAATGTTGTATTACGAATCTGTGAAAGTGATAACGTATATGTGTGTGTGCGCGTATTTTAATGTTTCCAGGCTATACTTAAAAACCCATTCAAAACAAACAAACAAAAAAAGGTATTGATGGATGCACCCTTGTACATCTGCAACGACGGCTGTGTGCTCCTTTGGGTTTTTATTTCTTTTTCCTGTGAGGAACCCAAGCAGATGTGTAGTGTAACGTGTTTTCGGTGTGGTACATATCACTGGGCTCACATTGTTGTCATTTAAGTATTAGTTGTCTAGCTCTTATATACAGCTTGTTGGACCATATTCGGATGAACCTAAAGTTTACGGACGTTTGTTGTAGCATCTCCGTATTCCGTTTTCTCCGACCGTTCCTTTTCTGTCAGCGACACGCTCGACGGCGTGACCCCTGACTAGCAAACAATATGCATTCGGATTATTTTCTCTTTAGCATTTATTTTGGAGGAGAAAAACAAACAAAAAAAAATAGATCTATTTTTAGTTATGTGCAATGTATTAAAAGAAGTGGTGCAAAAGATTTCCGGTTGTACCGCGGACCCCTGGATTCCTGCCCCCTCAATGGAATCTAGATCTGTTCAGTGGCACCTTGGAGTGTATAGTGGGAAGTGCACAAGAGCACGACGGCTCGTTTGGTTCGAAAAACCGAAGCATGACAGGTTTATGATTTGGGTTTCACCACCAGTCTATAATAATGACCACAATGGCGTTTTGGAAATATGTGTATTTAAAAAAAAAAAAAAGAAAAAAAAAAAGAAAAAAGGGGTTGGTAGAAAGACTTTATATTAACAGTGGATGTGCTGGTTGGTTTATTTTCCTTTACTTTTTTTTGGTGTATCATCATATTTTTTTTTTTTTTTGGATGTAATTAACTCCCTCCCTTTGTCCCAATACACTTCTGTGCATGTAAGTCCTGTTGAAATGCAATAAAGTTACCTGGAAAACCCCTCAGCGAGTACGAGACAGGATTTGGTCGATGCATGTGGAAAGATTCACCTACAGTCATATAACATGGTTTTTCAACACACTGATTTGCCATTTGCTCTCATGATAACCTCCACCCTTCTGGGAAGAAGTTCCACTAGATTTGTGGAGAGGCCTAAAATGCAGTCCTTGAGCAGTTCACTCAAGAACTTCCTACTCCAATCCATGTTGAGCTATGGAGCTGGCTTGATGCACAGGGGCAATGTGAAGGACGTCGAAGATCAGAATGGCACCAGTTAAACAGCTCCCGATGTATACAGGACTTATAAAGGTCGGTGCTCCCTGTGCCTGTGTGTGCCACCTTTTGGCGCGTTATAAAACTAGACTTACGGGGGGTGCGTCTCCTGCCTGCCCAAGATTAAGTACGATGCGAAGCTAAACCACACCTTCTGACCAATCGGATTCGAGAATTCAAACATGCTGGATATCATTTGCTGGACTGCAGGAAAACGGATCTCAATGGAAAGAGTCTCTGAGGTTTTCCGACACAGGTAAGTCTTTGGGACGGAGTTTCTCTGTAACATGACACTCTGATTTGGCTGTTATGTTTGTATGGCTGCTATAAGGTAAGTGATAAATGTGACACTAAAATGGTCCAAATGATTTATTTGCAAAAACAATTTTATACAAAAAAGAAATGATAAAACCCGGAACCTTAAATATATACAGTATTCAATATACAAACATCTACAAATGTAGGTTTGGGTGAGAATTATACAAGTGCACATGATTATACTACAATCTTTTTTCCCAACTAAGACAAGCCATAGTCGTGTGCAATAGTTTGTACACCCCAACAATGCCCAAAAGTTAAAATATTACCATTACAATGATTTCGGAACGTCATAAATTCAATTCATTTGCTTCTAATATGTTTTTTTTCTAAGATTTTCTAAGTCTAAGACTTTTCCACAATCATATGTGGTTGTGTAATGTGTCTTTGGATGCGCTACAAATACATTTTTTCCACCTGAACCTGCTGTATTGCACGAGAGGACGATCTCCTGCTATAACACCACTGAGATGGATTTGAACCTCATCACCCTGCATCACGTTTCTAAAGCCCTTGTGTGTATGTTATATTTAAAAAAAAAAACAAACGCATTTTACTACCAGCTTCTATAAACAGGAGACGGATGACATGCCAAGGCAGCAGGCATCGCTGCAGGTGTCCTCAATAAATAAAGGAGTAATAGAAAAGAGCGCTGATGGCCAGCACGGCTACGGAGAGCATCATGTTCCTCCTGTTCTCTCCCCGCAAATCCGCAAGCTCCTTCTCTGCAACACAGATGCAGCATACACGTCGAATCGTCTTCGCACGGGTTTTCTATACCACGACTAAAATGTACTGAAATGTCTTTGACATTACCATATTTCTTTATCCTCTCGTTCATGAGCGCCATTTCGTCCTCGAGGGCCTGTCTGTGGGAAACACGCGCGAGAGTTACACGCCTTGGCGTGACAGTCATTATCACGCCGTGCGCTCTGTGCTTGTGTACCTGTCTTCATCTGAGAGCTGCTCACGCCGATGTCTGAATTCGGCCTTCTCCAGACTGCCCTGCCACTTCACTCGCTGCTCCTCAACACGGTCAATCTAGGACAAGAAAAATACGCTTCATAGTAATAAAATGTGTTCTGATGCTTCCTATATCTAGCTGAAGCTCTTGTAGTAGCACTGCGATTTAGTTTTATTAGGAATCATATTGGCTTTATTGCTTTACATGTCTGGAGCAAAAAAAAAAAAAAAAAAACAGAGAGCTGTCTACACAACTGCCATTTTCATCTGATATTTACATCCAGACCCATGCACTGTCCTCTGTGTGTCCTCTGACATTTAGTGTTTAAACAATCAATAGCCGAGTTTGTGTCCTCCAAATCTTGTTGAGGAAAAAGGACATGGAGGTGGTTTGGGGTTGTTTTGGAGCAGGGAAGGTTCCGGAAAGTAAAAGCAATCCGGAACCTACAAGGCTACCATTTCAAACTTTAACTCCATGTAATTCTGTCTCACTTCCGACATCACCGTACAACAAGTTGATGAGCCGAAAGCGTACGTCCGAGCACTGCAAGCGTTATATAGAGAGTAAACAGTCGTCTGGAGTGTAATCAGGGGCCATAATGGACTTGTAGACCAGTGTCTCAGTTCAGATTTGAGCCAGCTGATGGGAAACTTTTTTTGAGTCGGCTTAATTTACACTTACTTAAGTTCCGAGATTTATTTTTATTGGCTTGTCTATTACTTTTCATTAAAATAACAATTCTGTAAACTCACTTTTTTTCTATAGCTCATATACAAAATATACCAGTTTGACCACCTTCACCTGTGTGTATGTGTGTTTTAAATCTGGGAGCTAATTCATGTACTTGTACATCCAATATATGTTGTCTAGACCATAAATAAATATACAGAACAAAAAAACCCATTATTTAAAATTTTTCCGTTTTAACATGTACTCTTACAACCCTAGTATAGTTTGAGTTGGACTGTTATACCGCTTTCGTTCTGTAGATGGCAGTAAAACGCCTGCGCTGGTTGCAGCAGCAATAAACATAAACACTAAAAAAATACATCAAGATACAGATTTAAAATAAGTTCATTGTTAATTTTAACCGCAAAAAAATGTACGTGTAATCCAAAAACTGGACATTATCGGATAAATCCTAAGAACCCTGCCATTATGTACTGCCGCTCAGTGGAAATCCAACATGGCGGATCGGTCATGTGTGTGTGTGTGTGTGCGTGTGCGCGCTAAAAGGAAAACGTGGCGTATTTTACTCACCTCTGTCGCAACGCTAATCTTTTCCCTTTTTATATTTTTTGTCTTTGTCATTCTGATAGCTTATAAAATATACTAGGATATAATTGTAATAACTATAATAAAAAAATGTCTGACGTGTAGGACGATTCCTCTTCCTTCACCTTTCAGAGCGTGCGAAAAGTAAGAAACCCCCGACAGCGGCATCTATCGGCCAGTCCCCCACACTGCGCTTCTTAAACTCCTCAAAGTTCTCAGGTATAAAATAAAAGTTAATTAAATCAAATCGAATTAAATTTAATTAAAAAGGTCTTAAATCTAATTAAAAAATATTATACCGTCTGGAGAACTAAACTTTGAAGAAAGATCATTACTTATAATCTTACATTCCAGTGCTCATGTTAGTTCTCACTCTTTAGTGATCTGTATTGTTTAAAGAGTATAATCACACTCTTGATGTCACCCAAATGAGGATGGTTCCCTTTTGAGTCTGGTTTCTCTCAAGGTTTCTTACTCATTACATCTAAGGGAGTTTTACCTTGCCACAGTCGCCATGGCTGCTCATCAGGGATAAATACACATCGTTCAGCTTAACCGTTAAACTCTGTAAAGCTGCTTTGAGACAATGTCTGTTGTGAAAAGCGCTATAGGAATAAACTTGACTTGACATCTTTTGATTACACAGCAATTACTGGCCCACAAAATAGTTAAACCCCTCAACCAACAAAATAGTCTACATACAGCACCGAAGACACTTATTGAATCCCTAAGAAACAGTTACTGTCTATTTCCCCCTTTAAATTAAACTCAAGTCACACTACATTCGTGCTAGTGATTGTGTACCACTTGTGACTTCTAACATTGTCGATTGTGTGTATAAAACATAACTTAAAGCTAACTTTTACAATTTATACACACCGTATCTTCAATTAGTGTATTTAAGGTTCATCCCTGTTACACACTCGGTGTAATGCAATTTTTAATACCTGCTAAGAAATAAAAAAGAAACTTATACACTTAAATTAGTTTCAATTGTTATATTTGGAATTGAAACGGTTTTACTGGTAAGGTGTCACTTTGGGGGTCTCGACTGGTAGTTTGTCGTCTTTTTATTAGTAGTAGAATCTTATAGCTAATGGACACCAGGTCCGATAGAATAGCTTTGGTATCAAGTGGACACCACAAGGCTTCTAGATTTCAGTATCTTCAACAGAAGAGGTCATGCCATCAGTGCATGGACTTCCAGTCTAAATGTGGTTCTGCAAACGGTGACTGAGGAATCAGACAGGATTTCTGTTCCAGCTTCTTAAAGACCAATGCACAAAGCCACCATAAATACAACAAGAAGGTTGGAATAGAAGATCCCTGACCTCCACAACCACACTAAACACCTTTGGAATGAACTGGAACACCATTTGCTCCACCAAAAGATCAGACTTTTTTACATCCTCCTCAACATCATTGTCTGATCTCACTAATGTGGAATGATCACTAATCACCACGTACATGCCACGAAAAAACCTAGTGGAAAGACTTCGCAGAAGGATGGAAGACCTTATTATAAGAGTGAACACACAATAAACAGATCTGTCCAGATGGATTTTCTAAGATGGGTGTGAAGGTCAGGTGTCCACATACTTTTGCCAATTTGAGGTTACAATAATTACGATGGCAATTTGCTATCACGACAGAATGACTCTGATCTGGGGCGAGACTAAAATAGGCCACGTGCACCTGATCACAATCCTGATTGGCCCTGGATGAGGAAGTGCGCGTCACGTGACTTCTGCGCTTATTGACTGAGAATCAGCTGATCTATTCACAGCCGCCGTTCTGTCCGTTTAATTCTCTGCAGTTCATTTGTAGAAGGGCTTTGGAGGTGGAACATCTGAATTTGTTAGAAATATATATTAGATTACATTATATTAAAAAAAAAAGGTTGCAGCCATGGCGCTTAGCGACGCGGACGTCCAGAAGCAGGTAAAGATGGGATTATATATAAATCTATATAGAAATGGGAGACGTGACGTCATCAATCCTCATATCACCGCACCCATTATGGCGTTTACAACGAATGAGCTTTGTGTTGTGTATTTTTTTCGTATTTATTACAATATAACCTTCGAAACCGTTATAAAGAAGGACGCCGCCATTAAGTGTGCGTGCGCGCTCTCACCTTTGCGTCCGCGTCCCCGCGCGTGACCAATAAAGCGTAATTTCTGTTACATTGGTATTTTTTAAAATCTCATAAGGAATTAAATAATTCGTTGAATAACGTGTTTATAGGATTTGACTGATTTGACGCGGACACGAGCGTTTTCGCGCACGCACGCACATTCTTGACACCTCTGAGGTAGTGATGGGAAGATCGGATCATTTTAATGAGTCGGTTCTTTGAATCTCGTTCATCAAAATGAACGAATCGTTTATTATTGACTCCTCACTACTCTACATTATTTGCATCCCAGTATTCAGTATGACACTAAAATCTTGGCACATCAAGGTCCTTTTTTCTCTCTTTTTTCATGTGTCTAGATCAAGCACATGATGGCTTTCATCGAGCAGGAGGCCAATGAAAAGGCAGAGGAGATCGACGCCAAGGTGAGCATGCTTCATATAATCACGGATTTCTTAGGTGGGTTTTTTTTATGATTTTTTTAATAGAGGATCAAAAATAGTAAAGGGATCTGGCTTGACGTTGCGACTTTCTCCCACAGGCAGAAGAGGAGTTTAACATCGAGAAGGGTCGCTTGGTACAGACTCAAAGGCTGAAGATCATGGAGTACTATGAAAAGAAGGAGAAACAGATCGAGCAGCAGAAGAAAATGTGAGTCATGTTCCTTTAAAAAGACATTTTCTGGGATGAGTCTGAATACGTCTAAACGTTCTAACTTTTTTTCACTCGTCTATTCTTATCCTACAGTCAGATGTCGAATTTGATGAACCAGGCCCGGTTGAAGGTCCTAAAAGCCCGAGATGATATGATCTCGGTGGGTATCGGTTTCTTGCAGCGGATTTGGTTTAGATAGATTTTTTATTGTTTTGTTTTTTTAACGTTGTTATTGTGTTTGTTTGTTCAGGACATGCTAAATGATGCACGTCATAGGATGGCAGGCATTGCCAGAGATCCAGCCCGGTACTCTGCCTTGATGGACGGACTGGTGCTACAGGTATCCTGGTCTCAATGAGGATTTATTCATATATAAATGGATGCAATTAAGGGTTTGATACCAAGAGTATTACATTCCCAATCTAGTATTAGATTATGTGAATCTAGGTTTGAAATACAGATACAAAAGTACCGTTTGAAGATGGTGCAGATACACTCCGGACGCAGGTCTTCTTTATGTCTCGCATTGCGAGTCAAATTCTGTAACTACCATGCGATTTTTAAAGCTTTTATTGTGGGGTTTTTTCAGGGTTTTTATCAGCTACTGGAACCCAAAGTGATGCTCCGTTGCCGCAAGCAGGACTTGGCCTTAGTGCAGGTCAGTTTTGATGAATCTGTTCGGTGAGTAGTAAAGAGTAATCTTGATGCAGAAAAAAAAACCCAAACGTGTTTCTGTTTTTAATTCCAGGCTGCCATACAGAAAAACATTCCCATCTACAAAGCAGCTGTGAAGAACACTCTCGAAGTGCGCATTGATCAAGACAACTTCCTCCCCCCGAATATGTGTGTATCAGAATGCATCATTACAATGATCACAATTGCTAAAGGAATACACGTAATTACATGTGTTGTTGTTGTTGCCGCCCCCCATAGCTCCGGTGGTATTGAGCTCTATAATGCAGATGGCAAGATTAAAGTGTCCAACACTCTGGAGAGCAGGCTGGACCTTATGGCACAGCAGGTAAAGTGTAGAAGGTGGTAGAAATTGTACCATCAGGTCATGACCATGTCCATGCTGACAACCAGAGGCTTTAAAATCCCAGCAGTATAATGATGGGTATGATTAAAGCCTACCAATTCTACATCATGAATAAACAGCGAGGTGAAATATTTCATGAAGAGATTCTGGTCCAAGCAATGAGCTCCCCCTCATCCTTACGAGATCATGAAAAATGGACCAAATATAGTTGAGTAGGACAGAGATTAATAAAATAGAGTTGAAAGAGTGTAGTAGAGTAGAAGGGAATTGAATAGAATAGAGTATAGTAGCGTAGAATAGAGTACAGTAGAAAAAAGATGGAGTACGAGAGTAGAGGTGAAATGAGTGTAATACAGTAAAGTAGAATTGAATAGAGTAGAGTTGATAGAACAAATAGAACAATAGTGTGTAGTAGAGTGGAATTGAATAAACCCAGAGTAGAATAGAGTTGAGGAGAGTAGATCAGAGTGGTTTTGAAATTTGCAGAATTAAAGACGAGTTTAATACAATAGAGTTGAGTAGAACAGAGTAAAGTAAAATACAATAGAGTAGAATTTAATAGAGGTAAATAGGATACAGTAGAGGGATAAAAGAATTGAATAGAGTAGACTTGAAATGAGTTGAAATGAAATGAAGGGGAGTTGAAAAGAGGACAATAAAAAGTATAGTAGAATACAGTAGAGTGGACTAGAGTGAGAGTAGAGTTGAAATGAGTGGAATTGAATAGAGGAGAGTAGAATATAGTACAATAAAAGTGAGCAGAGTAGAATATAGTGTAGTAGAGGAGATATGAATAGAGTTGTAATGAGTGGAATTGAATAGCGGAGAGTAGAATACAACAGAGGAGAATTGAATAGGATAGAGTTGAGTAGAGCACAATAGAGTTAGTTGAAAATGAATGAAGAAGTTGAATAAAGTACAAAAAATTTATAGTGAAATAGAATATAATAGAGTATAAGTTGAATTTAATAAAGGAGAGTAGAAGATTAATTGTTCTGATTTTGTTCCGATTCAGTTCATAACTAATTATGATTGAAATTTTTTTTAAACTTTTCTTCTGTAGATGATGCCTGAAATCCGGGTTGCCCTGTTCGGTGTGAACCAGAACCGCAAATTCCTGGATTAATCACCTCTTGGTGTGTGTGTATGCATGTGTGTGTATGCATGTGTGTGTATGCATGTGTGTGTATGCGTGTGTGTGTGTGTGTGTGTGTGTGTGTGTGTGTGTGTGTGTGTGTGTGTGTGTGTGTGTGTGTGTGTGTGTGTGTGTGTGTGTGTGTGGGAGAGCTCCCAGGAGCATTCAGGACCATGCCAGAAGAAAAGAACCCTAGTGTTTTTGTCTGTCTTTTGGTGTCAATTTAACTTATGAATTGTGTTAATGATGTCTTTTGTGATTTCATTGTTGCCGTACGATCATTCAGCTTTTAGACTCTACGCTTCACGTGTTTACGCGCGACATCAAGTCCTACTGACAAGTGTGCGTCGTGGTTTACATTATTTTCTTTTTTTTTTGTTTTTTTTTTATAGTACGCATTAGAACACTGGTGTTTACAGTTTTATCCCCCCATGTTCCGTGCAGTTCACACGCTGTGTAATAATGTAAAGGAAACTCTGAGATTACTTAATTGTGGAAATAAAGACTGTTCCGTGTCCTACTGTGTGTCAATGCCCTCTTCATTCGCGAACCACGGTTCAAGCCGAAGAATGTGCAAACTGTGGGACTTCTCACAAGATCTCATGACTCGTCTTGTTCCTTAATTGAAATCGAATGTGCAGTAATAGACAATTGGGAAGTGATGTGTCTTGAAATAAGGGACAGTTGTGTGAGTTTCTCACCACTGCACAGCTCCACGGTGAAGATTTCATGGGTAAGTGTGTTCCCATAGTTTTATATTTCTTATAGATCTTTGTGCTGCTTGGTTTTTTTTTTCTTAAGGTGCTGCATTAAACAAATGAGAGAAGATTCATGTGACTCTTTAATCCATCTCCGAGCTCAATTTCAGTGTTTTGTGTCATTGTGCCATAAGATTTTGTATGAGCTTTGTGAAGATACTTTTCCACACTTGAGTCCTTATTTGCTGTTAGTAATTATGACCTTCATTCTTCTGGGAAGATGTTCCGCTAGATTTGTGTAGATTTGTGCTTATTCGGCTACAAGGTCGTTAGTAAAGTCAGGTGCTGATGTTGTGTGAGGAGGTTTGCGTTTCCAAATCATCCCAAAGATCTTTAATAGCTCTATAGTAGGCCTTTCAAGATCTTTCACCTTAACCTATATCTTCATTTGTGCACGGGTGCGTTTTGTCATTCTGGAATTCTAGTGGAAGTAAATGGAACATTTCATGCTAATGCTTGCATGTAATTGTGCTAGCAGTTTTGTGAAACAACCACATTTGGCCAGAAAAGTCAGGTGTCCTGATTACTTCTTTGGAAGGTATTGATTTGACATGATCTTCTTACAGATCATGAAGCTATTTGGCTCTCTATCAAGCGGTACCACAGCACTGTTAGCAGTGTTCATGCTAGCTTCAATGAAAGGGGCCGAATGTGCACCAGACCCCCACCAGAGAGAGCTTCTGCTCCAGGAGGAAGCCTCCAGAGTGATCGGTGGCAGAGTGGAGCTCAGCGCAGCAGAGCGTCGACTTGACACGTACTTGCACAAACTGAAGGAGCAGGAGATCATGTCTCCGGGTTTCCCACCATCTCTGCACTTCTTCAAAGCGAAACCTTACATCCAAAAAAGTCCGGTGTTCAAAGTGCTGCAGAAAATGCCGAAAGGTATCTTTGTCTTCCATAATCATCCACCTCAGGGGTTCTAAATCTATTTCTAATGTGAATAAAAACCGATTAGGTCACGTTATTGTTCTCTCTGTTCTTTGAAGGTGCCGTCCTACACATACACAAATCTGCTCTGGTGAGCGTCGACTGGCTCGTCAAGAACGCGACATATCGGCCTCACTGCTACGTCTGTTTCACGTGGAAGGGCCGCGTGAAGTTCACGTTCTCGCCCCGGCAGCCGTTCCCACGTTTGGGTTGCTCCGGATGGATCCTGTTGGAGGATCTGAGGGCCACCATTAGCGATGTACCTGCTTTTGACCAGAGGTGGTCGATCTACTGTAGCACATGATCAGTGTATTGTGTGGGATTTATTACGTTAAGCTTCTAAAATTGCAGCTCTCAATTCCTAATTATATGTACTGTAAGAAATATAGTGTCAAAAGTTTGTGGACACCTGAGCATATGATTAATATGGTTTTCTTTTTGAACATCCCATTTCACGTTGAGTCCCCATTTGCTGTTCTAATAACCTCTTGAGGTAAATTGTGATGTTCTAGTCAGGTACTGATGTAGGTGAGGTGGTTTCGGGGTGCAGTCAGCAGTTATTGTCCAATAGAGTTTAGAGATCTTTAACTCCAACCAAAAACCTTCATACATCTGGTTCTGTCCACATTGTCATGCTGGAACAAGTTTTGGGTCTCCTAGTTGAAGTAAAATGAAATTTCTATGTGACTGCATCCAAAGTAGAATTGCATGCCTTTAACTTTTGGCACGGTTTAAGCAGAAAAAAACACCAGTCAGGTGTCCCAATACTTTTTTCCACATTGTATATAAGGAAATAAGTGATGCTGCCACCACCATGCTGCATCATGGGTTCATTAAACGAAATCTCTGACTTTGTGGTGTCCAAATACTTTTGGCAATATCATGCATTTCATTTCATTACCTAGTGGTGAGGAACATTGTGAGAAGATCTGCAATACATAGCCCCCTTTAGGTTTTTCCTGTGTTCTTTGATAGGATTTAGAACTGGATTCTGATTCAAATCCTCTGAACATCATCTTCTAAAGTCATTCTTTTGTACTTGGATTTGTGCTGTTCTGCTTTGTGGCAAAATAGAGTAGTTTGCTATTTGGAGAACTTTCCTCTGTTCTTCTTCTAGCTGGATTAGGGCTCCTAGCTTAAACAAGTAGAACTGTAGCATGATGCTTCATCTTGGGTTCATTCTTTGGATGATAAGCTCTCTGATCTGAGAACACTGAGAACTTTCTGAGTGACTGTTCACTCGAAGCTTCTCAATCTCTTTCAGTTTGATGCGGAACCTCACGCTGTTCACGGAGAACCCTGAGCTGGCATACCCGACCCAGGACGAAGTGTGGAACCAGTTCGAGCAAATATTCGAGGCGATCTCTGGGCTGATCAACTACGCACCGGTTTTCAAAGATTACCTCTACCAAGGCCTCCTGGAACTTTACGACGACAATATTCTGTATTTGGAGCTGAGGGCTGGCTTGTCTAAGGTTGGTTAATATTTATATATAATATGAATTCTTTGGGAGTTCACTTTTTCACACAGGGCCATGTAGTTTTGGATTTTGTTTTCCCTCAGTAATAAAAACCTTCATTTGAAAAACTGCACGTTGTGTTCACTTGTGTTTTCTTTTAAAGTGTGACAAACATGCAAAAAAAGAAGAAATCAGGAAGGGGGCAAACACTTTTTCACACCACTGTACACTATGAAGCGCATTACACAGGAAACAGAATCGAGTCGTTCATCTCATGATTCCTCGGACCAGAGGTTTGAGGTTTAAGGCTTTGAGGTTTCAAATACAGAAACACATTTGTTTTGGGGAAGTGGAGGCTTAGTGGTCATTAGACTTTGGATCTGAAGGTCGTAAGTTCAGATCCCAGACATGCCAACTGCCACTTCTGGGGCCCTTTATCCCAATAGCTGCTCATTTGTGTAAATGAGAAAAATGTATGTTGCTCTGAATAATAAAATGGAATCTGCCAAATGCCATAAATGTAAGTTGCATGAAATTTTTCCTTCACTTGTTCCAGAATTCTCCTGTGCACAGATCCATCTCCACAAGCATAAGGGTTGGAGTGGAAGATCCTGAGTGGCTTTCTGTAGAGCTCTAAACCCTATTTAACGCCTTTGGGATCAAACCATACCTGATTTACTAACACCTTTGTAGCTCAAATCTTGAAAAAATCTAGTGGAACATCTTCCCAGAAGAGTGGCGCTTTATTATAAGAGTCATAATCATGACTAAATGTGGAACGGGATGTTTCAAAGAGCACATACCACTCGTATTCCTCAGGTGTCCACAAACATGCATATTATGTATATTAAATGAGAAATGTTTCTGCTGCAGATCTATGAACTTGACGGCACAGTTCATGACAGAGAGTGGTCTATTCAAACCTACAAAAATGTAAGCGAGCAGTTCAAGCTGGAGCATCCAGATTTCATCGGGATTCGAATAATTGTGTCTGTATTTCGGTAAGTTATTCGGTGAAGTCGCTCAAGTACACCATCGTTTGTGATGCTGTTTGTCTCTCCTGACTTGATTCGTAAATGTCCTTTTTTTCCTGCTTCCTTTTCCAGGCTAACGAACTTATCGGCGGTCAAACAAGCGGTCCAAGATACCATAGAGATTCAAAAACGCTATCCGGAGATTATCGCCGGCTTTGATCTGGTTTAAAATCGACTTCAAAACCTCAAAAGAAATCCGTCTGTTATGATCTGGTTGATGGTTGAATGATTACCGGTCTGTTTTTTTTTTTTTTTTTGCTGTAGGTCGGCCGTGAGGATGGAGGAAATTCCATCTGGTATTTTCGAAGTGTTCTTCCAGTTCCCACCGGCAACCTTTCGTACTTTTTCCATGCAGGCGAAACCGGTACGTTTCACATCGATACGTTAAAGATGCATTGAATATCATGCACAATTACACAATTTTATTAAATATATGTGTGTGTATGTTCTGGTTGTGTTTATAGACTTATACGGCACAGACGTAGACACGAACATTCTGGATGCTCTGTTATACAACACCACGCGTATCGGGCATGGGTTTGCCCTGGCGCACCATCCCCTGGCCAGGGAGCTCTCCAGAAAAATGGGAGTGCCGGTGGAAGTATGTCCTATATCCAACCAGGTAAGACCCTGAGAAGGACATAAACACAAACACATACCCATCTCCACTATTCTGGGAAGATTTTGTGGAGATTTGTGCTTGTTCAGGTAAAGTAAGGTACTGATGAAGCTGAGGAGGCCTGGGGGAAGATCTTCCACTCCAATCTTTCCATGAAGTTCCTATCTTCATGGAACAGGTTTTGGTGCTCCTGGTTTAAATAAATGTAAAAGCTCACACTGCTGTATATAAAGACCTTCTAGACAATTGTGTGCTTCCAACTTTGTGGTATCATTCTGGGGAAGAACCACATATGGCATATAGGGAAAGTCAGGGGTCCCAATAATTTTTTCTATATTGTATCTAAGGAAATTAGTGATGCTGCCACCACCATGCTTTATCTTATGTTCATTTGGATGAAACCTCTGACGGGGCACAATATAAGCCTTTAATGACACATTACAGCCTGTACTCACTAAGAACATAGGAATACAGTCAATACAACTGAAAATAAATCTGGAATGAGATGCTTAATAGTCATCCTGTCTTCCTCCTAATGGATTTCTGTGGACTGTAGGTGCTGAAGCTGGTCTCAGATCTGCGTAATCACCCCGCCGCAGTGTTAATGGCAGAAGGACATCCCATGGTAGTGAGCTCGGATGACCCGACCCTGTTCGGTACTAGCGGACTCACCTACGATTTCTACGAAGTCTTTGTAGGAATCGGAGGCCTGAGTGCCAGCGTAGGAACGCTCAAGGAGCTGGCAATGAATTCAATCAGGTGGAATGTTTTTTTTTTGTGTTTTTTTTTACAATTTCAGTTAAACATTGGAAATAATTTCTGACTGACTTGTTTTTTGTTTGCTTGTGTACAGGTACAGTTCTTTGCCACCAGGGCTGAAGGATAAAGCCATGGCTTTGTGGCAGCAACAGTGGACCAAGTTCATATCGGAGAATTCGCCATAGTCAAAAGAAAAAAATTACATAAATAATGAATTAATAAAATGCAAAAAACTTTCCAGAGATGTTTCCGAACTCCGGGTTTTCTGTCACATAGAGGTGGCTGATTTATTTTTATTTTATTAAAAATAAATGAAACCAATAAATAAATAAAAAAATACGTAAAAATGAATAAAATCATTTTAAAATATCGCTCATAAATTTTCTCACAAATTCTAAATAAAAATATTATGAACATATTATATACATAAAGTTATACTAATATACTATATTCTAAATAGTTGATTTGATATGAAATGTTGTGCTTAATATTAAAATCTTTTCAATGAATTTAATTTTTTCAGATTTTTTTCTCTTTTCAGTCAAATGTTTTTTTTATATTTGTGAAATACAAAATATGACTAGGTTTAAGTAACTTTTTAAAATAAATATAATCAAATATGTAAAAATAAACTTCTGTAGGCGGTGTATAGATCCGAGCATTTAGGGCGCAAAATACACAGAAAAAAAAATCCTAATTAAATCAAATAAAAAAATTATATATAACAAACGACTAGTCCACTTTGACACATGAGGAGAGAACAAAAAACACAACAAACTTTAAAACACAATAACAAAGCCATTCAAATAATCTATACTGATATTTTTGTCATTAGAGCGCCCTCTATAGATGAATCACTGTCGCCACACTTTTAGACTTTACATGTGAGACTGTGCGCTGCACGGAGAGCGCTATAATAGATTTATTATTGATCATTTATCCGTTTTATAATCATTTATTAATTAATATATTTATGTTTATTCAATTGAGCACATTCTCATGATTCAGTACTGTTTTTTATTTGTAATAAAGTTCAGTACTATTTTACATGGACTGTTTGGTTTATCCAGTATCCGTTTGCAACCTGTTGATTCATCGGTTATCGGTTGATCATCTTGACAAACCATAACATCATATGCTCCATGCCTGATCAGTCAGGAGCAAAGATCAATTCCTTGGTCAATATCTGTGTTCTTTTTCTGAAGGTCTGAAGGCTGCGCTTCCATTTTAAAAGGCTTGAACGTTGAAGAACCTCCAGTTACTTTGCTTATGGTCGAGTTGTTGCTCGGTTGTTTCTAAACACCTCATAAATAAACCTTCCAATAAAGATCACTCCACTTTCTCTATACAGACGCTCCACATGGGCAACCCTGAGCAGAGAACGTTTTGTGAAAACAAGAGACAGCTGAGGAGAAAAGAGTTAAAGGTCTGGGATAAAGAAAATCACATCATCTTAGCCACCTTTCGAAACACATTATAGTACAATATTATAGTTATAGGGAATATACGGAATATCCATTTTATTCCTTACGGATCACAAGATTATCATTTGGAGCAACCGATTTATTTTATTGCTGGATTGGAGACCTGGATTAACCAAACACAGTTTTCAATAATAATAAAAACAATTTTTTAATTCAGGCAAAAAAAGAAAAAAGAGATCTCGATACACAGATGCATAATATACAGATTACCTTTAATAGAATTTATATGTGAAGAATAAAAGATTCTAATGTGCCACTGTGTTGGGGTGCAGGGGTTTTACACGCGCCAGGCGAGACAGTCCTAACCGTAGACCGAGTCCGGGAGACTTCACCGGAGGACTCTGACAAGAACTAGGACTTCTTCCTACCACACCTGAGAACATACGAAGGGGGAAAAAATGCGATCATTTGCATAGTGTCTTATCTCAGAATGAATACTCGTATTCTAGATTTACTTTTGTGAATAAATGTATTAAATAAATAATTAAACATTACAAATTACAGCCTACAGCGAATTCAGAAGAGACGAATTAATTGTAGGTGAAACTGCTGGGTGCGTGTACGTGATTTTAAAGTTCACAATGAGTTACCAGGGGGAGTCCATTTTGGCATTTTGCCCCCACCAGGGCTGGTATGGAGGGCCGATTTGGACATGGGAGGAGTGGTGGGAGTTCTGTTGGGTGCTGAGAAACGCTGACCAGCAGCTGGACTCCTGACCCCTGGACTGCTGAGTGCTGTGTCTTTGCCTGGGAAGGAGGAAGGGAGGGAGGGAAGTAGGTTGAAAACAAAAGAAAGACAAAAAAAATAATTCAAGGCAAAAAACATTTTTAGATTTGCTTTTTAAATATTCCATTCCACATCGAGTCCCCATTTGATGTTCTAATAATAAGTTCTAACAACTCAGCGTTCAGACCACTCGAGATCTTCCAGCTGGCTTTGTGCATGGGGGGCATATTGTCATGCAGGAACAGGTTTGGGTCTGCGAATTCAAGTATAGTCGAACTTCCAAGGCAGGCGTCCAAATACTTTTGGCCACAGAGTGTTTTATAATTACAGTGCTGCTCAGTCAGAAATTAAATTTAGTTGGTAAGGTGCTTTACACACGTTAGGTTCTCTAATGGAAAGGTGGAGGAAATCTGTACAAACCTCTGGCCTGCGTTTTGGTTTTAGGCGTCTTCGCTGGCTTCTTCTCTTTCTTTACTGTTTTCGGTGATGACTTTTTCTCGCTCTTGGCCCTTTTCACGTTCTCTCGTTTCCTTTTCACCGTGTACTCTTCATCCTCACTCTCGTCCAGCTCACTGAACTCCGAGTCGCTCTCTGGAAGAATGCAGGATTTAATCTACTAAACACTTCGACTCACAGCCATCATGGAGAGCATGGTGAAGGTGTGTGCTGATGTACCGGGTGTGTTCCGGGGTCTGTATTCTTCGTCCTGCGACGGACACCTCTGTTGCGTTTTTGTGGAGACGCCAGACGAAGGCGTCTGCTCACTAGTGATGTTATCTGATCCTGAAGTCAGAGAGCAGGAAGGTGGATTTTTAAGTACAAACATTCAGTGCACTGAATTATGGGAATGTTTTGGGGAGAAAAAGGAATGCAAAAGTTACCCCAAAAGAGGGGTATAGACTGAACACAACCTTATATGATACATTATGTGGACAAAAGTTTGTGGACACCCAAGTATCAGATTCAGGTGTGCTTTCAGAAGATTCCATTCGGTCCATCATTTGCTTCTGGAGGAGTTTCTAACAGATTTTGTGGAGATTTGTGTTCATTCAGCCTACAAGGGGGTTAATAAAGTAAATGGTGAGGAGAATTCAACCCCAAAGGGGTCTAATAGGGTTTATAGCTCTAAAGCAGGCCACTCAAGATCTTCTACTGATAAAAAGCCTTCAAAGATGTCCAGTTTGGAGAAGAACCATGTATGGAGTGTGGAAAAGTTGGGTGTCCCGATACTTTTGTCCACACGGTGTATATTACAATATCAATTATGTTCATCTTTTGGCTCTTACCCATGCATTGGACGTCCACGCTACAGTTTGACAGCAGAGGGGGCGTGTCTTCGGAAGTATTGCAGGGCGGAGCTTCATCTTTTTGGAGAAGAAAACAGTTAGTTGTTGCAAAACTATTAAAAAAAATAAAAAAATAATAATAATAATTATGTGAATAGTGACAAAAGGGGACTGGAATGGAATTTCAAAAAGAAGCCAATCTTATGCTCAGGTGTCCACAAACTTTTACCCCTATAGTGTATGTTTCCATTATTCATGCGAATACAGACTTTTTAAAAAAATTGTATTTAATTTTTATTACCAAAGCAGCTGCCATCTGCACTGAAGTGTGTCAGCACCGGAGGCTCCGACTTCTCATCTTCAGGGGAGAAAAACAGTCTTATTTTATTTTATTTATTACATCACTCAATGAACAACAAGAGCATTCATATGTAAAGGTCGACCGACAGTGGATTTTACGGATATCGATAGCTAGGTTGGATCGTACTTGCCGATAACCCATACATCTATCGATTATTTTATGATGTATACTGGATAAAAAAATAAAAAAAAACATGACACTTCATGTAATATAGTACTGAAATTATATTACAAAAATAAACAATTTCAATGCTCGACCCTTTGTGAAGGCATTTACCATAACATTAACTGAAATTAATAAATGCTTTAGAAGTATGGTTTATTGTTTGTTAATTTCACAAAATTTATTTTTCTAATATATTCTAAAATTAATTTTCATTTTATCTGATAACTTTAGTAAATAAAGTCAGTGATTTGCCACTAGAGGCCGCTCTCGTACTGTATAATGACCGCGAACCTTCTCAGATGGAAGCCGGAAAAACTCTCTTTCTATTCATATGACCAGTACACTTTATCCAAAGATTCATAAATATGATAACGTCCGCACCTCGACAACGTCCGAGCGGCTCCTCTGCGGACGTTACTGTAGACTGGAGCCGAGACAGAATGAGAGCAGTTTCTAAATCTCTCCTGCTCAGCCTTTCATCCAGCGACACTCTGCAAAACAAAATGCTGAATATTGTAGTGTTTTTTTTGTTTTTGTTTAATAGACAAAAGTATTGGGACACTTGACCTTTCCATGTGTCATGTGAGGTCTGTTTTCAAACTGTTTAAACCTTAAATGTGGCCTGCTATTGGGATGTTTTTTTTTTTTTCACACTGTCTGCGCCCCAGGCCTCCTCACCTCAACTTTATAGAGTTACTAGCACCCAGATCTCTACAAAAATCTAGTGGGACATCTTCTCAGAAGAGTGGAGGTTATTATAACACCAAATAGGGACTCCATGGGAATTTCAATAAGCACATGTCAGTCTAATGCTCAGGTGTCCACAAACTTTTGTTTATATAGTGTAGTCTATAAGGTCAGGTTGATAAAAGCAGTTTTGATACCTCTCTTTGTGTTCTTTTGCTGCTGAATCGAGGATTTCATGTTTCCTGGTTTTGTCCTCCGGACATTCCTTCGCAGAAGCCCGAGCTTTTTTGTTCGGAGGCGGTTTCGCCGTGGCAAAGTCCTCATCTGTTAAACAAATACACGAGTCCATGTGGATTAGTATTTCCATAGAAACCACAAGCTCCATAACCAGCTTCAAAATGCTTTGTTATATTTTAATGTGATATCTCGACTGGAACATCTTTCAGAAGACATTCCTTCAGTTGGTGTTTGGGTGAGCACTGTGTAACATCTGGCTCGTCAAACTGTTCATCGAGGCTTCGCGGAAGGCCATGGAACGTGAAAGTCGCACATAGAAATACATCATATGGAAGAAAAAAAATCGGATCGTGTGCGGGGCAGAATTTCTTTTTCTGTTCGTGTCACGCAATAAAATCTACTAAGATACAGTCCCACAGCTAGGACAGTTCATCCATACCACTGAACCTCATAGTTATGGAACAGGAAGTGTCCTGTCATGGTCAAGTCATGGCGGAACAATATTCCGTTCCTAGTCAGCAAGGTGTACTTAGAAACAGCAAAATATCACCAGGAACATACTTCAGGTCTATTGTACTCATCTGAATTCATAAAGATGGCAGAAGGATAGTTTTTCTTTCTTTTTCTTTGGAGTTGTTTTGTGATAACTTCTTTGCATGTGATTACCAACACTGTCAATATTCCTTACCATCATCATCATTCAAGAAGTCGGAGTAATTGATGGCTTTCTTTTGCCTGGAACACACAGACATCAAATCATTGGAGACACAGATACCGGAAGTAAAAGCATTCACAGATCAACATTACATCACATCAAATCAACATCACCATCACATCAACATCACATCACATCAACATCAAATTAACATCACATCAAATCAACATCACATCACATCAACATCAAATTAACATCACATCAAATCAACATCACCATCACATCAACATCACATCACATCAACATCAAATTAACATCACATCAAATCAACATCACCATCACATCAACATCAAATTAACATCACATCAAATCAACATCACCATCACATCACATCAACATTAACATCATATCAACATCAACATCACCATCACATCAACATCACATCACATCAACATTAACATCATATCAACATCAACATCACCATCACATCAACATTAACATCATATCATCATCAACATCACCATCAAAATCAAATCAAAATCACATCAAATCAACATCACATCAAATCAACATCATATCAACATCAACATCACATCAACATTAACATCATATCAACATCACCATCACCATCAAAATCACATCAAATCAACATCAACATCACATCAAATCAACATCATATCAACATCATATCAACATTACCATCACCATCAAAATCAAATCACCATCACATCACATCACATCAACATAAACAAAGAATAAGGGGTGAAGAACAAACCTCGATGGTCGATCCATTTGTATAAACGTAAACACAAGCAATTTTGAATTGAAAAAAAAAGATCTCTTTCTTTTCCTTTATCACTCTCTCTATCCCTCTTTCCCTGTCTCTGGTCCTCTATCTCTCTACCCCTCTCTCTATATCTCTATCTCCCTCTCTCTTTCTATCCCTCTCTCTATATATCTCTATATATCTCCCTCTCTCTCTATATCTCTCTATCTCCCTCTCTCTATATCTCCCTCTTTCTATCCCTTTCTCTCGTGTAAACAAACCATACGCTGTTTTTACCTATTAAAACACGCCCCTACTTTTAAAACCAATTTTAAAAAAAGCACCACGGCGGATTTTTACACATTACAAAATATATAAATTCTGTCGTTAATTAAAAAAAGATTGTACGAATAATTATGAACTGAAATCTGCCCCTTGGCCCGCGCGCGCAAACAAACAAACGACAAGCAGTCATTTGACGATTCGAATAGCAGATTCGTAACAGTCAGGCGTGTAAAAAACCAAAAAAGCAAAAACACACGTCAAACAAATGAAATGGTTTGTTTTCAGTATGAAATCCTTGAAATTAATGAACATTAAGTAAAGAGAAAAATAAGGCGTGATGTATAGAGGCGAATCTGCTGACGCGGATCTACATATTAGGAAACGGCCCTGCTCTTATATTAATATCCACCCTTCTGATATGTTTTAGACGTGTGTAGCTCAAGTAGTAAATTCAGGAATTTAAAAGAATCCGAATTCATTCCGATTTAATAACCAGAACCATTTTTATGACCCAGGATTCGTGAATCTTTCTCTTCATTCACTCGGATCACTTGAATCATTTGAACAACTCCAAGGATTCGGTGGATTTAGCCCCCTCTAGTGGAAGAGCTGTGACAAAACAGGCAGAATCCCTTCGACGCAAACTACAATAAATTAAATATTTGGATTATGTTGTCACGTCAAATAACATTAATGCATTTGACTTTTTGCGAGTCTGTTCTAGTAACTGTGTGTTCTTGTGATTGAGAATATTTGCTACGTTGATTGTTGACCGCTTTAAATAAAGTTATATCGGGATTTATAACAGTGATGAAGTCGTGGTGTGCACGTTTGCATATGTAAATAATAGGCTTTTAATATCTATTTGCTTCTTATATAAGCCAACACTCCTCGTACTATCCGGAAGTGCAGGCAAGGTGATGTTTATATGTGTCATTAAATATTTGCCATTGATCATTCATTGATTCTTAGTCATAAGGATTCATTGAGTGCCCTCTAGTGGAATCACATGGCAAAAGCAGGAAGAATCCCAAGAATCCCAACAAAAGCATTTTCCCCCTTTTAATTTTTTAATCTCTCTCTCTCTCTCTCTCTCTCTCTCTCTCTCTCTCTCTCTCTCTCTCTCTCTCTCTCTCTCCATATATATAAAATATATACATTAGGGCTGTAATGGTACACGTGTTAAAAAGTGTTCGGTGAATTCTAAGGACTCATTGAGTGCCCTCTAGTGGAATCACATGGCAAAACAGGAAGAATCCCAACTGACTCAAAAGAGTCGGATTTGTTCAGTGATTGATTCATAAAGATTCGAATCGATTTCTCATCAGTAGGTGGCGGTATTGCACCATTTCAGTTGGAGGCCAGCCGCTGTTCAACACCACAGAAGAAGAAGAAGAAGAGGTTTGTTTGCGCGCGGGCTAAATGGTAAAAGGGGGCAGATAGGAGAGTAGGGGGGGGATTTGTGTTCATAAGTATTTATACAGTCGCTATTTTTTAAGTTAACGTCCTGTTTTTTATATATTTTAATGTGTAAAATCAGCGGTGGAGCTTTTTTTTGTTTTAATTTTAAAGGAGATGCGTATTTTAAAAGAATGGATCTTAGCATGTGGTTTGCTAGCGCTGTGTTTACACAACTAAGAGAGAAAGAGGGATAGATAAAAAAGAGTGGGATAGGGAGGGAGGGAGGGAGAGTGAGTGAGTGAGTGAGTGGGGGGGGGGGGGTTCACTGATAGAAAGCGGGGTGTAGAGATAGAAAGAGGGATAGAGAGAACGTTATAGAAAGAGGGAGGACGAGAGACAGGAAAAGAGGGACCGAGCGAGCGATAAAGGAAAAGAGAGAAATCTTTCCATTCAAAACTACTTGTTTATTTTGTATTCAAATGGACCGACCAGCGAGGTTTGTTCTTTACCCCTAATTCTCTGTGTTAAGGTTGTTTTTGTGTTTGTTGTGTTTGAATGCTGCTACTTCCGGTTTCTGTGTGTCCACTGACTGATGCACGTGTGTGCAATTGTGTGTTTTCCAGGCAAAAGAAAGCCATTAATTACTCTGACTTCTTGTATGGTTGTAATAATGGTAAGGAATGTCTTATTTCCTCTCGAGGAATAAAACTGACACTCGTGGGTAAAGGAGGTTTTAAAGTGGGGGCTTGTTGTTAGTACAAAGATAATTAATCTACCCTTTTTTTTGTGTGTGTGTGTAACCACTTTGTTTAACAGATAAAAACGTTGTAACAGTGAAACCCCGTCCAAACAGAAAAGTTCGGGCTTCTCGGAAGGCATGTCCAGACTCCAAAACCAGGAAAAATGGAACCATCGATGCACCAGCAAAAGCGGGGCACAAGAGGTACCAAGATTTCCTCACCTTATCCACACCTGAGTATTAGATTGATGTGTTTATTGAACATCCCATTTCACATTGAGTCCCCATGTGCTGTTATAATAACCTCCATGACGTTCCACTAGATTTATGTGGAGATTTGGAGCTCCTACAGCTACAAAGGTGTTAGTAAAAAGATCTAGCTGAAGCGGCGAAGCCTGGGGTGCTGTCAGGGTGATAAAATTCATTCCAGTAACAGGCCATTCCAGATCTTCCACTCCTACTAATGAGTTGATTGTGCACAGGGGTATTGTTCAAAGGGAAAATTCCACGCTAGAAAAGACGTCCTATAGAATTGCGTGCCTCCCAATTTTGTTTTGCAGAGTGTCGCAGGATGAAAAGCTGCACACTAGAGATTTAGAAGCTGCTCTCATTCTGTCTCAGATCCAGTCTACTGCAAAGTCAGAGGAGCCGCTCGGGAGTAGTCAAGGTGCGTACGTGATCATATTAATAAATCTTATGATGAAGCGTCAGTCAAAGTGAATGCTGAGGTGTATGTGATTATAACAGTAACGCTGTAATATCGTGCTGTAATGTATACGCAACGTATAGGCTTTTATTTATTTATTTATAATAATAGGTTTGCAAGCAGCCGTTCCCCCCACAAATGACAATCCTTCATCCTGCAACACTCCCGAGGACACGCCCACTGTGCTGTCAGACTGTAGCGAGGAAGGCGTTTGTATGGGTGAGTCTCAGCAGTATGGTAGGAGACACTGTGTGATCAGAAGTATAAGGACACCAGAATAAATGAAAAAAAAAAAAAAATGAATTGTTTAACTTTGCAGAAAATTTTTTACTGGAGCTTCCTGAAAGCAGCGAGGAGGAGAATATTCTGGAGGAGTGCGAGGACAGCGAAGACAGCGCTGAAGGTGACCTGCTTCCGGGTGGAAAATCCGAACCTACTTTACATAGGTGAGCTGCAATTTATTTTTGATAAGATTTGTCTGTATAAGAGAAACGCTTGAGAAAATGTTGAAGAGAAGAAAAAGAATAATTTTTGTTATTTGTTAACGACCGAAAAGATCAATGTTTGTGAGTCGCTACATATTTTTACATGTTGTTGGTGCTTCTGAGCTGATTTTATTAGGGGAATGCTATGAACAAAATTTTTTTAATCTCTCTCTCTCACCGTATATATACAAATATATACAGTACAGACCAAAAGTTTGGACACCCCTTCTCATTCAAAGAGTTTTCTTTATTTTCATGACCATGAAAATTGTAGATTCACACTGAAGGCATCAAAACTATGAATGAACACATGTGGAATTATATATGGAATTATATACATAACAAAAAAGTGTGAAACAACTGAAAAATATGTCATATTGTAGGTTCTTCAAAGTCGCCACCTTTTGCTTTGATTACTGCTTTGCACACTCTTGGCATTCTCTTGATGAGCTTCAAGAGGTAGTCACCTGAAATGGTTTTCACTTCACAGGTCTGCCCTGTCAGGTTTAATAAGTGTGATTTCTTGCCTTATAAATGGGGTTGGGACCATCGGTTGTGTTGTGCAGAAGTCAGGTGGATACACAGCTGATAGTCCTACTGATTAGACTGTTAGAATTTGTATTATGGCAAGAAAAAAGCAGCTAAGTACAGAAAAACGAGTGGCCATCATTACTTTAAGAAATTAAGGTCAGTCAGTCCGAAAAATTGGGAAAGCTTTGAAAGTGTCCCCAAGTGCAGTCACAAAAACCATCAAGCGCTACAAAGAAACTGGCTCACATGCGGACCGCCCCAGGAAAGGAAGACCAAGAGTCACCTCTCCTGCGGAGGATAAGTTCATCCGAGTCACCAGCCTCAGAAATCGCAGGTTAACAGCAGCTCAGATTAGAGACCAGGTCAATGGCACACAGAGTTCTAGTAGCAGACACATCTCAACAACTGTTAAGAGGAGACTGTGTGAATCAGGCCTTCATGGTAGAATATCTGCTAGAAAACCACTGCTAAAGAAAGGCAACAAGCAGAAGAGACTTGTTTGGGCTAAAGAACACAAGGAAAGGACATTAGACCAGTGGAAATCTGTGCTTTGGTCTGATGAGTCCAAATTTGAGATCTTTGGTTCCAACCACCGTGTCTGTGTGCGACGCAGAAAAGGTGAACGGATGGACTCTACATGCCTGGTTCCCACCGTGAAGCATGGAGAAGGAGGTGTGATGGTGTGGGGGTGCTTTGCTGGTGACACTGTTGGGGATTTATTCAAAATTGAAGGCATACTGAACCAGCATGGCTACCGCAGCGGCATGCTATTCCATCCGGTTTGCGTTTAGTTGGACCATCATTTATTTTTCAACAGGACAATGACCCCAAACACACCTCCAGGCTGTGTAAGGGCTATTTGACCAAGAAGGAGAGTGATGGGGTGCTGCGCCAGATGACCTGGCCTCCACAGTCACCGGACCTGAACCCAATCGAGATGGTTTAGGGGTGAGCTGGACCGCAGAGTGAAGGCAAAAGGGCCAACAAGTGCCAAGCATCTCTCGGGGAACTCCTTCAAGACTGTTGGAAGACCATTTCAGGTGACTACCTCTTGAAGCTCATCAAGAGAATGCCAAGAGTGTGCAAAGCAGTAATCAAAGCAAAAGGTGGCTACTTTGAAGAAGAACCTAGAATATGAGATTTTTCAGTTGTTTCACACTTTTTTGTTATGTATATAATTCCATATATAATTCCACATGTGTTAATTCATAGTTTTGATGCCTTCAGTGTGAATTACAATTTTCATAGTCATGAAAATAAAGAAAACTCTTTGAATGAGAAGGTGTGTCCAAACTTTTGGTCTGTACTGTACATTATGGGAGTAATGGTACACGTGTTAAAAACAAGAAATCTTTAGCAAAATAAATAAATGTAAAACACACTTTTATACACACCTACCCAAATGCAGTCTAACAAATGTAAAATTTTGAATGCAATTTTTACCATTAAATCAATTTAATTTAATAATTACATTTATAAAAAAAAATAGCATTAATTTTTTTATATTATTTAACCAAGCTGGAATTTTATTTAAAATAGTTTTTAGAATGTAAAATGCTATTGACTATATAAATGTTGATTGTCTGCTCAGCCAAAGCCCCAAAAAGGTTGACATACAAAGCTAATTTTTTTCTTTGTCTTGCAGAACCCCATCAGCTGAATCCTCTGATGAGGAGTGGCTTCTAACTGCCAACCAACATCCAGGAAAGAGGTTCAAGCACTCGAATTCTTCAAAATCAGCAGGTGTTTCAGCTCTAAATCAGAAGAAGGGCAGAAAAACCCGTCCTCCCTCGGTTGTATCCCATGACGCACCTAAAGAAAAGTGGAATAGATCAACGGACGAGGATATTACACCCCAGCCACCAGTCTTCCGACCGTCCAGAACACCAGGCCCACAGCTTAACCCCACAGCATCATACACTGTGCTGCAGTTGTTCCAGCTGTTCCTCTCTACTTCAGTGCTGCAGACAATTTTGATAAACACTAATGCCTATGGAGAGAAGATGTACAAAGGCCCAAAACAGTGGAAGGATCTTTCTATGAATGACTTATATTCTTACCTGCTGCTCGTGATCTTCATGGGTCTGGTGAAAGTGCGTTCTCTGAAGGATTACTGGAGGAAATCGGACACCTTCAAAATTCCCTTTCCTGCACATGTAATGTCTTCAAGGAAATTCTTCACCATCTCCTCTGCACTGCATCTCAGTGATCCTGAAGTGGACGCTGAAAACGTCCGCAAAAGAGGAACAGCTGCGTATGACCGCCTCTGCAAGATCAAGCCCATGTATCTCCAGATGAGAGACGCATGTAAAAACTATTTCCATCCCTTCCAGAACATCGCAATCGACGAGAGGATGGTGGCAACGAAAGCAAGGAATGGCCTAAAACAATATATGAAAGGCAAACCAACAAAGTGGGGATATAAACTCTTTGTGCTCGCGGACTCCCGCTGCGCATACACGTGGGATTTCTTTATCTACGAGGGAACATCTCCGGAAATATCCAGCCCACAGAACCATGGACTGAGCTACAAGTCTGTCATGGCACTAATTGATGAGAAGATTTTGGGAACAGGTTACAAACTGTTTGTCGACAACTTTTACACGAGTCCAGAATTGTTCCAAGATCTCTTAAAGAAAAACATCTTTGCTTGTGGGACTATTCGACCCAGCAACGCAGGCTACCCTAAAACCATCACCAACAAGCTTCCGAATAAAGCTCCCCGAGGCACTCATCGCTGGCTGAGAGAGGGGAACTTACTGTTCATGGAATGGAAGGATACAAAGGAGGTCCACATGTGCTCCACTTTTCACAGAGGCACTGAAAGTAGCACCGTGCAGAGGAAGGTGAAAAGTAAAGATGGACAGTGGAAAAACGTGGATTTACCAGTTCCAGAGTGTGTTGTAGAATACAACCGGTTAGTAGAAAGTATTCGGTGATGTCGGTTTCGCTTGATTATATTTCTCATGTCGTGAATTTCAAACCGAATTCTGATTTTTCCTTCATTTCTTTTTCAGGTACATGGGCGGAGTCGACGTATCAGACGCCCTCATCGGCTATTACACAGTCTTACACAAGACAAGAAAATGGTACCAAAGCTTTTTTTACCACTTTGTGGACATAGCCATCGTAAACGCCTTCATCCTACATCGGGAAACGTCCTGCGCAAAGAACCAGAAGCCGATGACGCAGAAGCAGTTCCGAGAAAAACTCATCGAGGAACTCGGTGCGTTAGTGCTTTCGAACTTTCCTCCGCCTCCTTCGCCTCTTCCTGAGGACATGCGCCACTTACCGGGGAACTTTGCTTCACACAGCACCAAAGGAAGGCGAACGTGCAAAGTGTGTCAACAAAAAACCCCTGTATACTGCAAGACTTGTTTAGTGCCGATGTGCTTTCAGCCAAAGCGTGACTGCTTCTCTGCTTGGCACGAGCTGCACTGAACTGTTTATTCCAATTCAGGGGTCACTTTAGATGCCGGACTTCTCATCTGAAGGACGTGAGCTCAAATCCCAGCACCACTGAACTTGCCACTGTTGGGCCCTTGAGCACGGCCCTTGAGCACGGTATGAATGAGATCATTGTAAGCCGCTCTGGATAAGAGCATCTGCCAAATGCTGTAAATGTAAATAGTTAAGTCTACTTTAAAAAAGCATGCACACCGATTGCCTTTTAAAAACGAAGTCAAGTGAAATATTGTTGTACTAACAAACGTTTGTGTTGTTAAGTTACTGAAACTCATGTAAGTAATCGAGTAAACGTCAAGTTACTTTACATGTACTCTTGACTTTATTATATACTCAAAATGATTATATCAAAACCTAAATCATTTCAAGTGCAATATACGTTGTTGTGTGTCTGTGTTCGTTCTTAACTACTGATTTCCTCATTAAAACCATGCAAACTGATCGCTTTAAAAACGCTTTACTCCAGTAACTAAAGTGTCTATCATCTATACACAATTTAACAAAGATCACATTTTACAGTTGGGACACATTAATCCAATGCAGTGACACAAATTGATCTTTGAACTTTATTTATTTTTTTTACAACTGGCACAGGGACGGTCTGCACAAACTGGCCTTGGATTATATAATTACATTCGGTTTTGGTACAATAATTGACAAATTTGTATAAAATCTGCATAAATTTTTTGCAGGGATTTAAATTCTTCTGAATCACTCTGTAAACAGATCCGAGTCAGTTTGGGATTCTGCTTGATGCCTTTGCCATGGAATTCCACTAGAGGGCATCCGAGATGAGTCGGATTTATGAGTGCACGGATTCTAAGGATTCGTTGAGTGCCCTCTAGTGGATTTCACTGGCAAAAGCAGGAATAATCTCTACTGATTTGAGGAACTCGTAAGAATCGGATCAGTTCACTGAGTGATTCAGAAGGATTCGAATCCGTGAACGGTTAATCCGGTTAATTTGGAAGCCAGTTTTCGCCACTGAATAATAATAATAAAAAAAGGTTATTGACGTTTTCTCAGAATTGTGAGATATAAACCCGCAAGTGCGAGTTTCTAATTCATTTGCGACACTTTCTGGCAAAACACATTATGTATTATTAAGACTCGATTACAATACTTTTTATCTTGTTACCATTTCGACAAGATTTGGCCATATTAACTTTTTGGAATGATAATCCTTTACGAATTGCGGCTGTTATAATAGATATTAAAGGCCATTCAGTGGTGGAAACGGGCTTCCATACTAATAAACATTAAGTAAAGACACAAAAAAAAAAGCGTGCAGTATGGAGGCGAATCTGCTGATGCGGATCAAGAAATAGGACCAGCGGTCCTGGATGCAATACTTATTATAATATTATTCTGTATCTTAACCACAACTTACATTTGCTTGTCCTTTTTTTTTAAATTATTATTATTATTATTAACACAGTTTATTATTTGTGATAAACTGCATTGGAAGAGTTTATTTTAAAACAATTTTGAATAAAATGCCTGCTTGGTTAAATAATATATAAACTAATTTTAAAAGTGGTTTATAGAAATAAAATAGAATAAATCAAACAAATTCAAGAGACATTATATTGATTAAATTGTGAATTTAATGGGCACAAATTAAATTGATAAAATAAAATACAATTTAAAAAAAATCCACAATTAGAAAAATCTAATTAAATAGTTTATATTTGTTAGACCCCATTTGGGTAATACAGATGTGTATATATGTGTGTGTGTGTGTGTGTGTGTGTGTGTGTGTGTTACATTTAATACGTTTTTTTTATAAATATAATATACTTAACTGTTCTACTTATTTCAGCATGCTTTAACAAATGTCTTCATTCTTTTACTCCCTCCACATGCAGAATTTTTAGGATTTTCTTTTTCCTTTTAAGAGAAACTCTTGAGACATAAAACGCTAAAGAATGCATAGCTCTATGGATTCTTTAGCATTTTCATAAATGGGTAAAACAAATCTTATTTCCATTAAGGCGTGAGTAGTAACAGTGACACTGCGCTAACTCTAGTTTCTTTTTATACCCATGGCATTGTTGTGTATTTTTTTTCAAGTTTAATAATAATAATAAAAAATATGCACTCAAAGTGCGAGGCAGAAACTCGAGGGAACTATGCTCTGCATGTAAACAAGTATTGCATTTGGTAGATGTGTACTACACCAAAAACCCTGTACCAAAAGAACTCTGGTATGGATTTGTGTACTGTTACTCCCCGTGTGTGAACCATGTGGTTCTTCCTCCAAACTGTTACAAAAAAACTTGGAAGCACACAGTTGAAACAAGCAGGATTTGGACAAAATTTCATGTTGAGTTTGTGCTTTTTGAACATCTTATTCCACACCGAGTTCCCATTTGCTGTTATAATAAGCTCCACTCTTCTGGGAAGATTGTTGATTTGTAAAGTCAGGTGCTGTATGTAGGTTAGTTGAAGAGGCCTGGGGTGTAGTTAGAATGAACATTCATTCTTAAGGTGATCCATAAGGGTTTATAGCTCTGTAGCTGGCCAAACAAGATTTTCCACTCCAACCCACAAATGTTTATGAAACTGGCTTTGTGCACAGAAGCATTGTCTTGCTGGAGCAAGTTTTGGGTCTGCTAGTTCAAATAAAAAAAAAAAAGATTCCATGCCACCACCTTCATAGATCTCTGATACAATTGTGTGCCTCCAAACAGACTGTGGAAGAACCACATATGCTGAAAGAAGGTATGTGGAATGGGCACTAAAGTGATTCTATTTTTTTAAGGACCATGAAAGCTATGAACTAAGACTGAAAAGTTGAAATACAAAAAATAATTGCAGTTAGTTGTGTATGATAGATCGGACATTATCAAGTAAATCAACCAAAATCAAAGCAGTTCAATAAACAAGAGGTTAATATTAAGAGACATACATTTTTTTGCTGGATTTCGCCAACAATCATCATCCAAACAAACCACAGCGCTGTTTCGCGTCTCTGAGCAGCATGATAGTGATTCTTTCCTGAATGAATCACCCGTTTAAATGATTCGGTTTAATTGCAATGACTCACTTATTATTAGTGATTTGCTGCCACCTACTGGTGATTTTAATTTCACATTTGACGTATTTTCCCATTTTTTTTATAATCTCAAATATCAATACAGTATTCCGCGTTTTATGTTTAGGGGTAAAAAAAAAACACAACAAAACTCAGCAACATATCGTTTAATTGTCGTTATCAATAAAATCCATTTAAAAAAAACGACATAGAATTTTTTTGTTATTATCACACCCCTAATTGCAGTATGAATTCATTACTTTAATATTGCCTTCTGCAACCTTGAGGACACAGGAGACTTGCCAGCTAGAAAGCTACTGCTAAGGTCAGTCTAATTGATCATTACCATTGCCTTCACCACCAGCATGTCTGATGATTCCAATGTATCTGATGATACAGTGATTTCTGTCCACACACAGCTCATCATCAACAGAACAAGTGCAATGGTGGAAACATTCAGACTGAGACAGGTAAAATCGTAGATGTCTACAAGACCAGACGTTCCAGAATGTACCAAGAGACATGAAACATGACTGTTTTGTAAAGAACAAAAGAACAAAATCCTGCAAACTCTTAAAAAAACTCCTGTTGAGTTAGAATGTAACCAAATATGTAATAGTGATGATGTCTGGCTTTACATTTTATTTGTTATGATAGTGGGTTTAGTTTCCTTTTATTTTTATATGAAATAAACTAAAGCATTCCTTACTGGGAAATGCATCCAATGGCATTAGTACACATTTATTTAGCTCCCTAAAAAACACTGGTCTAGCAAATAGGATATACAGTTATGGAAAATATTATTGTATTATGGTTTATAGCTATGGAAATTATTGGTTAATATGGAAGTATGTAAATAGTATTATAAAAGGGGAAGAATGGAGAAGGAAAAGTCTCTCTTCTATTATAAATCTAGTTCATTTCTGAGTAGCGCTGTTTCATTCTCCAGTACACTAGGTGGCGGTAATGCACCACTAAAGTTGGACGCCAACCGCCGTTAAACATCAGAAGAAGTAGTTGTTTGTGTGCGCGCGGGTTGAGTGTGGTGTAGATAGGAGAGTTGTGTTTATAAATAATTGTCATTTTTAATCAGCGACAGAAATTGTAAATATTTCAGTGTGTAATTTCAACGGTGGGGCTTAAAAATAGTTCTTGTTTTAAAGTAGATGAGTGTTTTAAAAGAACGAAGACTTAGCATCTGGTTTGCTAGCGTTGTGTTTACACAACAAAGGTAAGGAGAAATAGAGGGAAAGGGGTATAGAGGTAGAAAAAGGAGGGATGGAGAAGAGTGGTATAGAGAAAGAGAGGGATAGATAGATAGATAGATAGATAGATAGATAGATAGATAGATAGATAGATAGATAGATAGATGGAACTTTTCATTCATTGCATAGTCTGAAATGCAGTTGTCGTGTACTGAAAAATAGAAAGAGGGGGAACAGTGAAAGAGAGTGATAAAGGACAACAAAGATTTTTTTTGCTTGATTTTATTTGAATACAAATGGCCCGACCATCGAGGTTTGTTCTTCACCCCTAATTCTCTGTGTAAATGTTGTTTTTTGTAATATTATGTGTGAATGATTTTTACTTCCGGTTTCTGTGTGTCCAGTGACTGATGCATGTTTTTGTGCAATTGTGGGTTTTCCAGGCAAAAGAAAGTCATCAATTACTCCGAATTGGATAATGATGGTGGTAAGGACTTTGCCACTCCGAAAAGAAAAGCTCGAGCTTCTCAGAAGGAACGTCCAGAGGCCGAAACCAGTAAAAATGGAATCATCGATTCACCAACAAAAGTGGAGGACAAGAGGTATCAACATTTTCTGACCTTATAGGACCCTAGTACAGTGCTAGATTGATGTGTGTTTATTAAACATCCAATTCCACATTGAGTCCCCACTCCACTCTTCTAAGATGATGTTCCACTAGCTTTTTGGGGAGATTTCTTTTCAAGTCAAGAGGCTTTTATTGTCATTTTTGCTATACACAGTGGTACACAGTACACAGTAAAAACGAAACAACGTTCCTCCGGAACCCTGGTGCTACACTAAACAACAAAAAAAAACAGCATAGAGCTACAACACAAAGTGCATTGAGTGCAACCTGGTGCAAACAGTGCAAACAAAAATACAGTACAGACAGACAACACAAGACAAGACAAAAGACAAAAAAACAAGTATAGCGCCGACTAGTAAACCTGCTGTATACAGTACTGTGTGAGGAGAAATGTAAAAACTATACCCAGAAGAGAATACAAACAGAACAGAACAATGTAGTGCAAAAAAACAGCAGCAAGGAGGTGCAAAGACAGCATGTAAACATTCTACTGTAATACAAGGTGCAAGTATAAATAATAATAAATAGATAAATGGTGGTGGAGTGGATCGAGATGAGTGATGATTGTGTTTAGTCCAGGTTGTACAGTTCAGTAACACACATTTGAGTGAGTGAGCTACAACGGTGTTAGTAAAAAGATCTAGGTGAAGTGAGACCTGGGGTGCAGCATGAAAAATTCCCCCCAAAAAGTTTAAAAACTCTCTAGCAGGCCATTCAAGATCTTCCACTCCAACCCATATGGTGATGGAGCTGGTTTTGTGCAGATGTATCGATATGCTGGAGCAGGTTTGGTTCTTCAAAGTAGTGGAACCACATATGACATGCAAGAGTCAAGTGTATACATATTTTCTGTAAAAAAAAAAAAAAAAAAAAAAAACCCCAGCAAAGTTATGCCCTTTTTTTTTTTTTAATACAGGAAGCCTGTGAATAAAAAGCTCCGTAAGCGAGATTTAGAAGCTGCTCTAATTCTGTCTCAGATCCAGTCTACAGTAAAGTCTGTGGAGACACTCGGGAGTTGTCAAGGTGCGTACGTGATCATATTAACAAATCTCTCGATAAAGCGTCCAAGTCATATGAATGCTACAAACCAATATAACAGCAACGCTATGATAATGTGCTGCTCTGTAACTAGTGGTTGTATTTTGTCTCTATTGTGAGTTGATTGGGATTAAAAAAAAAAAAAAAAAAACAACCTTCAGTCACATGACCACTGATGTATCGCTGAAGCACAGAAACAAACGACTGCCCAAATTTTCCATACATTTATACACAATGTATAGGTTTGGTTTATTTATTTATCAATTTAAAATAGTCTACTACCATCTACATTCTGCTTTCTTTTAAAAAAAAAAAGATGAAACTCCGCCCCACAACACTGAAGACACGCCCCCTGTGGTGACAAACTGTAGCATGGAAGACAACTGCATGGGTAAGAGCCAGTAGATTAACGTAATTAATATTATAATATACACAGTGTGCACAAAATTATTGACACACCTAAAAAAAAGAAAAAAAAAAAAAGAATCGAAATGAACAAAATAGATTTTTCTCTGCAGACGATAATTTATTGGCGCTTGTTCAAAGCAGCGACGAGGAAAATATTTTCGAGAAAAGCGACAACAGCGACGAAGGAGATCTGCTTATGGATGAAACAACACATAGGTAAGCCGCAATATATTTACTTTTACACTTCTACAAGTTTGTTTTTAATAAGAGAAACACAGTGAATGGATGATGATTAGAAGAAAAAGAATGTTTATTTTATTGTTGACTAAAAAGATTATTCGTGAGTTGCTACATATTTTTTATATTGTGTGTGTGTGTGTGTGTGTGTGTGTGTGTGTGTGTGTGTGTGTGTGTGTGTGTGTATATTCTAGGGCACATTCCTGTCTGTATGAATGGCCATAGAAGTGTAACTATTGACTATGGCCGGGCATCTGTATGATTAGCATCTGTATGATTAGCATCTGTATGTCTCAACATCAGTCTGAATGTTGATTGTCTGCTCAGCCAAAGCTTCAAAATCAACTATAAATGTACCTGAGATACAATGCAAATTTTTTCTTTATCTTGCAGCAGCCATTCAGCTGAATCCTCTGATGAGGAATTTCTTTCAAGCACCAGCCAACAACCGGAAAAGAGGTTCAAGCAGTCGGCTTCTCCAAAATCACCACGTGTTTCAGCTCTGAATCGGGTCCGTCAACCAGTAAGAGGGAAAGGCAAAAAGAGAGGCAGAAAAGCCAAGTCTTTCCCGGATGTTTCCCCTAATACACCTGAAGAGAGATGGAATAAATCAACGGACGAGGATATTACACCACAGCCTCCAGCCTTCAACCCGTCCAGAACACCAGGCCCACAGCTTAACCCCACAGCATCATACACCGTGCTGCAGTTGTTCCAGCTGTTCCTCTCTACTTCAGTGCTGCAGACAATTTTGATAAACACTAATGCCTATGGAGAGAAGATGTACAAAGGCCCAAAACAGTGGAAGGATCTTTCTATGAATGACTTATATTCTTACCTGCTGCTCGTGATCTTCATGGGTCTGGTGAAAGTGCGTTCTCTGAAGGATTACTGGAGGAAATCGGACACCTTCAAAATTCCCTTTCCTGAACAAATAATGTCTTCAAGGAAATTCTTCACCATCTCCTCTGCACTGCATCTCAGTGATCCTGAAGTGGACGCTGAAAACGTCCGCAAAAGAGGAACAGCTGCGTATGACCGCCTCTGCAAGATCAAGCCCATGTATCTCCAGATGAGAGACGCATGTAAAAACTATTTCCATCCCTTCCAGAACATCGCCATTGACCAGAGGATGGTGGCAACGAAAGCTAGAAATGGCCTAAAACAATATATAAAAGGCAACCCAACAAAGTGGGGATATAAACTCTTTGTGCTTGGGGACTCGCACTGTGGGTACACGTGGGATTTCTTTATCTACGAGGGAAAATCTCCGGAAATATCCAGCCCACAGAACCATGGACTGAGCTACAAGTCTGTCATGGCACTAATTGATGAGAAGATTTTGGGAACAGGTTACAAACTGTTTGTCGACAACTTTTACACGAGTCCAGAATTGTTCCAAGATCTCTTAAAGAAAAACATCTTTGGTTGCGGCGCTATTCGATCCAACTGCATAGGCTACCCTAAAACCATCACCAACAAGCTTCCGAATAAAGCTCCCCGAGGCACTCATCGCTGGCTGAGAGAGGGGAACTTACTGTTCATGGAATGGAAGGATACAAGGGTGGTCTACATGTGCTCCACTTTTCACAGAGGCACTGAAAGTAGCACCGTGCAGAGGAAGGTGAAAGGTAAAGCCGGACAGTGGAAAAACTTGGATTTACCAGTTCCAGAGTGTGTTGTAGAATACAACCGGTTAGTAGAAAGTATTCAGTGATGTCGGTTTCGCTTGATTATATTAGAGGTCGACCAATATGTTTTTTTTCTCTCTCTCTGATGCCGATATTTGTATATACAAATTATATAAATTGCGTAAATTAAACAACACAAGCTTCTATCTAGGGCTGTAAGGAGTCCATTAGTAACTTGAGTAATTCGAGTACAAAAATTCATTGTAATGAATTGATGTTTCGTTTAGTCCATTTAACTACACGCGGCGCATTGACCATTACACACGGAACAGTAATACTGACGTACCACCCGCTAAACACAGAAGATGCTGCAAAACGAAAAAGGGGGGAAAACGACGAGGGCCAAAGAGAAGATCCAGAAGAGGAGGAAAAGCCCGTTTCTGCCACATGATATAAAGTTTGGCTGTATATTTTTTTTCTTTCTCGCAATTCTGCCTTTTTTTTTCTCGCAATTCCGAGGTTTCTTTTTTAGCCAACCGGCAGCGTCACCTCCTTTGTAGTGTCAGAAAGCATTACACATTAAAAAAAACAAATAGTCTACAATCGTACGATTCCATAGGATTCAGGGAAAAGAAAGAGAAAGTGTCCAAAGTTTGGGATCATTTTAAATGAAAACATATAAAAAAAGAAAACACCATACAGTGCATTTACCTTTTTTTTTTTTTTTTTTTTAATCTGCAAAAAGCAAAAATCGGCCCAGTTGACCTCTAATTTATATTTCTCTGACAGTGAAACTGGAGTTTTTCCTTCTAAAATCGAATCATTTTGATTTCATTTCAGGTACATGGGCGGAGTTGACTTATCAGACGCCCTCATCGGCTATTACACAGTCTTACACAAGACAAGAAAATGGTACCAAACCTTTTTTTACCACTTTGTGGACATAGCCATCGTAAACGCCTTCATCCTACATCAGGAAATGGCCTGCGCAAAGAACCAGAAGCCGATGACGCAGAAGCAGTTCCGAGAAAAACTCATCGAGGAACTCGGTGCGTTAGTGCTTTCGAACCTTCCTCCATCTCGTCCGTCCCTTCCTGAGAAAACTCGCCATTTACCGGGGAATTTTGCTTCAGACAGCAGCAAAGGAAGGCGAACGTGCAAAGTGTGTGGACAAAGAACCCCTGTATACTGCAAGACTTGTTTAGTGCCGATGTGCTTTCAGCCAAAGCGTGACTGCTTCTCTGCTTGGCACGAGCTGCACTGAACTGTTTATTCCAATTCAGGGGTCACTTTAGACGTCAGACTTCTCATCTGAAGGACGTGAGCTCAAATCCCAGCACCACTGAACTTGCCACTGTTGGGCCCTTGAGCACGGCCCTTGAGCACGATATAAATCAAATAATTTGGATAAGAGCATCTGCGAAATGCTGTAAATGTAAATAGTTAAGCCTACCTTAAAAAAAAAAAAAAAAAGCATGCACACCGATTGCAAACTAAGCCTTTAAAGTGAAATAGATATATTGTGTTGTACTAACAAACGTTTGTGTTGTTTACTTACATGAGTTTCAGTAACTTGTTACTTAAGATGTACACTTGACTTATTATATACTCAGAATGACTATCATATCAAAACCTGAATCGTTTAAATGAAATGTGTGTTTGTGTATATTCTAAACTACTGATTTTTTTTTTATAAAACCGATCGCATTTTTTAAGACCGTGTTTCTCCAGTAACTGAAGTGCGTCAAACATCTATTCAAAATTTTACAAAGATCACATTTTACAGTTCGACACAGTCGTTGTTCTACGACTGGCACTGGGGCATTCTGCAAAAAGATGGTTGGCTTATATGAATAAATTTCAAAAACATATAGTTTTGGTACAATAATTGACATCAATTCAGGGTCCCTGGTGGTGTAGTGGTTAGGATGCGGCGCTCTCACCGCTGCGGCCCGGGTTCGATCCCCGGTCAGGGAACCAACCCCAGCCATTAGGGTTGCACAAGCCTTAGTGCCGGTTCCAAGCCCGGATAAATGTGGAGGGTTGCGTTAGGAAGGGCATCCAGCGTAAAAACGTGGCAAATCAAACATGCGGATGGTCCGATGTGGCGCCCCCTAATGGGGAGAAGCCGAAAGAAAGTTTAATTGACATCAATTCATGTAAAAATCGATATATGTTGACTCAAACGCTTTAAGTCTGTATCAATACACAAAATTGCGGTTGGGTTAAATTTAGTTAAAGTTGGGGGAAGAAATGCGAAACATAAAACAGTTTATTATTAACATTTGTGAACATCAACAGGGTTTTTTTTTTTTTTTTTTTTTTTAATCAAATGCATTCGTGGTGAACTAATATCAAATAATAATTTATACTAATTAAATATATTAAAAATAAAATAGAATAAATCAAAGTAATGCAACTCTGGACTGGAGTCTGGTGATAGCACATAAACCACTCAGCATACAAATACATTACAACCCACAAAATACTGTGGGTTGTAACAACGTTTTTATTATATGGATAAAATTAGTAATTGATTAAATTGGCACAAATTAAAATGAATAAATGAAATCGAATAAATGGAAAAATGTAATGAAATAGTTTCTTTTATTGGACCCCATTCGGGTAATACAGATGTGCAGGGCTGCGACAACTAATCGATTATGAAATTTGTCCGTTTGCGAAATGGCGAAGAGTACAGGTCAACCAGCAGCAGGAAAAAGTGTGCATCCCAAAACATAGCAGCATTTTATGTTAAACACAACAAAGAAAACTGTAACCTAAACTGTATGCAAAGTGGAGCTTGTGTGGGATGAAAGTACCACAGTGTTGCATAAGCACATGAAAAGAAAAACACAATGTGATGTGTTATTGTGTAAACTGTATGTTTGGAACTTCCGGACAGTCGCACTGGATTTGTTCTGTCGTGACTCGCGAGCATCATGTCGCGCAATCACCTCGCTCGCGACAGTGATGGATTCAATTAAAACGGTGCGAACAAACACTAAATCTAACAGCAATTAAACAAGAAGTTAAAATGAAAAGATTTACGTTTTAGAAAAATTTTTTCCTCCCAAACAAGCCACAGCACTGTTTAGCGTCTCTGAGCAACATGAAGGTGTTTCGTTTCTGAATCATTCACCCGTTTCAATGATTCGGTTCAATCGCAATGACTTACTTATTACAGTTTTTCTCAACTGCTTTCAGTCATTTCTCACAACAGAACTGCATTTCTCAAAACTACTCGTCCCACCGTCAGAACCTGTTGTCAGTTCTTCACATCATATCAGCAATGTCTTGTTGTTTTCATCAATTTGCAATTGCTTTTGGACAACATGCAAATGGTTCTGTACATCTGTCAGCTGCTTTTGACAATTCTTGTTGCTTTTGTCCTGCTGTGCAAAATAACTTGTCCTGGTTCTCAGCTGAAATGTCACAACCACCAAACCAATTAGTCTTTTTCTCAGGTTGGAAGTCTGTACTATCAAAATGAGTGAACATGTTCTCAGAATTGTATGTCTGTACAGATTTCTACAAATTGTGAGTACATGTTTGCTAAGAAATATGTCCAGAATTGACAAATTGCTCTCAGGTGAGTTTTCACCTTCGTTAACAAAGAGAAACATTTGCAACTCTAGACTAACCAATGATCAACCAGTTCTGTGAAATAGCTCAGAGGTGCAACTCATGAAGACTGATTTGGCAGGGTCACATATATATATACAGTGCACAACACAAGTGTTCCCCTTTCTGATAATGAAAGCTGAAGGAAGAAGAAGAGGATTAAGACTGTGTGGTGGAAGAGTACAGAGACACAGAAGAGGAAGGGGTATAAGATGCCAAAGATACACAGCGATTCCAGATGAAATCAGGGCCACACTGGTGGATCACGTTATCAATCATGGCCTTACAATGGAAGAGGCTGGTCGAAGGGTGCAGCCAAATGTTGGAAGAACAACTGTGTCATCAATAATTCAAACATTTTGTAGAGAGAACAGGTATGTAATGTACTGTATAGTAAAGTAATACTGTAGACTTACTGTTATACACACAGACATATACTGTAACACACCTTAGGTTTTCCATGCATACAGTATTCTTAGTTATTTACTGTATGAATCAAAATCCTGTGATCCCTATACTTCTATAATTTACAATATATTTTCTCATGTAGGACTGCAAGACAACCTTGCAGGGGTGGCAGAGGGCCCCTTTTCACACCTCAGCAGGAGGAAGCAATTTGCAACATGGTTATGTCTAACAATGCCATAAGACTAAGGGAGATACAAAGTGCTATTGTTGAAGACAACAGTATCTTTGAAAATATACAATCTGTGAGCATTTCAACTATAGACAGGGTCTTGAAAAGACATGTAATCACCATGAAGCAGCTGTACAATGTACCCTTTGAAAGAAATGCTGACAGAGTGAAAGAGCTACGACTCCAGTTTGTACAGGTATGTTGTATACCCACTATACTGTAAGAGTAACTTCTACACATTTGATATTGGTGGAACTTCATAGATCTTTACATTTGATGTAGCTGTAAACAATGAAGACAAATACAGTAATTTATGCACACTGTGTTTTTCTGGTATATAGCGCATAATGGAAATGGAATCAAGAGAACCACCTCACAACTTCATATACTTGGATGAGGCTGGCTTCAACCTGGCCAAAGGCAGAAGGCGTGGTAGAAATCTAATCGGCCAGAGAGCTACTGTTGATGTCCCAGGCCAACGTGAAGGAAATCACTATGTGTGCTGCTATTTCAGACCAAGGTGTGCTAGCTCATATTCCTATTATGTACAACACACAGCATCTCCTTACATTCTTAGACAATCTCTATAGAAATGTCATTCCTGAAGATGAGAGGGACCTTAATCGAGATGATCTACCAAAGTATGTAGTAATTTGTGACAATGTCAGTTTCCATCACTCTGACCACATCAGGCAGTGGTTTGTCCACCACTGCAGGATACTGATTGAATTCCTTCCACCCTACTCCCCGTTCCTGAACCCAATCGAAGAGTTTTTTTGGAGGTGGAAGGTTTATGATCATCAGCCACATAGGCGGATGACACTGCTGGCTGCCATTGATGCAGCATGTGAGGACATCTCAGCAGATGCATGCAGAGGCTGGAGTAGGCACTCAAGAAGATTCTTTCCACAGTGCATAGCAAGGGAACATATATGTTGTGAGGTGAATGAGAATCTGTGGCCCAACACACAGGACTGACATGACGCATAGGAAAACTGCCATATAATTTCACCTTTACCTTCTGTACATGTATAGTTTTCCCCACTTTGTCTTTTTCAGGTTTTCATTTGTTGGTAAATAGCCTATGTGTAGTTTCCTTTGTTTTCTGTATGTAAGTACCACTATTGACAGTACAGTAAAAATGTGAATACAGTAATCTTTTGTTTCGATTCTTCCATATACTGTTACGTGGGTCGATGTTGATTAGTTAACCGAGGTTAGATGGAATCAATCAGAATTAAATTACTGTAACACCTGGTTGATGCACAATGGTTTGCAAAAGTAACTTCTTTTTTTACCGGAGGGACACTGTCAATTATAACACACCAGTACGGTAATTTAGTCGTTTCTAGTCATCAAAACCTGACTTGGGTATAATTTAAATAACTAAAACTGAGTATGATGTTCTACTGACAACATGACTAATAATTTTGCCTGTCACGTTCACATTGTTAAAAAAATGACATGGGATTCTGCTGCTTCTGACACAATGATTGATAAAAAAAACACGCTTTTGCACGATAGACAAAGCATTTTGAGCAGGTGACGCGTATTTTCCGGTTATCCACTATGTTGTGCAGTTTGTACGTGTTGTTTTGAGAAATGCACTTGGAGATCTGCAAACTTCAATTCTGATCTGAGAAATGACTGAAAGCAGTTGAGAAAAACTGTAACAGTGACTTGCTGCCACCTACTGGTAGTTAAAGTATCTACTCATTTTTTAAATCATCTCAAATACAGTATTAGTATTCAACTTTTTATGTTTAAAATATTAAAACTATATTTATACATTTGTAACTGCAGGTTAGGGTTAGTGTGTAAATACATCGAAATGCCACATCAGACGCAGCTTCTGTTTCCTCTGCATTGCAAAATGTCTCATCCTAATTGACTGATTAAATATAAGAATTTGACTCAAACGTTGCAGCACACTTGAAAAAAATGGCTTTACGGTTTAAATCAGTTAAAACTTTTTGGAAAAGATTAATCACTGGCACTGCTGTAAACTGAAAACCACACAGAATATGAAGAATACCAACAGTAGTTCTTAAGATACTAGTACATAAACCTATAAACTATACCATATTTGCTTTAGGAAGATAAATAAATGTGTACTTATATAATTTGATGCATTTTCTATGTAGTTCTTTACACAAATTCCCCTCAAACCCTAAATTCCTAATGCTTGCTTTCATGTTTATACTTTCCCTCTCATACTTCTTACATTCAAAAACCCAATGTTCCACAGATTCAATATAAAATTCATATCTTCCTGATCTATTCTCAAGTATAATATGATATTTAACCCACAGGGTCCAATCATCTATAATATTCTAGTGAAAATTATTCTGATTCCTTCCAGTTGCCCGTCCTCTCCCAGCCTTCCCTTGTATGCTGTATAAATGTCTCCCTTTCTCTTCTCCATCCCAGATGTTCTCTGCAATTTCCATTTAAAAATCCATCCTAGACTTTGTTTCAGCTTCTGCTGTGCTTATCGAAATTAATATTTCCATTGCATCTCTTTTAATTGGCTCGTTTTGCCAATCTGTTTACAGTTTCGTTTCCTTTCATCTCTACATATGCTGGCACCCTCACATGTCCTATTCATCATGGTTTTTTGACAGGACCACACAGATTTGTGCATTTTGTATTAGAGCAGTTAAAATCTGGTGCTTTGAGTTCATTTCTCTCATAATGACTACTGGATGTTCAACATGGCACCTCATGGTAAAGACTCTCTGAGGATTTGAAAATTAGAGATGTTGCTCTCCACAGACACTGAGGCTGTAAACCTGTATCACCCTGAAACTGAGTTACAGTACAGTGATCAGGGTCATACAGAGGTTTTCCAAGACGGGTTCCACTCTCACAATGGTCCATCAAAGTAGTCGAGTTAAAGCTGTTTACAAGAAAACCCTCAAACAGTTTGCTGAAGACGACCTGTCCAAGAGCATAAATTACTGGAACCATGTCCTGTGGTTTGATGAGACTAATATAAACTTGTTTGGCTCAGATGCTGTCCAGCATGTCTGGCAACGCCCTGGCAAGGAGTACCAAGAAAATTGTTTCTTGCCTACTGTCAAACATGGTATTGGTAGCAACTATGGTCTGGGGCTACCAACATATTCCAACATATACTGTGACATCCTGAAGCAAAACATGATGCCCTCATTTCAGAAACTGGGCCGAACAACAATTTTCCAACATAATAACGACCCCAAACTCACCACCAAGATGACAACTGCCTTGCTGAAGGATTTGAAGGTGAAGGTGGTGGCCAAATATGTCTCCAGACCTGAACCCTATTGAGCACCTGTGGGGATCCTCAAGCGGAAGGTGCAGAAGCGCTATGTGTCTGACATCCAGCAGCTTTGTGATGTCATTATGGAGGAGTGGAAGAGGATCCCAGCAACAATCTGTGCAGCTCTGAATAGTGAATAGTGCTAACACAAAATATTGACATTTTGGACACAGTTTTGTCATGTTCACTGAGGGTGTACTCAGTTTTGTGGCCAGTAATTGAGTCAATAATGGCTGTATGTTGAGTTATTTTCAGAGGACAGTAAATCTGTACTGCTAAACTGCACTTTGATGTGTGTGTGTGTGTGTGTGGTGTATTTTATGGGGCTGGACAATGAAAACACAAGGCACAAGGATTTGGAAGTAAAACAGCTTCTATTCTCAAATAGGAGGCAGAATGAATATAATCATGTACATTGCATTGTATAGTCATATAAATAATACTATAAATAAAAACAATGGATTTAAATAAATTAATACATACAATCTTTTTTTAATATATATATAGAAGACTGCAAATTATGTCTGAGATTGGTGTCCTGCACCAGTAGGGTGGCAGATAGGGAATGTAATTTATATATATGAACTGGTACAAAGTAAACAAAAGTGTTTTTATTTTTTTTCTTTGGAATCATTCTTTTTAAGGAAAAATCTCTTTCTTCTTCATTAACACCAGGTAAGAAACATGACCCTGTGCTCATTAAAAGTTTTGGTATATTTTACAAAACATACTAAGAAAAGAAATAGAAACTTCCCCTTGGATTCAAGTACATGGAAAAGATTAAATCACACAGTTCTGAACCACAGCTGGTGTGTATTTCTGTAACGCAACGCGTGCTCTGGATGATGATGATGATGATGATGATGAAGATGATTTGACTTTGCAGATTAAATGCTTTGGTGACTTCATCCAACCGTTCCGGACATCCGTGGACTCCCTGGGCTCCTGACGTGCTCCGCGTCCCACGGGTCGTCGTCGCCGGGCGACGCGCGAGTCTCGCGCGAGGCCCCGCCGCGGTCTTCGGGAAACTCCGCGTCGTCGTCGCGGGCGGCGCGCGAGTCCGACTCCTCGGCGTGGAAGGCGTCGCGCGGGCGCGCGCGCTGCCCTTCGGGCGCCTCGTCCTGGCGGCCGCGTCGCTCGCGGTGCTGCAGGCGCTCCAGCGGGACCGTGCTCCTCTCAGACAGGAACAGCGCCGTCTGCGGCAAATTGCGGCCCGCCGAGTACACCTGCTTCACGCCGTCTAAATCCAGCAGCACTGCGCTCCGGGTCGAGTAGTACACGTCCCGGTGGTTCTCCAAGAGCTTGTGATGGAAGAGGCAGTCGTCTCTGTGGCAAACCGCCTGAGAGAAAGAGGGAGAGGGAGAGGGAGAGAGAGAGAGAGAGAGAGAGAGAGAGAGAGAGAGAGAGAGAGAGGAAGGCGCACAAGCACCAGTTATTATATGAGCAATAAAATATGTTTCTCCAGAAAATGGACATGCATATGTTCTAATAACCTGTGAATATTTTATTTCTGATAATTAGTTTCAGGGTGATTTAAATTTTTGTAACACTTTCAATATGTTAACACTTTTCTTTTCTTCCAGACTTTTCCTTTTTTTTAATTATTTCTTTGCTTCCCATTTCATTTCCTCTTTCTTTCTTTCTTTCTTTCTTTCTTTCTTTCTTTCTTTCTTTCTTTCTTTCACAGTGCGTAATTGTGTTCAGTCTTCAGTGTACTCACTAAAGTTTTATCCTGACACATGCATACAGTGTAATTATTTATAAACCACAATGAAGCAAAAGTTCTGGTTTCCGAACTAAACTCATATGTGCGTAAAAGCAAAACACGAAGCATTGGATGATTGTAAGTTAATAATTAAATGCACTTACAGAAGTAAAAAGATTCCCATGTGCGTCCATGCACAAGAACCGGTTACTCTTTACTCCAAATATCGCGACCTGGTCCCTGCTTTCGGCTTTCAGTACCATCACACCTGCAGATGCAAAAGAATCAGATGAAAAACACACACACACACACACACACACACACACACACACACATACACACACATACACAAATATTTGCACACTTACTGTATGAGCCCCGGTGCGTCGTTTTGCGCACGTGCCCAGTCAAGCTGATCTCCAGGTAGAAGTTGTTAAACTCGGTGCTGGTGCGCAGGTGCACGTATCTCCTCGGGTTGCCCCAGTTGGAACTTTGCAGTGGTGAAGAAGGGTTCGGGGCGGCTTGGCTATTCCCGCATCCGTGAAGCGTCCCGAGCCAGAGTGCCACCAGAGCGCGCACGTGCAGACGGCGAGCAGCCTCGTGCACCATGTCTAAATTTGCAAAAAAAAAATATATAAAATGTAAAATATCAAACAAACAAAAAAGGAAGTCAGAAGAGCTGAAGTTTGTTGGCACTGATGAGTGCTTACCTAAAAGTCGGGCTATTTAAGCGTATCCTCGCGCCACTCCTCGTTTCCCGTTTTGACGCAACGCTCGCCCCCATCAACGAGAAACGGAAGGATGGGGTTGTTTTGCACCTTTTTTTTCTGGTTTGGAATGAAGCTAATTGGCTGCTGCGAACCATAATTGCATTTTGACAGTGTTGACTTTTCTCGTGCCCACAAGCCGCACGTTGATTGAGTGCGCAGCTTTCAATACATTTGCACTCATCAGAATAAATAAATATATAAATAAATAAATGTGCAATTGAACGCAATGACTAAAGGACACGAGGATGTAAATAAAATGAGCAAGACATCCAACTTTTTTATGGTCTTCCACAGACATTATAGAATCCTTGCGTACATGCTTACACTGGCCAGTAGAGGGAGCTCGCGCTTCACGTGCTCAGAGCTGCTCCGAATTCGACCATATCTGGCATTTGCACCCTAGAGCTCAATTGGAAATATTTATTTTCTGACTCCGATCAGTGAAAGCTGAAACTGAAAGCTGAAACTGCCACTGAAGTATCACATGCCTTATTATTTAATTATTCAATGACATCATCATTAAGTGGGTGTGGCTAGACTTAAACCAGAAGGAAAGGGCGACGTAGGAAACGTAGGAAAGGGATTAGAAAATGATTTCTTGTACATATCTAGGATACATGTATACAGCTGGGTTTATAGAAAAGGTGCCATAAATAGATGTCAGATATGAAGCTTTTAATATTCCGCAAATCATTGATCAGAAAATGAGCAAGAATGAAAGAAATGCACTATAGGTCAGATAAGTCAAATACAGATGGATGTAGGTGAGCTGATGAGGCATGAGGTCAGAGCTCTATAGCAGTCCACTCAAGATCTTCCACTCTAACCCATATCTTCATTGAGATGGTTTTGTGCATAGGAGCAATGTGAAACTGGAACAGATTTGGCCCTCATTGTTCAATCGATGGTGAAATGTCTTGCTTTAATTGTTTGCCTTCAACTTACATATTGCTGGAAAGGGACGGTGTCCAAATACTTCTGGATAAGGAGCGTATATTACATATATTTGTACTAATACTTGCAGAATATACCTATGAGTTGTTTGTCTATCATGGCATAGTGTAATGTTCTATACACAATGGAAGCGTTGAATCCGTGCAGGAAAATCCCAAGACTAGTGAACTTTTTCTGGAAGAAAAAGTGTTCAGAAAGCTCCATCTCGTTCGCAGCTCACGGATCTTCCAAGAGGACAACAACCTAAAACTTCTTCTTCTTCTTCTTCTTTCGGCTGCTCCCATTAGGGGTCGCCACAGCGGATCATCCGTCTCCATACCCCCCTGTCCTCTACATCTGCATCTTTCACACCAACTACCTGCATGTCTTCCCTCACCACATCCATGAACCTCCTCCTTGGCCTTCCTCTTTTCCTCCTACCTGGTGGCTCCATCTTCAGCATTCTTCTACCATTATAATTCATGTCCCTCCTCTGCACATGTCCAAACCATCTCAATCTCGCCTCCCTCACCTTGTCACCAAAACATCCTACATGTGCTGTCCCTCTAATAAACTCATTTCTAATCTTGTCCATCCTCGTCACTCCCAACGAAAACCCTAACATCTTTAGCTCTGCTACCTCCAGCTCCACCTCCTGTCTTTTACTCAATGCCACTGTCTCTAATCCATACAACATCGCAGGTCTCACCACAGTCCTATAACTTTCCATTTCATTCTTGCAGATACCCTACTATCACAAATCACTCCTGTCACTCTTCTCCACCCACTCCACCCTGCCTGCACTCTTTTCTTTACTTCTCTAACACACTCTCCATTACTTTGCACTGTTGACCCCAGGTACCTGAACTCCTCCAACTTCTCCACCTCTTCTCCCTGCAACCGCATCACTCCACTGCCCTCCGTCTCATTCACACACATGTACTCTGTCTTACTCCTACTGACTTTCATTCCCCTTCTCTCCAGCGCATATCTCCACCTCTCCAGGCTCTTCTCAACCTGCTCTCTACTCTCACCACAAATCACAATATCATCTGCAAACATCATAGTCCAGGGAGACTCCTGTCTGACCTCGTCTGTCAACCTGTCCATCACCACTGCAAGCAGGAAAGGGCTCAGGGCCGATCCTTGATGCAGTCCAACCTTCACCCTGAACCAGTCTGTTGTACCTACTGCACACTTTACTGCCGTCACACTGTCCTCATACATGTCCTGCCCCACCCTCACATACTTCTCTGTCACACCTGACTTCCTCATACAATACCACAACTCCTCTCTTGGCACTCTGTCATACGCTTTCTCTAAATCCACAAATACACAATGCAACTCCTTCTGTCCTTCTCTATACTTCTCCATCAACATCCTCAAAGCAAATAAGGCATCTGTGGTGCTCTTCCTCGGCATGAAACCATACTGTTGCTCACAGATGGTCACCTCTTCTCTCAGCCTGGCTTCCACTACTCTTTCCCATAACTTCATGGTGTGACTGATCAACTTAATTCCCCTGTAGTTACTGCAGGTCTGCACATCTCCCTTATGCTTAAAGATCGGTACCAGCACACTCCTTCTCCATTCCTCAGGCATCCTCTCACCTTCCAAAATCCTGTTAAACAATCTGGTTAAAAACTCCACTGCCATCTCTCCTAAACATCTCCACGCTTCTACCGGTATGTCATCTGGTCCAACTGACTTTCCACTCTTCACCAACTCCACATCCTCCAACCTTCTCTCTCTGTGATTTTCCTCATTCATCAGCTGTTCAAAATACTCCCTCCACCTTCTCAACACACTCTCCTCACTAGTCAACACATTTCCCTCTCCTTCCTTTATTGCTCTAACTTGCAGTACATCCTTCCCAGCTCGGTCCCTCTGCCTGGCCAATCGGTATAAATCCTTTTCTCCTTCCTTAGTGTCCAACCTCTCATACAGCTCCTCATATGCCTTTTCCTTGGCTTTCGCCACATCCCTTTTTACCTGCTGCGGCATCTCCTTGTACTCCTGCCTACTTTTCTCATCACTCTGTCGATCCCACTTCTGTTTTGCCAACCTCTTTCCCCTAATGCTCTCCTGCACTTCCTCATTCCACCACCACGTCTCCTTGTCTTGCTTTCTATTTCCAGATGTCACACCAAGTACTTTTCTAGCTGCCTCCCTCATCACTCCTGCAGTAGTTTCCCAATCATCCGGCACCTCTTCACCACCACCAAGCCCCTGTCTGACCTCTTCCCTGAACCTCACACTACACTCTTCCTCCTTCAGTTTCCACCATCTTATTCTTCTTTCAATCCTTACTTTCCTACTCTTCTTCTTCACCTCCAAAACCATCCTACAGACCACCATCCGATGCTGTCTAGCTACACTGTCCCCCGTCAACACCTTACAGTCTCCAATCTCCTTCAGGTTGCATCTCCTGCATAGCACATAGTCCACCTGTGTGCACCTTCCTTCACTCTTATACGTCACCCTATGATCCTCCTTCTTCTTAAAATACGTGTTCATCACTGCCATTTCCATCCTTTTAGCAAAATCTACCACCATCTGCCCTTCCACATTCCTCTACTTAAAACCATACCTACCCATCACCTCCTCATCACCTCTGTTCCCTTCACCTACATGCCCATTAAAGTCTGCCCCAATCACCAATCTTTCTTCCCTAGGTACACCATCTACCACTTCATCTAATTCACTCCAGAATCTTTCCTTTTCCTCCATCTCACAGCCAACTTGTGGAGCATAGGCACTGATGACATTTATCATCATCCCTTCAACTTCCACCTTCACCTTCACGATCATGACCCTATCAGAAACTCTCTTCACCTCTACTACACTCTTACTGTACTCTTCCTTCAGAATCACCCCTACACCATTTCTCTTTCCATCCACACCATGATAGAACAGTTTAAACCCACCTCCAATGTTCCTGGCCTTACTCCCTTTCCACTTGGTCTCCTGAACACACAGCATATCTACCTTTCTCCTCTCCATCATATCAGCTACCTCTCTCCCTTTACCCATCATAGTACCAACATTTAAAGTACCAACCCGAACCTCCACTTTCCTACACTGCTCCTTTTCCTGCCGTCTCTGTAGACGTCTTCCTCCTCTCCTTCTCCTCCTTCGGCCAACAGTAGCCCAATTTCCACCGGTACCCTGTCGGCTAACGATACCTGTGGCGGTCGTTGTTAACCCGGGCCTCGACCGATCCGGTATGAAATTCTCATTTGTGATCTGCATATTTGATTTGGCACATGTTTTACGCTGGATGCCCTTCCTAAGGCAACCCTCCCCATTTACCCGGGCTTGGGACCGGCACTAAGAGTGCACTGGCTTGTGCCCCCCTAATGGCTGGGTTAGGACAACGACCTAAAACATTAAACTCAAATACAGCACTCAGGAACGTGTAAAAACTAAACTCTGGAATATGCTAAAATGAGTCCTGGAGAACATCTCCTTTAAACCTGCTCATGATGAGTGGACCAGAATACTTGTAGACAGATGCAGGAGTCTCACTGAGTGCGACGGGAATTGCTCGTTTTGCAGAAAACGATATACAAGAAAACAGATAACAATAATAACAACCACAAGGTTGAGGGTGCCATTATTTTTGTTTCTGCCCTATTCATTTGTTTTATAAATTCAAATAATAATGATAAATTTGAATACAAATCTAGTTTTTTTTTTTTTACTTAATCATGTAATAAAAAACAATGGATGCTGTTCACTTTTGTCCGTATCAAGTTAGAGAAAATTGTGGGTTCTGGATACCAAAAGTATTGGGACACCTGACTTTTCCTTCTATATGTGCTTCTTTATTACAGTTTTTCTCAGATCAGAAATGAAATTCTCGAAACTACTTGTTCAAACTCCACATCATTTAGTAATTTGTGCTCATCATAAGAACATTTCTTGTTGCTTTGATCAAATTGCGAATGCTTTTGTACATCATTAACTCGATTGTGTACGAGCGTCTGCTTTTTCCTACATTATCAGTTGTTTATATTCATGATGATCAAAATGTATTATACTGGTTTCACCTGAATGGTTTTAACCCCCAAAACATTTAGGCATCAGTTCATTGCATAAGTCATTGAGTGCAAAATGGTTAAACCAGTTGTCAAAATTTGTCGAGCTCTTCTTCTTCTTCACAGTTCTATTAAACTTTTTTGGTAAATGTGTCTTGATGAATTGTGCAGATGAACCTTGAATGTCATTAATAAAGGGGCGTGTTTACTTTCAGATCAACCAATAATCAACTAGTTCTCTAAAATAGGTCAAGGCTGAATCTCGTGAATCTTTACTGTAATTGGCGAGTGTATATAAAAAGAGCAAAACACAGATTCACAATTGTTGAAAATGGATAAACAACTAGGAAATGAACATGGTCAAGAGCCAGGAATAAGGATGCATGCTGGAAGGGTCAGGAGGCAAAATATAGGAAGAAGAAGAAGAGGCCAGAGACAGAGATATATTTCAGATGAAATTAGAGCCACTATTGAGGACCATGTTGTCAATCATGGCCTCACAATGGTATTGAAAGGGATGATATCTGTTGTGATGTGGATGAAAATCTGAGGCCCGACAGACTGGGACGTCAGGGGGTAGAGACTGATTACACTGTATAGTGCAGCATGCGCAGTTCTGCCTAAGAAGTGTTTCCTATGTTTACCTTTTTGAATTTTAATTTGTGTCTTTTTATTTTCTATCACAATGACATTATATTGTCATTTTTCAGTCAGTCCACTAGTAAAGAACAATAATAAAAAGTGTGAATCCTGTCCAGTCTCTTACAATCAATATCCCACATACAGTAATGTGTACATTTGTGCTGTTGAAATTGCGAGTTGCCACTTCAGCCTCGCGCATTTATAATACCTGTAATCCAAAATATACTTTACACTAAAATACTAAAATAAATCATTGTCATATTGAAAAAATGACTAAAGATTTTGACATCTTGTTCGTAAACAATGATAAAAGGACTTGTTATTTCGATGGCAATGATATGATCATTGACACAAATACTTACTTTTGAGTGAAGTACTGAGGATGATTTTGAGCAAAAAACAGGCTTTTGCAAGAAATCCAGTGTATTGTGCTGTTTGTACACATTGTTTTGAGAATGCACTTACTGATTTGCAAATCTTAAGGATGATTCGAAAAATGCTCCAAAGCAAATGAGAAAAACTGTAAAATGGCAAACCTGGAGGCACCACATCTGTTCCAGCACAAAACCAGCTCCATGAAGATATTGGTTGGAGTGGGAGATCTTGAGTGGCCTGCTGTGGAGCTATAAACCCTTGTGAACAACCTTTGAGATGAATCTTCTTTACCTCACTTACATCACTGCATGACTTTAGAAGCTGAATCTACACAAAATCTAGAGGAACATCTTGAAATAAGAGTGGAGATCTATCTATCTATCTATCTATCTATCTATCTATCTATCTATCTATCTATCTATCTATCTATCTATCTGTCTGTCTGTCTGTCTGTCTGTCTGTCTGTCTGTCTGTCTGTCTGTCTGTCTGTCTGAATACAATATTACCTGATTGATCATCCTCAGCTTTTACTGATCAGTTAAACATCGTAGATTCTCAAAGGTCAAAAAGTTCACAGGGAGAAAACGATCCGCTTGTTACAAAATCAAACCTTTTTTTTTATTGGTATCAGGAATACGGTTACACTGCTGTGCACAGCACATACGTACAAAAATAAAAGGAAACACCCCCCCCCCAATATATATTAATTTGCACACGCATCATCGTCGTTTTTGTCGTTGTTTGTTCTTTTGCCAAAAACAAACTGAAGACGTGTTTCCTGTCGCTTCGCAATCGCTGTAAGAAATCATAACTAAGGCAGGAGGTGAGGTATATGTTCGACAGTGAAAAACAAAAAGGAGAACGGTTGGGGAGAACACAATGAGGGAGGAGAGGAAACAGAAATAAATAAATAACAAAATATATAGAGAGAGAGAAAAAAAAAGAAAGAGATTTGACAATTTCACAAACGCTTCCTCGTTATCGCAGTATCCAAACGCTTTTACCGGACGGATACGAGCTGGCTGAAATCTGAGGTACTGTGACGTATAAATAATAAATAATAGAAATAAAATAAATAAATAAATAAATAAGTCAATGACTGAATCTAATGCTAGTCAAATCTGAATCACAGAACGACACCAAAATTCCCGACAATCTATAGAATTCGTTTACGTCCCCTAACACACACACACACACACACACACACACAAACACACACACACACACACACACACACACACACACACACACACACACACACACACACACACACACACACACACACACACACACGTGCATTTCTCAGAAAGGGGATATCTAGCAACCGGGCTCCAGCTGCACCCTTTAAAAAAAGCTTGAGAGGACAACGAGATCCCCAATCGCAGGACTCGTATGACATTCTGATGCCTGGTGCGCCGTGGATTCCTGAACCTCGGAAGGGGGGTGGGGAGGATGGGGGGGGGGAATTGTTGTTGTGGAGAACAGAGGGTTCGGCCCACCTTCACAAAGACATTCATGGCTCTCCTGAGGTCGACAGGCCACATCTCACAGGAAAGCGGCTTCCATATTGGATGGCCAATAAACATTTTTACAGCTGTCTCAATAAATCTGCTTGACGTGCACGTCTGCGTTCAGGAATCGCTCCCCGTTCTTAGACGTTCCCGCGCCACATCCTTCTGTTCCAAATCTAAGGCATGCATGACAATCTAAAAATTCTTTTGCCAGGAGAAACTTTGGTGACGTGATGCTTTTTTTGTTGTTGTGAGTTTCGAACAATGCGATTTGATAGACAACGAATACACTCTATGCACAAAAGTTAAGATGGGACGCCGGACTTCTCCAGCCACACGTGGTTCCTCGTCAAACTGATTTCAAGTTATAGGGACGCAAATTTTTCAGACGTCTTTGGGTGCGCTAGCATGAAATTCTTCCTTGAACGCGAAACTGTTCCAGAAATACAAAGTACAAAGCCAGAACGGTGCACAAATCACCACAAATCTAGAGGAACATCCTCCCAGGGGTTCCTAGTGGAGGTTATTACAAGAGCAAATTTAAGCTCGATGTGGAATGGGATGTTCAAAAAGTGGCACATATCAAGCTTATGTTCAGGTGTCCACAAAAGATGTTGTCCATATCGTGTACATTGTGGTACTCGTACACACAGTAATGACATGAGTGAGGAACCAGAGCCAAGTGCATATAATCGATCCTACGCTCTTCCATAGAACGTGATAAAGAGTAATCAGCTTCCTATTCAACAGCCAAACGCAAGTCAGGTGCTTGCACATGATAGTGTCAATGTGATGGATATAAAAAAATCTTTCAAGGTATGAAAGCAGGGGTGAAAATGAAACCGAACACCAAAACCTTTCATGCATTCATGCAACTTTCAGTACACAATCAGACTCACGTAACAGTGTTAAACAATGATATGAGATTTGAGATGATGGATTTACATGGGGGAAGGATTGAGGATGTTTAGAAATCAAATCCTATGGCTACCCTGTTTTGTGGTAGGACCTTCCCGTTGGTATACTATCACACCCGAACTTGTACACGAATTCACAGAAGCTTCTGTGACCCCGAGAACTTCAGGGCTCAGGGTTTGTCTGCGTCCTTGAGCATGGACTAAAAATGGGCGGCTATCTGACCAGGCCTGGCCCCGAGGTTACCGCTGGAATCCCAAGGCCTTGACAAGTGCTGGAGTTTTTTTTTTTTGTATTTTTTTAACAGGAATAACTGCGATGATGCTCGCTGCGCTCAGGTATTTCGGAAGCTGGCGTCTCCACCCCACGGAGCCGCATAGTTTCCGGCGAGAACGAACAAACAAATGTGGCTGAGACATGCATCTTTTCTCTGGATGAAAATAGCACCTTCGAAAACGTGCCTAGCGAAACCTGTGTTTTCGCCCTTTCGAGTCGGTACCAAAGAGCCACGGATGTCTTCGCGCACGCGAAAACGCTACAGCAGCAACCCTATCATTTTATTTGCATGGCTAACAGCAGCAGAGTAGCCCTGAGACAGCACTGCAGTGCAGCTGCAGCAAAGAGGCTTAGCCTTGCAGCTTGTCACACACACACACACACACACACAAATACACACACTTCCCCTGGGGACACTGCTACGAGCTGCTTCGCTCCACACACACACGTTCTTTTTCTCGATCGTTCTCTCTCTTCTTACACACACACGAATAAATAAATATTTTTCCTGTTTGTTTTTTTGGGCCGAGCTTTTTGGTATGTTCAGCAGCTTCGTTGCTTGAGTAGACCAGCACATACATACATACTATAAAAACGAGCTTATTTTAGCATATATCAAGTGTACCGCCGTTCAGCCATTCCAGTGACGAGCATTGCAGGGTCTCAAAGTTCGAACGGAAACACACCTCAGGAAGCTGAAGTGCATTAGCAAACGGTTCTAAGTAACCCGCCGGAAACGTAACGGAGAACGATTACTTTTTTTTTCAACTCGGAAATCGAGATTAAACACAGCCATCAAACACCCTCATACCCATTCCTAAACACCCCCCCCACAACAGACACACACACACACACTCCTCAGCGGGAGAGTCCCTCCAGAGACCTGGCTAACATGTCAGCCCTATTTCTGACTCCCTGGGGCGTTCGGAGAATGCATGTTAAAGGGGCGGCGTGGAGGAATGCCAAGGCACCTCAGCTCATCATGCAGCGAAAAAAAGGATCCGTGTTGCTTTAAGTGCTCTCACATTTCCATGGCAGGAGAACTAGAGAAATAATAAAAAATAAATACAAATCAAGATATGTTAGCATATATAACAAAAAAAAAAAAACAACAACAACGATCAAGCTTGCATTGGCACAGACAAAAAACAAACAAACAAACAAACAAAAAAAGCGGCATAACTCTGCATAAGTTAATCCTTTTAACCCATAAGCCGCTCTGAGGTCATTTAACAAAAAAAAAACATATTGTCGTCTCCATCCGGTATTTCCTTACGTCCTGTTTAAGCGACCGAATAAGGTGAAGAGACAGAGGCAGTCTCCATATCCACGAGCAACAATGTCCATAATGAAAAAGCAGCAAAAAAGTGGCCTATATAATAAAAATCAAAAACATTTGGCTATCCAAATATACATATATCAAGTCACAAATAAATAATCATATTCTCTCTTTTCTTTTTTTTTTGGTGGGTACGTATAGTTCGTCATCGTCATCGTCATCGTCGTCGTCGTCCTTTGAGCCTCCCGTGTTGGAGAGAGAGAGAGATAGAGAGAGAGAGAGAGAGAGAGAGAGAGAGAGAGAGAGAGAGAGAGAGAGCGGACCGGACGGCGTGTGCAAAACGAGAGCGGTTTCTGCACGCCTCGCTCATATTCGAGGGAGGAAGTGAGTGACCGTCATGGAGGTGCTGGCCTTGTTGCCTCTCTTCACTCGGCCGTGTTTGCTGAGAGCGATGTAGAATCCCTTGTAAACGAATGACTCGTAGGCGTTGTAGTTGTTCGGCAGCAAAGTCTCCTTAAACATGCACTCGGGTTTAAAGGTGGGCTGAAAAATGAAAACGAGAAAAAAATAAATACAGCTTGAGTTTGGAATCGTAGGCATTTTCCATATATAAATATCCATATATATATATATATATTATTATACAGCAACTATTTTATTACGTTTTCTCAATGGAAAATATTATAGAAATTAAACTTGGATATACTTTAGAGGAGTCAATTTGCAGCTTCTATACAGTACAGATTTACTGTCCTCTGAAAATAACTCAACATACAGCCAGCATTGTCTCACAAAAAACACGTCAAAACTGTGTCCAAAGTGTAAATATTTAGTGTGAGCACCATTGTTATCCAGCACTGCCTTAATCCTCCTGGTCATGGAATTCTCCAGAGCTGCACAGGTTGTTGCTGGGATCCTCTTCCACTCCTCCATAATAACATCATGGAGCTGCTGGATGTTAGACACATGGAGCTTCTCCACCTTTCGCTTGAGGATACCTACAGGTAGGTTTCAGGTCTGGCCACTTCATCACCTTTACCTTTACTTTTCTCAGCAAGGCAGTTGTCATCTTGGTGGTGAGTTTGGGGTCTATATTTTGTTGGAAGTCTGCTGTTCTCCCAGTTTCTGAAGGGAGGGCATCATGTTCTGTTTCAGAATGTCACAGTACATAATGGAAATCTTGTTTCACTCCATGAACCTAGCACCAGCAGCACTCATGCAGCCTCAGATCATGATGCTACCACCACCATGCTTGGTTGTAGGCAAGACACAATTTTTTGGTAACTCCTCACCAGGCCGTCACCACACATGCTGGACAACATCTGATGCAAACAAGTCTACCATAGTCTCTTTAGACCACAGGACATGGTTCCAGTAATTCATGCTCTTGAACAGGTCGTCTTCAGCAAACTGTTTTCTTGTGAGCCAACTTCAGGTGAGGCTCCTTCTGGGACGACGGCCAGCAAACTGACTTGTTGCCGTGTTTGGCGTACGGTCTGAGCACCGACAAGCAGACATTCTACTTCTGCAACCTCTAAAGCAATGCTGCAGAACTCGTGTCTGTTTTTTGAAGGACCATTGCAAAGTCCGGGAGAGTGGAACCCGTCTTGGGAAACCTTTGTATGACCCTGACCACTAGTCTGTAACTGTGTCAGAGTGTTACTGATCTTCTCTGCCTTTGCCATCTTTGTGGAGAGCAACAATTCTAATTATCAATGTTTACCATGAGGTGCCATGTTAAACATCTAGTGGTCGGTATGAGAGAATTGTACTCAAAGCACCAAATCCTAACTGCTCTAATACATCTGTCATGTCTTTATCCGTGAAGGTCAGTTCCTAGCATTGACGAGTTCAAGCTGTTGTTCATGCTTGGAAAGCAAAACTGACAGAATAGATATTTATTTGCCTTATTTTATATACATTTCATTAAAGCTACAATCCTGTTGCTCCGAATCACACCCAGCAATAAAGTAGTGCCTGATTACATTTATTTACAGGGTTAATGGAGACACAGTGAGAGATTAATAATGAAGCTGTTGGAGTTAGCTCCTGGTGCTGTTTTTCATATTTTTTTAATAATATATTAAAAGCACAAAGCATATCAAATAAAATATAGAATAAATATATTCAATTTATAGAATTCGAAAAGTCAGCTTTCTATGATAATTGCCACACAATTTCCAGCCAATCAGAATCGAATATAGAATAAAGTAGTCTGATCCACTCACATTTTGTACTATGCAACCACACAAAAAAACATAGCACCAATATACACTGTACAGGCAAGTATTGGGACAACCATTTTTTCCAGTGATATGTGGATCTTCACCAAACTGTTCCAAAAAAATGGAGGCTCACAATTGTATTTGGATGTGATGGCATTGAATTTTTAATTGTACTAGGAGATTTTCTCCATGAAGATATAATTTGGAGAGGAAGATCTTCTGCTATGAACCCTAATGAACACCCCAGGCCTCTTCACGTTTCCTACGTCAATTTACTAACACCATTGTGGCTACATGAGCTATATATCCCCACAAATATCTAGTGGAACATCTTTTCACTTAGTTTAGACAAATTTATGTGACTGAGCTAATGCTGTAAATTCTCAGGCTACAGCAAGGTGATAAAAATGGCCGCAAGACTTTTAATAGCTACTTTTAACGCCAGTCGAAACGTCGCTTGTGTGACGGCGCTACAGACTTTTCGTGCCCAAATGAATTATAAAACCAAAGCTCAGAGGAAGCGAGATGTTTTGCTTTGACCTGACATTCGAGACTCGGAACTGTCTCGGTCATGCTGGCTCGGTAACTTGCTTGTCACAAGGAAACCTGGATTGAATTGCACAACTACAGCGAGAGCATCGTGTAAAGGATGTGAAAACTTTGAACAAGGCTACAAGGCTACACTTTAACCATGTCACACTTATACTACATGGACAAAAGTTTGTGGACAACTTTTTGAACATCTATTTTTACACTGAGTTCTTATTTGCTATTATAGTGGCCTCCCAATCTTCTGGAAAGATGGTCCACTAGATTTTGTGAAGATCTTTGCCCATTCAGCCACAAGGGTGTTAGTAATGCTTTGGACTTCTGATCTGCAGGTTGTGAATCTCAGACCCAACAAGCTGCCAATTCTGGGCCCTTGAGCAAGGCTCTTAACTCTGGATATGGAAATCTGGTGTGGATGAGGTGAGGAGAGCAGGGGTGCATTCAGCATTCCAATTTATCCCAAATGTTTTCAACAGGGTTGACTCCAGAGCTCTATAGCAGGAGATCTTCCACTCCAACCCATGTAAACCATACCTTCATAGAGCAGGCTTTGTGCACAGGTGCATTGTCATGTCTTGTAGTTCAAGTGAAATTTTACAACAGTGCATCCAAAATCGTAGATTTGCTTGCCTCCGACTTTGTGAAAAGTTTCAGAAGAAAGCGCACGTGGAAACATCAAGTGTACTTTTGAGGTCACAGTGACAGTTTTGGATGAAATTATATGAATAGTGTATCACGTGATTTTTTTTTTTTTTTTACACTATTGTTACTATGGTGTTACCCCCTTTTTTTTTTTTTTTTGCTGAATCTGCAAATTTTATCCGAGTGAAAATTCTGCCTGTTCATTTCAATATATTGATCCATGATTGTCACTTGGTTCTTCTTCTTAGAGTATGTAGACCCAGATTTAAAGCTTTGGGACAAGCCCTAGAGGTTCTAGGTGCGACAAAGAATAAGTGCAGCACAAAAACAGGAGGAGGATCAGAGTGAGGATGAGGATGAAGGTGATGTGGATACCTACCGAGCCGTATAGTCTTCCCCTGCTGCTCATGGCGACGAAGAGCTCGCTCTTGACGCCGTACAGACTCACCACGCCGCGCTCCACCGCCGAGATCTCGATCAAACCTGAGCAGAAAAGCAACAACCACCGAGTTACGACTCACATTCGTCCCACAACAGCAGCAGCAGCAGAAGAACTGGGAGCAGCAGCACGCCGGCAGAAGTGCGGGCACGTCCGCGGCTTCGCTCCAAACGCAGTCAAAAACGCACTTCACGTGCACTCGGGACAGGACCGGAGCGGATTCAGGACTTCGGTGTAAAAATAAGTTGCACTCTATCTATATCCGTGCAAGCATTCATGTCACGTGGACGTGCCACTTTACACTTATTAAATTATTTATTTCTAGGGGGTAAATAAACGCACTACAATGTGAATAAATAGGGAGGGAGATCGAGTGCGTCCTGGACGCGTGCGTGCGCGCGCGCGTGTGTAAGTGTGTATGCGTGTGTGCGTGCGCGTGTTGCGTTACCGAATTTCCGCACGCAAACTCACTGTACTGGTTCTCGTCGTGCACGCCGCTGATCCGGCCGTCTGGGAAGACCTGCAGGTGAAACCCGATTCCCACGTTGCAGTAAAGCCGTCGCACGCGCTTGATGCCCATCAAATAGTCGCTCTCCCAGCTTGTGTCCGCTCTCTCTCCCGAGATGGCCAGCACCGAGCGCGACAGCAGGCTCTCCCAGCGGCGCTCGGGCCATGTCCCGTTGCTGGCACCGGCGCCCGGCGGCCCGATCCCGGTCAGCATGCTCAGAAGGAGCACGGCGCCGAGCGTCCAGCGCGCGCCGGCCTCGCGCACCATACTGGCGAACGACCTTCGCGCAATGGCCATCCGGTTTACCGCGGGGGCACGTGGTGCGCAGCGGCGCACGGCGCTAAAAATACCGCTCCTCCCGTTCCCCTGCCTCCGGCATGGCCGCACGAGCTTATTTTAGCGTCACGGAGCAGGGTTTCAGGAGCGAAGCACGTCCCCGGACTCGATGGGGGACGGAGCAGGAGCGCGCTGCGACGTGCGGTGCCTGTGCTGCTGCTGATCGTAATGAGTAGCATGTTTCGCCTCTTTGCTTTTAGGGGCAACGCCGGATCGCTCAGTGCGTGCGTATGTGTGTGTGTGTGTGTGTGTGTGTGTGTGTGTGTGTGTGGCCCCACACTCACCGAACACCTATCACACCTTGCCAGGCCCCCAGCATCCTGACGTGCGACATCACCCCGTCTTCACGCCCTGTCCCGCGCGATCAGGAAGAGGAGGAGGGAGAGGAGGAGGAGGAGGAGGGAGAAAGTTTTGCTGGTAGCTACACGGCCGCTGGATGGGACTACAAGCGTCCCAATTTGGGGTGCTGGTCATATGGCTGCCCAGGCTGCTTCCTAATTTAGATGGAAGGTGTAAAAACAGGATACTTGTCACCGGAGAGCAATGGCACCCATTCCAACCCCCGCCACCTACCCCCCCAACACCCTATACCCCCCATATCTTTTTTGGAGGAAGTTTATACAGGTTATGAAATATTAAGCTGTTTCATTGCACCTCAAGGTATGATGACCATGCACGAAGGGTTTGGATGATTGGGATGCGTGATGCTGAGCAGTGATGTACCACTGATGCCAGCACAGCATCTGAGAAAGAGATAAGAGCCATGCTCAAGGGCCCAGGAGTAGCGGCCTATTCGTGATGGGATCTGAACTCATGACCTTCTGATCTGAAGTCCAACATCCTAACCACTGAGCTTCCCCCCCAATTCAAATCAATACTTGGATGCTTGCAAAAAACAAGCTTCCAGGTACACTGACCAGACTTCAGACAGTACATGGGTGTGTGTGTGTGTGTGTGTGTGTGTGTGTGTGTGTGTGTGTGTGTGTGTGTGTGTGTGTGTGTGTGTGTGTGTGTGTTACTGCTACATGTGCACAGTCATATGCTGTATCATCAAAACAAATTGCCAGTGGGAAATAATGACAGCTCAATAGACACACTAAGCACCAGATCGATAGACGGACAGCAGTTGAAGCGGCAGGACATTTCTGCTGAGTGATTGCTGAGAAGACGGCTTCATGCAACTCGCCGATTCACCTACATTTTGCTGAGTGTTTGTTAGATATGGGGATAGAGACCAATGAAAGAGAGAGAAATGCAGTAGAAAGTGTTATTGGGTGACCTGATGTGCCTTGGCATTGATTCCACAAGTCTTGAGAACTGCATTGCAGGAATTATCATCTTTCTAGAATAAGATCTTCCCACAAATAACACAAATTCATTTAAGTCAAATAAGATTCGATTATTTTGTGAGGATGATGATGGTGAAGAATAAGTGTTTTTAAAAAAATCTTTAATAGGTGCCTGGAAATCCGGCAGCGCTAAAAACCATATTATTTGCATTATTTAGTAAGAGATGCTTTTTTTGGGGCTGGAAGGAACCACACCCATCAGGATAGAAATTGTTAATCAGGACCTCATAAATGATGTAGGTAGATGTTTTCTAATCCAGGACCTCGGACAGGTCACTTTTAATTAATTAATTTATTTTTTTTGCAGTACAATGGGACTGAGATGATAAAATAAAATGTACAGTAGCAGGTCATTTATTTAAACCAAGGATAAAGAAACATTGACCTGGAAGACAACAATATGTCCATTTTTAGACAAAGAGGGGGTTTAAGCAGATTGTTAGAACTAGGTCATGCGGCAAATTTCAGGAATAGAGTGAGAGCGGGATGAAGTAACTACTCGTAAATAGGACAGTGCAGAAGACGGAGGCTGAAATATTGCAAAGTACAGTAGCGATGAGGTGGAAAAGAGAACAAGCTACTGGATTCCCCCAAAACGCCTCCCACCACCACCATCACCAGTCATTTCAGTAATACTGAATCCATAGCTGTCAAACTATTTAAAATCTGAGGACTTTCTTTTTATCTTCTTCTTTCTTTCTTTCTTTTTATAATATAATGGCAAAAAAAACCTTGTCTTTCTATTAAAGCATAATTCGAACAAATGACTCCACCCCTCATAATTCTCATGCCACCCTCTTGCCACCCCATAAATAATTTTCTAAATCTGTCCCTGGTACTTGAGCTGAAAAGAGGCAAAAATCAGCAGGCAGAGAATTACCCAAGCATGACATAAGGACCATGAAAACCCATTACACATTTAATACCCCAGGGAAGGCTGTTTTTTTTTTCTTTTCTCTTCTTTTCTCTTCTTATTTTTTTGTGTTGGATTTTTGACATCCTAATTTTACAGAAAGACCCTGTGCAACACATGTTTAAGTATGAATATGATTTACGAAGGGATAATACAAGAAGGCCAAACTTTTTCTTTTTAAATTCTTAATCTTTAGTGCAGTAACCAATTCCAAAACAGAAATAGTTACACACTTATCTACCATAAAATTTTTCTTATTCTTTTATTTTCTTCAATAAGAAATAAAACAAACAAACAAACAAATAAAATAAATCAAAATGCAAAAATGAATAAAATAATAAATCAATAATGATTCATTGGGGGAGATCAGATATATGTTTTATAATTGAACTCCTTAAAATAATGTGTTAATTGTGGATCTCAGTATATAGTAGAGGCTGTAGGAAAAAAAACATATTAATTAACAATATGTAATAGGGGTGAAGTGTGCAGGGGAATTCACAATAACATTTTCCATTCAAAAAAGATAATGCCATTTTTCGATACTTTCCCAAAGTCTTGGAAATTATAGAAAAAAACGTCCTTTACTTTTTAGTAGTTAGAAAGACTCCTGACAGTCTAGCAAATGATAATGCACTTAACACACACACTTAACCCACGTACGCCTGCACCGTTATGCAAAATATGTCAAATCATGTTGACTAGCAGAGCAAACTGCATTAAAAATTAATACGGTTCAAGAGCTTCTAAAGTTCCAGACTGATTTCATTTGACAGAAAGGTTATTGCAACTCAAATAGCCACTCTTCACAACCATGCTGAGCAGAACGGCATCTCAGAATGCACGAATTAGAAGCAGGAATCTGAATCTGAATTGAGTTTTGATCTTGATACTGAATACATTTAGTAATAATCAATCTTTTCTGCACTAAGGTTTCTCAGAGCCACACTGTGTGGCCAGGCAGTTTTAATGTTCCACAGTTGACTAAACTGACAGGATCAGAGGCAGATGCATGGTTTGAGAGGACACTGCATCTACCCCCTGCAGAGAGACAGAGAACTTGAAGTACTAAAACATGTACTGGAGGGGGGTGGGGGGGGGGGGATGACTCAGGCATAAATGCAGCCAGCTTTCAGAACTAGAGGTCATCACTTTCTTTGCTGCCTGGAATAAATGCATGAGTCACTGTACTTTTGTTTTTCATTCATCACACAAAATGATCCTAAAGATCCAAGGTTGAAATTAAGATCTTGAGTGGCATACTTTAGAGTTCTGACCTCAACCCTCGAGGTTAGATGTACTGCGCATTCTGAGATGCAGATTCGGATTCTTTGGCTAGTTTTAGAGATATATTTGTTCAAAAGTGTCTGATACAGCAGGTGTTCGCCAGGGTTGCCAGGATTTAGCTAATATGATAATCAGAAACTATCCTCTAACTATTTAGGAAATTTCACAGAGAAACAAGGTCACTGTGATGCACACGCATTTCTCCACCATCTCACTTTCTCACTCTTTAGAGACTTGTACTTGGCCTTGTTTGCAAAAATTTGAATGATCCCCAAAAAATGGCAACTTTGTTAACCGATCCAGCATGAGGCAGGGTGAATCCTGCCCCGATAGACCTCTAAATGCGATTGATGCAGTTCCCATTTGTGACCACCAGGCAAATAACAAGAATAATACAGATGCAGCAGGACCACATTTTAAAAAAATCAATTTTATCTTCAGATTGTGCTGATGATGCTGTTCAGCGTTACAATGAATCCGAATCCTATTCTGGGAACACTGGATATTTTACACTTTATATTTTTTATTTATTATATATTTTTATTTTTATATTTATTATTTATACTATATCTATTTACATGTTGGACAGTTATAATAAGCATTTATGTATGAATGTGTATGTGACAAAATTTTATTTGATTTCTCCACAAACTTTAGTTCATATAGTTTATAATGAGACGAAGTTGTCCTGCAGGTTTTCATTCTGAGATGCTTTTCCGCTCACCACAATTGCACAGAGTGGTATTCTGAGTTTCTTCAAAAGCTGATTATTATTTTTAAAGAACATCCCGAACGGTTTCTAACTATATTGAAGTATGTTGTTTAGTTTGGAGCGTACCAGTAACCAGGTAACAGATTTCAGAGGAGTGTGTAGTGCATTTGAAGTTCTTCTGTCTCTCCGGCTGGAACCCAACACCAGGCCATGAAGCCCAGTGCTGGAATGTAAGACATTTCATTCGGACATTCGTGGGCCACTTTGCACGTTCTCACCCCCTTCAGGCGTCAAGTGTGCCGGCGGCAATCTCAAAGTGAGTGTGAAAGCATGAGCATCGTTCTCCACTGGCTGGTTGGAGTTCTGGTAGGACACACACGCTAGGAATGGGTGGGTTAGTTGGGGGCAGAAAGCAAGGAATGTCGAGCAAGGTAATTTTTGTAGATGAAAGGGGAGTGTGTGCACTGACGCACACTGATACACACAGACAGAAAGATAGATAACTTATATATGTGTACTAAATATCCAATATTTACACACACAGACACACACACACACATATATACTGTACACACACACACACACACACACCCACACACACATATGTGTATATATATCCTGTCCCTAACACACAAAAAATTCACGTCACAATATTATCATCATCATCATCATCATCATCAGAATTATTTGAATCCCATTAAGAAATATGAAACCATTTCCTCTTTGTATCAGGTTGATCTCACTGCGCTCTCGCTCTCTTTGACTTGCCGTCTGATCTAAACCTGTCTATAGAGATAAGAAGGCAAAAAAGCTTCTGGATCACCAGGACAGGCCGAAACCCAAAACTGCTGAAGCTCTCTCTGAGAAGTCCTTTTCTGAACATAGAGTGCAAAATATTTTCTTTTTTTGGAGGTATTGCCCTCTGGTGGAGGAGAAATCCAGTGTGTCTACTGGATTAATTCACTGCATTGCAGCATTACAACACAGTTTTGTCTCTGCATGAGGACTATCTGCTCAGAATAAATAAAGAACTGAGAAGCAAATTAAAGTGATATATAGATAGATAGATAGATAGATAGATAGATAGATAGATAGATAGATAGATAGATAGATAGATAGATAGATAGATAGATAGAAATGTGATAATTAGTTCTGTTTTCTATAGAAAATGAAATTTATTGAACGCACTGAATGAAAAGCTGAACAGACTGAAAGAACCCATGTGATTGCTGGTCAATGAAAATGAAATGCTTTTGACTTGGGAGAACGCTATACGAATAAACGTATCGGAACACCTGACTTTTCCAGATGCCATGTGTGGTTCATCTCCAGACTGTTCCCACCAAATTAAAATTACATAAGTGTATATGGTGTCGTTAAATGCAGTAGCATGAAATCTTTCCTTTATCATAACCAGGGGAACCTGAACCTGTTTCAACATGATGATGCCCCTGTGCATTAATAGTACATGGTTCAGAGTGGAAGATCTTGAGCGGAACGCTATAGAGCTCTGACCTCAACCTCTTGACCAGCCTGCAAAATCTAGCACACGAAATCGACTTCATGTAAAACAAATGCAATCTTGACCTTGATCTTAAGATCCTGGAACTAAACAGGACTGCATCAGCCAGCAAGCTTCTTTTTCTTAAACAGGAACCAGTGCTCTTACTGGATGTGTCATAGCTCAGAAGACATAATGTTCCCTGCCACCCGAATGGGGTGAAAGGGCTTAATCGGTAGTTAGGAACACAGTCTTGCTCAAATTTCATCCCCCCCAGGAGCAATTAGCACCTCAAACCGCAAAACTTCGAAAGTGTGTACTTATATATATCACGAAACCTGAGGGGGGAAAAACGCCGGAAAAAACACAATGCCCATATTCACTCCCTGTGCTGCCCACTCAAGGCCTGCAAACGGCAGTGGCAGCAGCTATTGTGGTCAAAATGTAGTCTGGAGCTGCCTGGAGGAAACCTGACCCTAGTGGCCTTTTCCGAGTCGGAAGATCACCAGGCAAGGACACAGCCTTCGCGACCGGATATCCGAAAAGCCCCGTGCAGCCTTCTGGGCTTGTTCTTATATAGAAGACAAGGGAAGTGCAATCAGTAAACCACTAATTAAAGGCAGAGGCTGATTGGCGCTCATTAGAAAGGCAGAGTGCTGCCGTAAATATCCCTGTCCTTTTTCTTTTTCAACCACAAGGCATGTCCAATCAGTCCGGATGTTATCGAAACGGATGGTGACGTCGCGGAGAGATTCTCTTTAATTATATCGCAGCATGTGTCGTTTTTTTTATATATATATTCTCCTCAAGATAAGCACAACGCAGTGTGTCGTCTCGCACCACCGTCCGTGTACGAACGTATGGTACGGCGTCTGGACACTTGGATATGGACAGCGTGTGATTAATGCTTCTCCCAAGAAGACGGTATTGACCCATTCAGGCTCTGGAGACTTCTAGAGACGTATCAGCAGAGTCATCACATTACACCGTATTGAATTAAGTGTCTGCTTCTCACACTCACACACACACACACACTCACACACACACAAATACACAACTAAAGACCCTGGGGAGGTTTTTGGTTCGGACGATATGAAAGGCTTGTGTGTGTTTGCCAATTTGGATTACAGTGTGTCTTGTAGACGATTTATGAACAAGTGCATCACGGGGAGATCATTCACAAGGATCATCCACAAACTTGGAAGCACTTGGATTGCATAAGATGTATAAGATGAAATTGTAGTTTTCCCTTTAATTAAACAAGGAGACCCAAACGTTTTCCAGCAACACAACGCATTTGTGTAAAGAAAAAACATCTCCATTAACATACAAATTGGAGTTGAAGAACTTGAGTGGACTTCTATAGAATGTGAATTGAGTGAACCTGGGTACCTTCCATTACAAACACAATTGTTTCTCCACAAATCTAGTGGAGAATCTCAGAGGAGTGGAGGATATTAATTATAGAAAATGTGGAATTGAATGTTCAAAAAGCACATGCTCAGGTGTCCAAATCTTTGTCCGTTCGACCTTATTGTTTATTCAAATTCCAAAATCTTGATATTGAAATGGTCCCCATTTCCTGTCTGTTATGACCCATCAGAAAAAAAAAACTCTACACGTTTCTTTTTCCTTTTCTTTTTTATCTTTATATTATGCAAACAACATACTGCCACATGCACACTCTACACATCCCTAAACATCCTGCTCACGTGACTTTGTTTGGGTGCCGAGACGTGTTCGTCAAAACCTGGATGATCACCAGCAGCACTTCCTGTCCAAAGGAACAAAATAATGCTACAGGACAATACTCTGTAATTACAGATGCGTACACGTGTATGCCAACGCACGCATGCACTTCAACTGACTCCTGAAGTCGTGCATGCTGTGAATACGTTTACCTGAGGGTCACGTTTGTGTGGCTCCACCATATGTTCAGGTTTTCTAGACAGGATGTGTTAATAAGTATGATATGTGTATATGTGTGTGTGTGTGTGTGTGTGTGTGTGTGTGTGTGTGTGTGTGTGTGACATGGATTTGGTTTGCACCTGATATTTTTGGCACCCGTGGGAGGGCAAGAATGCAAGGCCGCAGACTCTCTGGACTGGAGGATTATGGACCAATCCAGGTCGTCTCCGTGTGACAAATGAGACCAGACCACCGCCTACTCACCGACAGGCAAATGACAGGCTTCCGAAAGATCACATTTCCAACAAGGGATGGAAAAATGAAGGGGAGAGGCTGGGATTGCTTGTGGCCAGAGTGTAGGCGACTGCGACGAGAACGTGTCCTTTCGCTCTCTGCCCCTTGAGTCAGGGATGCTGCTTCCAAAAGCTTCTGGTCCGGGTGTGCAGTGCCATCTTCTGGACAACCATTCCTAGTTATTATGGACTGTATATTATATGGACATATGTTTGTCCAAAACTTTTTGAACATTGTGTGGAGAATTGGTGGAGATTCAGCCACTGATGTAGGTGATGTTCATGTTCAATAGAGTTAGCAGGCCATTTGAGATGTTCCACTACAACCAGGGTTGCAAAATTCCAGGATTTTTTAAGACTGGAAACATTCCATGGGAATAAACAGGAAATGGGGATTTACAATATTGCAGTTTAGCCTATAACCTGGAACCTAAGTGTAGTTCTTGCAGGAAAAACCTGGTTAAAACTACCAGATTTAATGCAATTTCAGTTCTACTCTGCACATTCATCAATCACATGCACACTTACTGCAGGGTTACTGAGGCCACGCCCCCTACATGCACTGTGCAGTCCTTCATCATATATCATTTCTTGAATTCTGCATGTAAAAAAAAAAAAAAAAATCCATCTTGGTGAGTATTCACATAAATTACAAATATTACATACGTTTATGTTTTAATCTAAAAAAAAAAAAATAGTAACAAATTTTTTTTTTTTTTCTGTTTTCATTTGCATGCGTGTCAGTTTATGACCAAATAAAATGCTGGTCATAATTCCCATAAATTCCTTAAAGGTTTTCAATTTGGAATATTTCCAAAATTCTCCAGATTAAGTTTTATTTTATTTAGATGAATTTTATGTTGATTTTGCGACTCTACCTACATCCCATATCTTCATGGACCCGGCTTTGTGCACAGAAGCATCGTCATGCTGGAAGGGGTTTGGGGTCTCCTGGTTCAAGTGCAGAAAAAGTTTTTTTGCTCCTGCATCCAAAAACGTTGTATACAATTGTGTGCATCCAAATTTGTGGCAAAAAATATGGCGAAGAACCATGTTTAAAAAATTCCTGTGAGACAATAGTCCATATCAAGAAAAAGCTAATCAGATATAAAGTGTTCATCAATCTTTATTTTTGACGGCAGAGGACGATTTAACATGTCGATTTAAAAAATTCTATGCCATTGTATATAAAGTGCATTTTGTCAGTCTAAAAGAAAAAACTAAACCGAAGCTTGTCTTTAACATCTCATTCATAATACATACAGTGATACATACAGTAGTGTCCCAATAAATACAGTAAATGTTACAAAAAAAAGGAAATGCAAATTTTATGAGTACGTGTTTTTTGCGACAGAAATCTGAGGACCATAAATAAAGAATATGATACGACACTGATCACAGGTTTGGTAAAAAAAAAAGCTGCAGAGGAGACGACGTGTCTAGTCTTTCAGTCCCGCGAGGTGATCCTTCCTGTTGATGAAGATGCAGTGGAACGCAACAGGTCTCGGGACCTCCTCGTCCGTCCGCAACGTGACGACGAACCTGCAGATGCCCGTGTTGGGGCAGGCTGAGTACACCTGGCTCATCTTGATCCCCTGGGGCAGGCTGCAGCGAAGCCCATCCACCAGGTGGCGCACGGCGACGCGGATGAAGGCGCCGTGGCTCACCACTAACGCGTGGACGCGCAGGTTCTCGACGCCGTCGTCGGCAAATCCTGCGATTGGGGAATCGAGGGCCGATTCGGGGAACGCGTCTGCGCTCGGACCGGGTCTGTGGTCGGTTAGGATGCGCTGGAACATGGACTTGAGGAACTTGCGGAAACGGGTTTTTACCTGTGTATACACACACACACACACACACACACACACACACCGTGTCTTACAGCTATCCGTGGGGAATACTAGGCATTTGTGAGGACATGTATGCAGGGGAGGGCAATTACAGTTTTCTGGTGCATTCAGCTCCCCTGTGATATTGCATTAGCTGCTAGAAGAAGAAGAAGAAAACGTACACGCTAGCTTTCACTTTTCCTACTTGAGAGCTCATCACAATGAACCACCCATCAGCTAGTTCATCACAATGAACTAGCTGATGGGTGGGACTTGGCTAATGACTAAATAAGGAAGTAAAGCCTTATCAAGAGCTTCCGGATTTAAGGGCCTCAGCAGTTGGCAACTCGGTGGTGCCAGAATTTGAACTCATGACCACAAGAGTTAACGCTTCCAGGACTACTTTCCGAAGCTCGTACCTGTTCGAGAGTTTCTCCTCCTGGTGGTGTGAAATCCCTGCAGGCTTGTCCCGCTGCATTCGCCATGTTCTTCAGGTCTTCTTTGGGTCGCCCCTCGGCCACGCCGAACCCCTGCACAACACATAATGCAAAAAAAATAAAAAATAAAAATCAAATTTTATTTGTCACATACACATACATACAGGGTACGACATGCAGTGAAATGCTTAATGCAGCAGTGTAAAGCGAGAAACTACAGTGGTGCAGAGCACGAGACAGAGCACGAGACAGAGCACGGGACAGAGCTGAAGACATGGGAGCAACAGTGTACCCTCTCCCTGAGCAACGGATCCAACACCATTTCAACGCCCGAAGAGTGCAGATTGCTTCTCAGGATGATCTCAGCCGTCTGGAGAAACAGTGAGAGATCCATGAACTTATTCATATTTTGATTCGGAGAGTACAGCAAACTAGTGAAATACAGGAATAGTGCGCATTCACACACACTCAATCGCTCGCTCACACGTACTCACTGTCTCTCAATCACTCTCTCTCACACACACACACACACACACACACACACACACACACACACACACACACAAACACTTAACATGCTCAAGTTTCAAGACCAAATCTGATATACTGGTGGTGATAGGAGACAGACAGACTCACTCACTCACACACTCTCTCTCTCTATCTATCTATCTCTCTCTCTCTCTCACACACACACACACACACACACACACACACACACACACACACACACACACACACACACAGTATCACCTGGATGGCCCTCTGCAGGTTGCTGACAAAAGCCTTAGTGAAGTGAAGTTCTTGAAGGTACCGGCCTGCAGCCTCTGCCTGCCGAAATCCCATTTCTGACAAGGAAGTGTCAATACCTTGACCTACACACACACACACACACACACACACACACACACACACACACACACACACACACACACAATATCCATTTTTAACTTTCAGTCATCAGTATTTCCAAATCGTTACAGGTTTTGGCTCATACCTTGTAGCAGCTTGTCCTTGTTGTACTGAGTTTCACCACTAAGGAGAAGAAAACACACACACACACCACACACACACACACACACACACACACACACACACCATGATGGGTTAGGGTCTCATACACTTTGAAGTCGTGCCACCAGGGTTCCAGTGGAAAACTGGCAAAGCTGCATAATGAGAACTACAGGGTTCTGATCACATGAGCTCAGTAAGGAAGGAGTTCTGCACACTCTGGCAACCTTTACAGATTCATTCAAGGTAAAATTAGAGGATTGATCTTTCAGAGAGAGTGAGAGATTTTTGTGATGGCGTGTGTGTGTGTGTGTGTGTGTGTGTGTAAGAGACTACTTAGTGCTAAGGTACACTCTTAGTCCTAAAATCATTTTTTATATAAACCCAGACTAGATTAATTGCTTTACACACACAAACAAACAAACAAACACACACGCGCGCACGCACGCACGCACACAATATTTCTCTCACACACACTTATTCATTCTTCCTTACTTCTCCCTCGCTCTCGCACACTCATTCATTCTTTCACTCTTTCTTTCTCACACACACATTCATTCATTGTTTCTCTTACACACGCTTATTCTATCTTTCTTTCTTTCACACACAAACTTACTGTCTCACGAGCGTCAGACCCAAAGTAAGCATCATAACACACACGTAGATTCTACTGACTCGTGGAAACGAGACGCAGCTGGATGACGTCACCTAACGGGCGCCCTGTGGGGTTAGTGAAAAACGCGCGCCATCAGGTGGCAGAACCGAGAACTACATCGACGTAAACTGCTTCATGTAGTTATACGAAAAGTTCCTCCGGTCCAACCCAGGTCTTCATGGAAGATGTCATCGTGTAGAGGGGTATTGTCATGCTGGAACAGGTTTGGGTCTTGTAGTTCCAGTGAAGAAAGACATTTTATGCTCCCACATCCAAAGACATCCTATACACTTGTGTGCCTCCAGGGCACCAGTGTGTAATCGCCACTAGATGGCAGTGTTACAGTAAATGTGAAAGGCTGCGTATATTACAGCATCACACATTTCTCTTTCAGTTCAGGTTATTAGACTGGTGTAATTAATTAGTCATACCTTTAATTAATCTTAAATCATAAGTGAATATTTTAGTTAATTAACATACATATTTATTTAAGCAATACGCCCATACAACCACACAATCACACACACACTCCAAACAAGTGTCCTGTTGAACTTTATTGAACACAAAGGATGTGAAACATGGACTTTTCTCATAATCAAGTTTATAATCAGGGTACAACCCACCAAAATTATTGATCTTTGCCGTAAATTGTATCACAAGTCTGATGTCTGATACACGTAAAAAATATTTTAAAAAGTTAAAATTATTACTTATTGCCTGCACCACACACTGATCATGAGATTTACACTGGAATGTAGACGAGGATATAATAAAGAAAAATATTCTGATTTTAATTTTTTTTTTATCTTCAAGTGAAATAAGTATTTTTGCACCAGATTGTATAAAACCATACACTGAGACACAGACAAACATGTTGGGAGAAAAGATCTGAAGGAGACGTTCATTCTAATTAAAATTTATAAATAAAAAAATTATAAAAATAATAAAAAAAACAACAGCAAAAAAACACTTTCGACTGGAGGACAATTTAAGGTGTAAAAAAAAAAAAAAAAAAAAAAAAAAACAATTAAAAAGCCTTTACTGTAAATTGCATTGTTTGACAGTTTAAAGAAAAATAAATCGATTTTAAAAATATATACAATTGTCTTTGGTGTAAATAACAACTTAGGGATATAAGAAGGACAATAAAAAACACACTTCTATTTACTGTAAATTGCACCGATGGTCAATTGAAAAAAAAAATAATGTTTTAGTAAAAAAAAAAAAAATATTTATAATAATATTATCTTTGCTATAAATTGCACTGGAGGATAATTTGAAGGAAATAAACCCTGAAATAATAATACAAAATATCTATAATGATCTCTTTACTATAAACTGCATTAAAGAACAATTCAATGTAATAAATCCCCCCCAAAAAAAAAAAGTTAAAATAATTGTTTTGCTATAAATTGCACTAGAGTACAATTAAAAGGAAAAAAAAAACCCTGAAAATAAAAGAATAACAATGGTATTATTTAGATTTATAAATTGTATTAAAGGGCAATCTTAAAGATATAAAAAAAATCCAAATGAAATAAAAAAATATATATAATCTCTTTGCTATAAATTGCACTGGAGGACAATTAAAAGAAAAAAAAAAATTCCAAAAATAATAGAAAAATAATTTTATTATTTATATTTATAAACTGCATTAAAGGGAAATTTAAGATATAAAAAAAAAATCTAAATAAAATAGCAAAAAAAAAATGTCTGCTATAAATTGCACTGGAGGACAATAAAAAAAAAAAACCTAAACAACCCCCGCCCCCCAAAAATAAAAATAAAAAAGGAATATATATATCCGTCACCTTACTATAAATTGCATTAGAGGACAGTTTCTGGTTAAAAATCTAAAAATTTTATGAAATCGCCTTTGTTGTAAATTGCACAATTGGAGGAGAATTTAAAGGGGATAAAAAAAAAAACATTTCTGAAAAAAATTAGGGGAAAAAAATGTTACATAAAAAAAGATATTGCTCCAACCGTGCTTGGAAAGAGCAGATCCAGAGGTGTAGCGTGAACGTTCCTCAGTGTCCATCATTCATCGCTTGCAGTAGAAGCTCCCTGATAAACGTTCACAATGAAGTGAGCGAGCATTTGTTGGTTTTCTTCTCTTCCCTTTTTGCTTTTATCGCTAGCAGTAACACACACAATATAAAAGAAAAATGTAAAGGCGTATGTTATAGCAGCAAATGAAGTGGAATGTAGGCATGCGGTGCCATGGTGTAAAAAAAAATAAAAATAAAACAAAAATAAAGCTTTTTTTTTTTTCCCATTTTAGCAGCATACTGACAGACGATCAGAGAAAATCTTATAAGACAAAAATAATAATAATAATAAAAAAAAAGCGATATTAATTTGTTCCTCACAAGCGAACACCAGGACACACAGCACATTACACTGGAATGTAACTTTGGAGTAAAACAGCATGTTAGTGCATGATGTCATCATAAGGCACTTTCCTTCGTTCGATGTATTTAATCAGAAACGTTTCGCTTTTTCTTCTCAAATACAGAACGAGTAAAATTCAAGTACGTTTATAAGAGAAAAAAAAATTTTGAGCAACAACGTATAAAAGTACTACAATTAGATGAATAGATCAAATGAATAGGCTTATCTAAATTAAATCTGAAGAAATGGCCGGAAATAAAATGTAAAAAGCAAAAGAATTCCTATAAAGAAAATCCTATACAAAAAAAGTATGCAAAAAAAAAAAATTAAAAAAAAAAGTGATGCAAAATAATACAATTTAAATCGAATAATTTTTGAACAAGTACAAAATCCAGTAGGCAAAAACCCTCTAAATCCTCTTTCAGCAACCTTTGGTTGATGCTTTACCAGTTAAACCCTGCAAGTACACCTAACCCGACCGAACATGATGGGAAACCAGCCCCAATATAAAAAATAACTTAAAAAAATAAAAATAAAAAAAATAAAAAAGAGGAAAAAAAAAATCTAAATATCTGCTTGGGCACCGAAAATTTTTTTGTAGAAATGAGAAAAAAAAAAGAAAAAAAAGAAAAAGTGCATTTGGTTATGCTTTTGTTGAATTCTTTTCACATCCGAGTGATAACGTTAACTCTATAAAGGGGGTGGGGGTGGGGGTGGGGGAGGGATAAAAAAAAAAAAAAGAAAATTACACTCTCCACATCCAATCGACTGCGTGGAATCAGTGAACTTGCTTAATTGTTTCAAAACATCCCCCATCAGCCGTACGTTCTCTAACTTGCTTTGCCTTTCTCGTAATCGATCACGTTCTCTTTCCTTTCCACGTCATTTACTTTACTTACAGGAGCCCAACTGAGGGACATTGTCCAAGTTCCCATGTGCTCTTCTGATTCTGCACAGTGAACACCATTTGGACATGTCAAACCTCCAAACTGAACATCCAACGCGATTATGGCAAAAGTATTGGGACACCTGACTTCATCTGCCACGTGCGGTTTTTCCCCAAACGCTTCCCAACGATCGTATATAAAACATCGTTGGATGAAATGCCTCCTTCACTTCTTACCCTCTAAAAAATCCAAACTGATTTTGGAGCTATAAACCCCATTAAACACCTTTGGGATGAATCTTTCACTGCATCCCAGGTCACATCACTTCACCTACATCAGTATTTGACTTAAACATCCTTGTATCTGAATGAGAACAAAACCTAGTGGAACATCCACCCGGATCATTACATGGAGTTTATTCGAGCAGATGTTTTGGAAAAAAAAACAATAAAATCTCATGCTCAGGTGTCCACAAACACTTAAAGCCGACTAGCAGTGTACTACCCTGTACCTGCGAACTACATTCGTATCGATCTGTCAACAAACACCCTCGATACCGACGATATGGACGCGGGGGCGGAGAACCGTTGTCCCGGATCGACACTGCGTTCTCATCTCACTCCGTTCTCTCGGGGTAATAGAAATAGTCACAAATTCACTGTGACACTAAACTAGTGCGAATTATATTAATATTAATAATAATTATTATAATAATTATAAAAATAACACTAAAATAGTTAATAATACAAAAATGAAGACAAATGAAATGTTTTTGTTTTTTTTTCTTTTTTCCAGGTACACATACATGTGTGTACACCTACTAAAGAGATATATATATATACAGTATATATATAAATAAATGAATATATTATTGATTTATATATTTATATAAATATAAATAACTGATCAGCTATAATAATTGTAATCAAATTCTATAATGTATAAATGAGTTTTTCCAGATGAAGGAATTCTGTTGCACATGGTAGAGGATATGAGGGGTTGGTGGTGATGAGGGGGTTCGGTAGGGGTGGTACGGGTGTGGGGTTGTTGTGCGGTGATAAATCATAAATCGATGTCCCGCACGTCTGTCGGGGTGCATGACTGGCTCAGAGGCTCTGCCTCTTTGCTGGTGACGCCGCCCCCCTGATGCTTCTGCTGCCTGCTTTCTCGGAGGCTGCTGGTCAGCAATTGCTCGATCTTCTCCTGACACGACTTCAGACATTCCTGAAAAGAGAGACGGAAAAAGAAAAGGAATTTTTATCGCACATACGAACAAATAATGCACCGTTCTTTCTCTCTTTCCTGTAATATTGATGCATCCGACCTGCGCCTGCTCTTTTTTGTCATGGCCGCATTCTTGAACCACTGATGCCAGGTTTCAGGAGGTTGTCAGTTCCAAGCTGAAAACCTTCTGGTTCATTTGAAAGCTAAAGGTAGAAAAATTTTCTTTTTTCTTTATAAGCGAAGAAACATTTTTTTTAGGAATGTTATGATGTTTGTGTGTGTACATAATGTGCATAATGTCCTTCCTAGCTCAACATATTGTGTGTGTGTGTGTGTGTGTGTGTGTGTGTGTGTGTGTGTGTGTGTGTGTGTGTGTGTTTCAGTTGAAGCGCGGTGAGCCATAATCCAGATCCATGAGAAGCAGAGGCCTATGTCTGGCCACAAAAATGCAACTCGGAGCACACATTCCTCCATCACTACACACACTCACACACACATACAAGCACTACCATAGAAATGAACGATGACAAACACACACACACACACACACACACACCAAGAAGCAATTTACCTCCAAGCCCACACACACACACACACACACACACACACAGACAGACACACACAGACACACACAGACAGACACAGACAGACACATGCACACGTCGCTTTATAGCTGCCAGATCCAACCACAGCCAAATCCTACAGGCTCTCATCATGAAATGTAAATAGCTTCAATATGCAACTAGTGGAAACACCAACAGTCACCAAATGCAGAAACATCAGGGCTGTACTTCATAAAAAACCTTAAACTATTACAGTCTTCTGGAACGACAGAGCAGTACCGCCACACTGACTCGAGCTGACGCTTATTTGGTCAGTAATTCGGAGAGCGAGTGAACAAAAAAAAATAAAAAATCAGACAAAACCAGCATTAATATTATTAAAAAAGACACACAAGTGGCGGCTCAGCACTACAATACAATTATATTATATATTGTACTATACTATATAGTAATACTTTACAATAATACACTGTTTTGTACTATAATATTCTATACTACACTACACTACAAAAAACTATACAATGATACATTGTACTGTACTATAATGTTCTATACTACACTGTAATGTAGTATCGTATAGTACATTACAGTGTAGTATATAATATAGTACAGTACAGTGTATTGTTGTAGTGTTATCAAATAGTAGAGTACATAATGCTATACAATAATACACTGTACTGTACTATAATATTCTACACTACACTGTAATTAACTATACGGTACTACACTATACTAAACTATATTGTACTATACTATATAATATTGTACTATAATACACTATGTTGTATTACACTATAATATAATACTATACATTCTGTGTATATCTATTCTATACTGCATACTACATATACTATACCATACTGTATTGCAATATTCTATACTACACTATACTGTCCTGTATTACTACTACTACTTCTTCTTCTTCTGGCTGCTCCCATTAGAGCTCGCCAAAGTGGATCATCCCTCTCCATACTACCCCATCCTCTATCTGCCTCTTTCAAACCAACTACCTGCATGTCTTCCCTCACCACATCCATAAACTATTCTTCTCTGCACATGTCCAAACCATCTCAATCTAGCCTCCCTCAACTCCAGAATGTCCTGTAGTAATGGCTTCCACTACTCTTTCCCATAATGACATGGTGTGGCTGATCAGCTTTATCCCCCTGTAGTTACTGCAGGTCTGCACATCTTCACACTCCTTCTCCATTCCGTAAGCATCCTTAACCTCGAGAATCTTCTTAAACAATCTAGTCATATACTCCATCTCTCTTAAACATCTCCACGCTTCTACTGGTATGTAATCCAACCTTCTCTCTCCCTTTATTTTCCTAATTCATCATTATACTCTTCTTTACTATACTACACAACACTGTTCTTTACTATATTACACAACACTGTTCTTTACTATATTACACAATACTGTTCTTTACTATACTACACAATACTGTTCTTTACTATATTACACAATACTGTTCTTTACTATACTACACAACACTGTTCTTTACTATACTACACATACTGTTCTTTACTATATTACACAACACTGTTCTTACTATACTACACAACACTGTTCTTTACTATACTACACAACTGTTTTTACTATACTACCTATACTGTTCTTTACTATTACACACACTGTTCTTTACTATACTACACAACACTGTTCTTTACTATACTACACTATACTGTTCTTTACTATATTACACAACACTGTTCTTTACTATACTACACTATACTGTTCTTTACTATACTACACAACACTGTTCTTTACTATACTACACTATACTGTTCTTTACTATATTACACAACACTGTTCTTTACTATACTACACTATACTGTTCTTTACTATATTACACAACACTGTTCTTTACTATACTACACAACACTGTTCTTTACTATACTACACAACACTGTTCTTTACTATACTACACTATACTGTTCTTTACTATACTACACTATACTGTTCTTTACTATACTACACAACACTGTTCTTTACTATACTACACAACACTGTTCTTTACTATACTACACTATACTGTTCTTTACTATATTACACAACACTGTTCTTTACTATACTACACAACACTGTTCTTTACTATACTACACTATACTGTTCTTTACTATATTACACAACACTGTTCTTTACTATACTACACAACACTGTTCTTTACTATACTACACAACACTGTTCTTTACTATACTACACTATACTGTTCTTTACTATATTACACAACACTGTTCTTTACTATACTACACAACACTGTTCTTTACTATATTACACAACACTGTTCTTTACTATACTACAAAACACTGTTCTTTACTATACTACACAACACTGTTCTTTACTATACTACACAACACTGTTCTTTACTATATTACACAACACTGTTCTTTACTATACTACACAACACTGTTCTTTACTATATTACACTATACTGTTCTTTACTATACTACACAACACTGTTCTTTACTATATTACACAACACTGTTCTTTACTATACTACACAACACTGTTCTTTACTATATTACACTATACTGTTCTTTACTATACTACACAACACTGTTCTTTACTATACTACACAACACTGTTCTTTACTATACTACACTATACTGTTCTTTACTATATTACACAACACTGTTCTTTACTATACTACACAACACTGTTCTTTACTATACTACACAACACTGTTCTTTACTATATTACACAACACTGTTCTTTACTATACTACACAACACTGTTCTTTACTATATTACACTATACTGTTCTTTACTATACTACACAACACTGTTCTTTACTATATTACACAACACTGTTCTTTACTATACTACACAACACTGTTCTTTACTATATTACACTATACTGTTCTTTACTATACTACACAACACTGTTCTTTACTATACTACACTATACTGTTCTTTACTATACTACACAACACTGTTCTTTACTATATTACACAACACTGTTCTTTACTATATTACACAACACTGTTCTTTACTATATTACACAATACTGTTCTTTACTATACTACACAACACTGTTCTTTACTATATTACACAATACTGTTCTTTACTATACTACACAACACTGTTCTTTACTATATTACACAACACTGTTCTTTACTATATTACACAACACTGTTCTTTACTATATTACACAACACTGTTCTTTACTATATTACACAACACTGTTCTTTACTATATTACACAACACTGTTCTTTACTATACTACACAATACTGTTCTTTACTATATTACACAACACTGTTCTTTACTATACTACACAATACTGTTCTTTACTATATTACACAATACTGTTCTTTACTATACTACACAACACTGTTCTTTACTATATTACACAACACTGTTCTTTACTATATTACACAACACTGTTCTTTACTATATTACACAACACTGTTCTTTACTATATTACACAACACTGTTCTTTACTATACTACACAATACTGTTCTTTACTATACTACACAATACTGTTCTTTACTATACTACACAATACTGTTCTTTACTATACTACACAACACTGTTCTTTACTATATTACACAACACTGTTCTTTACTATATTACACAACACTGTTCTTTACTATACTACACAATACTGTTCTTTACTATACTACACAATACTGTTCTTTACTATACTACACAATACTGTTCTTTACTATACTACACAACACTGTTCTTTACTATACTACACAACACTGTTCTTTACTATATTACACAACACTGTTCTTTACTATATTACACAACACTGTTCTTTACTATATTACACAACACTGTTCTTTACTATATTACACAACACTGTTCTTTACTATACTACACAACACTGTTCTTTACTATACTACACAACACTGTTCTTTACTATATTACACTATACTGTTCTTTACTATACTACACTATACTGTTCTTTACTATATTACACAACACTGTTCTTACTATACTACAAAACACTGTTCTTTACTATACTACACAACACTGTTCTTTACTATACTACACAACACTGTTCTTTACTATACTACACAACACTGTTCTTTACTATATTACACAACACTGTTCTTTACTATACTACACAACACTGTTCTTTACTATATTACACTATACTGTTCTTTACTATACTACACAACACTGTTCTTTACTATATTACACAACACTGTTCTTTACTATATTACACAACACTGTTCTTTACTATATTACACAACACTGTTCTTTACTATACTACACAACACTGTTCTTTACTATACTACACAACACTGTTCTTTACTATACTACACAACACTGTTCTTTACTATATTACACTATACTGTTCTTTACTATACTACACTATACTGTTCTTTACTATATTACACAACACTGTTCTTTACTATACTACAAAACACTGTTCTTTACTATACTACACAACACTGTTCTTTACTATACTACACAACACTGTTCTTTACTATATTACACAACACTGTTCTTTACTATACTACACAACACTGTTCTTTACTATATTACACTATACTGTTCTTTACTATACTACACAACACTGTTCTTTACTATATTACACAACACTGTTCTTTACTATATTACACAACACTGTTCTTTACTATATTACACAACACTGTTCTTTACTATATTACACAACACTGTTCTTTACTATACTACACAATACTGTTCTTTACTATACTACACAACACTGTTCTTTACTATATTACACAACACTGTTCTTTACTATACTACACAACACTGTTCTTTACTATATTACACTATACTGTTCTTTACTATACTACACAACACTGTTCTTTACTATACTACACAACACTGTTCTTTACTATATTACACAACACTGTTCTTTACTATACTACACAACACTGTTCTTTACTATATTACACAACACTGTTCTTTACTATATTACACAACACTGTTCTTTACTATACTACACAACACTGTTCTTTACTATACTACACTATACTGTTCTTTACTATATTACACAACACTGTTCTTTACTATATTACACAACACTGTTCTTTACTATATTACACTATACTGTTCTTTACTATATTACACAACACTGTTCTTTACTATATTACACAACACTGTTCTTTACTATATTACACAACACTGTTCTTTACTATATTACACAACACTGTTCTTTACTATATTACACAACACTGTTCTTTACTATACTACACAACACTGTTCTTTACTATACTACACAACACTGTTCTTTACTATACTACACAACACTGTTCTTTACTATACTACACAACACTGTTCTTTACTATACTACACAACACTGTTCTTTACTATACTACACAACACTGTTCTTTACTATATTACACAACACTGTTCTTTACTATACTACACAACACTGTTCTTTACTATATTACACAACACTGTTCTTTACTATATTACACAACACTGTTCTTTACTATATTACACAACACTGTTCTTTACTATACTACACAACACTGTTCTTTACTATATTACACAACACTGTTCTTTACTATATTACACAACACTGTTCTTTACTATACTACACTATACTGTTCTTTGCCGAATTTGGACTTCTCATTAGAAGGTCGTGAGGTTCCAAATCCCATCCCAGAGAAATCCCCCCCCCCCCCCCCCCCCACCTGCTCAATTGTAGGAACAGGACACAAGTACATCGCTCTGGATTTCGGTGCTATAAATGTAAATTTTAAGGCTCACTGCAATACATTACCATTGTTGGGCCACATGGGCTCCAAACCATTTAAAAAAAAAAAAAAAGAAAAAGAAAAAAGCCCAGGCTATAAATGAAGATTCTGCATAAGTAATAAAGACCCAGATGAGTCCAGACTAAGTTGCTAGGAAAGTTAATTTAGCTTTCGTTTAATTCCCAATGAACGACTGGCAGGAGAAAATGTGTATACTGGCAGGGACAGTGTGACACACTTACTACTTCAATATGGGTGATTTTGGCCAGCTGTTCAGTCATGCTCTCGCTCCAGACGCTGCTCTTCGTGTGGTCGATGTGGAGTCCGCACACCGCCGCGCCCACACTCCCCGAGGCGATCATCGAGGGAGGGAACATCGAGAAGCTGTGATCTGGAAAGAGACAAACGTTGGATAACGTGAGATGCAGCATGCAGGGAAGTTGTTCACGAAGCATCCTGCACACAATTAACCTCCAGTCTGTGTGTGTGTGTGTGTGTGTGTGTGTGTGTGTGAGAGAGAGAGATGGCTGGAGGAGATCTGAGCTGTTTCCAGTGCTTCCCACATCTGCTCCGAATTCAGCCAAGAAGCCCAGTCAATGTCGTTCCTCAAAGATGCAGCTGTGATTAGAAAAACAGAGAGTAGATCCTTTCCCCTCCACCCTCGCACATTTTTGTATGCGCTTCGCAGTTTATTTTTCAGACGGACATCCGGTGGTTAAATCGAAACCGACCTCATTTGCTAGTTACGAGCAAGTTACATCACTAACCCTAATCCCTCAACCTGGTTTGAATTTGGTGTTTGGTTTAATTCTTTTCTCAGAGGCTGAAGAGGATGTAACAGACAGGCTTGAATAAACACACGGCGAGAAAGCCAGCTGCGATGTGGGCCGCCTCTCATGCCATGAGAACGACATATCCAAACACGAAAAAGAAAACCCCAAACATTTACATTTACTCCCAAAAAGCAGCGGCACACTCTTTGCTGTGGCCGCCGGTTTATAGGCCTTATGAATAGACACAGGCCTGCAGGAAACACACCCAAAGCTGGAAACTATTCCTGCTGACACAAAAATAAGATAAGACCTCAAAAAAAAAAAAAGATTTCCTACTCGTCTTTTTAGACGTGCTACATGAAAACGAGGGACCCCTACTAGCCTAACGTTGCTAACGTGGCTTGGAAGTTTGTGCAATCGTTTCGATTCTCTTTGCATTGTACTTCCATGGCAGATAAAAACACCATTTAAAAGCCTATAGAAATGCAATTGCTCCATTTGAACACCAGAGGTCCCGATAACAAAACTATTATTTTATATTTTTTGAACTGTCAATAATCAGCTGCACTCCAAAAAAATAAAAATAAATAAAAATGTGGATCACAATAATTGAAGCATATTCTAAGTAATATTGGGTATTATAGTTTAGATGGTCAAATTCGGAAGTCTGGCATTTTTGGATCTTTATTTTCTGTTAAAATGATGCCTTAGGAGCTGCTATGACATTGCTATTAATTTGTGAAGCACTGAAAATCGATTTGAAATCATGATTGGAATGCATCGTTACACCTCAGTTTGGCTCAATCTCATGAAAGCTTTTTTTTTTTTTTTTGCATGTTACTTATTTGTAGACTGATGCTCTTGTTTTAAAATTGTAATGCAAAAAGAACTGAAAAACTTTCCACAGCGGTATGACAACCAATCAGAACAATTAATAATCTCAATGGGGCAGTCAAAAATAAAGTTAGTAATACACTAATAAAATAAAATTGAATGGAATTGAACTTTTCCGGCTACTTTTGTGGTTCAAAGTTGGAGGTACACTTTTGTATATGGATATGGAAGCATGTAATTTTCCCTCGACTTCAACTAGGAGTCCCAAACCTGTTCCAACATGACCATTCACAAAGCCAGGGCCATGAGGATATGGTTCACATGGGTTGGAGCAAAAGTTTTTAAGTGACCTGCTCTAAAGCTCTGAACAGTTTTACGATAAACTGCACCCCAGGCTTCCTCAATCTGACTTAATCAACATAATTGAAGAGTGAAATTATTAGAACAGCAAATGAGGACTAAATGTGGAATTGAATGTTCCAAAAGTTCCACCTCGAATGCAGGATAACATCATTAGACACGATTTGGCAGAATATGAGGTGCAGGAAATAGATAAAATACTCAAATTATTGCCTGATTCCTGGTTTATTTGACTGGTAAAGATACTTCCTCTCCAGTGTGGTGTCAGAAGTGACCATTCTGCTGATTTGGACACCTGGTCTGCGTTAGGTTGATCATTTACATCAGTGCTTAATGCTGCTGGCAAATTCTGACCTGCACTTTATTTCAATTCAAGCCTATTTTTAATAGTCAGTGGATGTTCTTGTGCTCTCGCAGCGATCCTTCTCTGGACCGACATGTGTGTGTGTGTGTGTGTGTGTGTGTGTGTGTGTGTGTGTGTGTGTGTGTGTGTGTGTGTGTGTGTGTGCAAAACAACTGCGAAGTGTTCAGTAAGATTCCGAAAGACACTCTTTTGGCGCTATGACTTGACATCCGACCAAAAATAAAAAAGCAGCGAAATTACGTAAATATCCCAAATACCTCTGATTTAATGAATGTCTGCATTTTGTGTATTGATACTTGTAATACCTGTGGCACAAAGAGTAATGAAAGTCTGTGCGTGTTTCCTAATCAGCGTCACTCGGTCCTGGGGTAAAGGAAGCTTGTGTAAGATGTGCTCCACGAAGTCATGGGGTGTGACAGCTGCCAGGTTCCATTTCAATTTTCCCAGAACAATCAACTCCCAGCTCTGGAGGGACAGAGATAGAAAAAAAAAGAAACAAAGAATTAAAGAAGCATTCGCTTCAGGAAAAGAGCTGGATGTCTATAAAAGCTTAAAAATATACTGTAAAACTTGTATAGAAGCCTGTGGCCTTTTTTTGTAATACAGATTTAATTGTAAATGGTAAATCAACAAACAATTCAAATATCTATACAAACACCTGTGTGTATAAAAGTCCCATTCCAAGAACATTGGCAACAAAATGAAGCTGAAGTTCTGTTGGCAGGAACACAGTGCATTCAATCATGTGAAATGAATGAAGTTTAGAATCACTAGGATTCTTCCTAGAGCTATTAAAACTGGGCTACAAGTGCCTTGGTCAGAGATGAGACCAAGAGATCCTTGGGCACTCTAAGAATGCTTTAAAAGTCCATAGAGATACGAGAACCTGCATGAACCAACTCAGAAATGGTCCCTCAATCAGCCCCTTTATGGAGCTATGAGAAAATCAATCGTCAGGAAAATATGGAAACTCTATGTTATGTCTCAGTGAAAACCTGGTCCTGCTCATCAACTGGTGAACCATCCCTATGGTGAAGTATGGAAGCATCATAAGATAAGGGTTGCTTCTCAGCATCAAGGGCAGAATCAATGGAGAAGATACATGAAGTAGAGGTCGATCGATTAATTGGATTGCTGGAACGATCAGTAAAAATCCACAACGATAGTTTTTCCGGGTTGCGTCTGAGAAGGTCCGCTGTCATTATGTAGTACAAGAGCAGCCTTTAGAGGAGAATTGATGATGCCACGTGCTTAGTGCTTTACCTCGTTCATGTTAGCTTATAGCGCATATAACTAATAATTGGTTATTGGCAAGTACCATCCAATCTAGCTATCGATGTTGGTAAAATCAATGGAGTAAAAAAATAAATAAATACAAAAAATAAAATAAAAAATTCAGTCAACCTCGAACATAAAGCCAATACAAAGAAGTCCCTGAATAAAACCCAAACTGGGACAATCTAAAACCCTTAACTTGAAATAAAGTTTAAAGTATGTATAAAGTGTTAGAAGCAACATTCTTGTGTTCTATAATCTATATATAATAACCTAAATATTTTGTAAGTTCTCATAGTCATTAAATTGCATGGAACTGCATTATAATTAATGAATGATTAAAAAAAAAAAAAAAAAAAAAAAAACCCCAATCTTAAAAAAAAAAAGACATTTGAAGTCAGGATCCCACGGGTGAAAAAAAAAAACGTCTCAAGAAGCAAAGGATGAAGTGAGGACAACAAGCCCTCCAAGCCCCCTCGTTCTAATAATGGCCAAACAAAACCTCACTCTCCTCCCTGATGTGTACACACACACACACACACTTCCTTTCTACAGGAAGTGTTCTGAGAAATGCTCCATAGCTGGTGGAAACACACTCTAAATGCAGCTTCTGCTTTTATTTCCTGTTAACTAAGGAGGTGCCACTGAGCTAGTCATCTCAAATATATAATAATGTGTGCAACAGGTTCACTGTTAAGTGGAATGTTTTAACTTGTCAAAATGGTACTGGACTTTCTCCAACAGAAGCGAACATGGGCATGCTATTATTGGCTGGATTACAGCCTTTACGATTAGCATCATTCAAGAAGTCATTCAAGTTACTATGGCAATCAGAACAAAACAGTGCATGTTGCTAAACGGTGCACTGGACAGAATTCGAGTTCAGCAGTTACAAGGTGAACTACATTAAACCTTTAAATGCTTAATCCTTGACCCCATCCATGAAGTCCCACTTTTCAAAATCTACACCGGTTGAAAGAGTCAATCATCGTTGGCTTGGCACCCAGCTAGCTATCTTTCTCTGTGTGCTTGACCAAGCATGAAAGAATTTAGGTACAAACATGCAAAACAAACACAGATGTGCCAAGTATATACATGTGTAACGATTCAAAGATTTGCACTTTGCATAATAGAAATTTGATCTTTCACTTATGCATCGGATGCAAGTGTACTTTTTGAACACCAGGGGCGCCAATCTATATTAAAATATGATGATGAGATGATGGAGGGAGCATGGTGCAGTGGGAGATGATGGAGGGAGCATGGTGCAGTGGGAGATGATTAAGGGATCAGTGGAGGAATGGTAGATGATTGAAGAAGCATGGTAGCGGAGCACTGGGGTGGTGTTGGAGTATTTGAGAGGGTGCACATAAGTCGTGCTGCTCCCTTTTGGGTCAGGCTGAATGCTCCTCAATATTCAAACCCTTTACAATCAGCACCTTTGTTACAGCAAGTGCATTTTAGCAATCAAGCAAGCAGCCAATGCAGCCAAGTAATCACTTTGTGATTTGAGAAAAACACTGGCAGTACTTTTCCAAGATGGAGTATTAGTGAAGAGGATAAAGCTTATACTTGGTAGGAGCACCTCTGGCTTCTCTAGATATTTGTCACTCTGCAGATCGAGGCCCCCGGATTGAGATCTGGGATCTTGGCTTCCTTGGTACTAAACTACTCCAATGTATGTTGTAAGGTCTTGTCCAGTTGTAAAGAAAACCATCACCAAGACTGCAACTGATTTTCATCTCGGGTTTTCCTGTTTTACTATATCCATTTTCCCCACACGCCTCATGTGTTACCTGCTAATAAAGCCACTAATGCTACCACTACCACGCTACACTGTAGCCACGACATTCAAAGACTGTTGAGTAGTTCTGGGTTTCTCCCAGCTTAGCATTTTGCACCAAGGCCAGAAAGACCAGTTTTGATCTTATGAGACCAGAGAACCTTTTCCAACAATTTTCGTCATTGTTGCTTAGCCAGACTTTGTACAGGTTCACTTCTACAGAGCTTTTCCACTGCACTAGAACTGTGGCTCTCTTCTGCTCTTTCAGTGATACCTTTGTATGATTGAGAGCCTTCTCAGGGTGGACGTGCTTTTCTAACAAATGCATTCAATTCTTATTTAAACGGTTCTGCGTAGGCCCTGACTGCTACTTTTCCATAGGGTTTGTGCCAACCTTGATTTCAGAAGCTTTTCAGGAGCAAGCGTATTGACACAGTAACGAAGCAAATACACTGTATGGACATCAAACCTTTAGATTCGTATGTGCTTTCGTAACATAACGTCCCACATTTGCTGTTATAATAAACCTGCACTCTTCTGGGACGATGGTCCAATAGATTTTGGAGATTTGCTCTCATTCAGCCAAAAGAACTCGAACAAAGTCAGATGCTAATGAGATGAGGAAGCCTGGGTTGCATTCTGATTCATCCCAAAGGTGTTCAATAGGGTTTAAAGCGCTATAAAAACTACTTAAGATTTTCCACTCCAACCCATATCTTCTCTCTTTGTCCACACATGGTGGAGCAGGTTTGGGTTTCCTGGTTGAAGTGAAAAGAAAATGTCATGCTAGCACTTCCAAAGACATCCCATACCTCCAACTGAGACATCTGGCTAGAACATGCAGGTGTCTCTCTATGTAATATTCCACTAACAGATCTATTCTGCAATGATCTGGTGGATCTAATCAGTTCAAGACTAATTCCAAATGATTTTTCAAAATGATGAGATCAACCAAATATACAGACTCCAGGGTTCCACAAGCAACACGGCCTAAATAAAGCTAGATTTCTGCATCAGCTTCCTTCTGGCTAAATATAAACGAAACAAATCCATTGTTTTACATGACAATATCTATGACCCAACCTTAGAATATGGGGGGTCTTTCAGCTGGTCTAAGGAGTTGTTTTCGAACTGTCTGGTTCTGAAGAGTAAAAACGCGAGTCTATTAAACCCAAGAAGGAATTGAAACAATACAGAAAAGACCTTTTTAGATTTGGCAGAACGATGGGACTGACTGAGTCAGCCTCTCACATTTCCACTGCTCCACTTTGCCCACACACCATACAGACACTGCACCGCTTTATGCAAACCGACATCTCAGTGAGCGAAAAAAAAAAAAACGTAACAAACAACAACAAAAAAAAGATTTTTTTTTTACGCATCTGTTGTTTGCCGCGTGTATTTCCACCTGGTTTAAAAAAAAAAAAAAAAAAAAAGGTTATGGAAAATGCCAATGAGGGTAATTTGTGCATCGTGGGTGTTTCATGATAGATTCGGTTCAGGCGAAAAGCATGACATAGCAAAAATACTTGCATAGTAATTTCCTGTAGACTTTCAAGATGATGCCATTAAGAACTAAATGTTTATCCAAGTTTCATCAGGCAAGCAATTACATCTGCAAAGTTTGGGGTCTGCTCTCATTAATAGACATTTTTAAGCTTCATCTCTGCAAAATCAAAAAGTATTAATAGATCTCTGGCTCTGTTTTGTACTTTTCCAGGACACTGCAGAAAAATGACAGCTTGATGATATCTATTGAGGCTTTTCGGGAACAGATGTTGAGATGTTGAGATCTCATGATTATTTGTTAGTCATTTAATTTTAAACGCAATGAAAAGGTTTTATAGTAACAAGAACTATAGTATTGGGACGCACGACTTTTCAGGCCATTTGGAAACGCTAGTATGAACTTCTCATCACTAGGAGACCCAAACCTGTTTCAGCATGACACGCAAAGCCAGCCCCATTAAGATATGTCTACAAGGGTTGGAATGTAAAATTTCAAATGGCCTGATGAATTGGAATGCTGATTGCATCCCAAGGCCTCCCTCACCTCACCTACATCAGCACCCACTTTATGTCCTTGGACGAGCATAAATCTACACAAATCCTGCTCCACAATCCAGTGGAACATCATTTGTGAAGAGTGGAGGTTCTTATAGGAACCAAATTATGGGGACCAAATGTGGAATGGGGTATTCAAAAAGAACAGGTCACCTATCTGTCTGTCTGTCTGTCTGTCTGTCTGTCTAATATATCCAGGAAGTCCCACAGTCACGATGATTAGATTTGCGATCTTTCGATCTTACGATGACGAGAGCGTACCCCAAAATCGTACTAATATTTAACGTTCGCCCTCAGCAGGCAAACGTGACGGCGTATACGCGGTACGATATGTCGGGACGCTGCAGGAATGTACGGCGTTCGACAGAGTTCAATCGTTTCGCCGTTGAATGCGCGTCTTTTTCTGCGTTTTTGGTGTTTCGAAGCCCAATTTAATCTCAGCAATTTTAATTTTAGCTACACGTGTTCTTCTCACTGCTCGTTTTGTCTGGCTTCGCCCTTCACTTACGAACCAGCGTTCGTCCGTGTGATTGCTGCCACATACATATACACATATGTCTAGTTTTACATTTCGGTACTGTAATTTGTCGTTTCGTTAAATTAGGTACTGCAATGTCTTGACTTCTGAGGTCTTCAGAACGCATCTCTATTGTAAGTCGGGTTCTACCTGTGTATGTGTGTGTGTGTGTGTGTGTATGTGTGTGTGTGTGTAGTATATATATACACACACACTCACATTGGTCCATATCACCAAGGTGTACCCTACAGAGGAAAACTGGTTTGAGATACCCGCCTCAGGCACGTCGCTCGATTTGATGGACTCAGTCTTACCAGCAGATCCTGAGACGTAATCGAGTTGTCCGTGTACAAACATAGCTTCCTGGCAGATAACGGCTGGTTCGATTTCATCTTGGATGCCAGGAAGAGGCACACGGCGCCGAGGAGCTGCAGGCATGACTTTTTCGTCGGCACGGCCGACAGAAAGCGGTCCAGGTAATTGACAGCCAAAAGAAAAACTTCTTCCTCGCACTCCTCTTCTTCGCAAACCTGCGGAAGACATGGAAAAAAGTGAACGTGTGTGGTGTGTGTGTGTGTGTGTGTGTGTGTGTGTGTATGTGGGTGAAAAGCCAATTCTCCACAATGCAAGCATAAACAGGCTCATCGTACTGCTGCCAAACCTGTCAAAAGGAGGAGGGGAACACAAGCTCTCGAGCGAAGACAATTTATTTACGTACAGTATGACTCAACATAGAAAGTTATGGAGTCGCACATGATCGCTGCAAAACTGCAAAAACACCCACACAGACGAGCTTTCGTGATTCAAGTGCGGGAGGATTTTAAAGAAATGAAACCCCACACAATGGCTGGGAAATGTTTTTGTTTTTTTTTGTTTTTTTTGTAAGCCTATTTGACATCCTAACTAGGACTCGATTCACGATGCATTGTAACTTCACCAGCTTTCATCACTTCCGTAGTTCTTTTTTTTTTTGGTTTCCAAGAATTCAGTTCGAAACCTTCATTGCCAGAACATTATGTACATTCAATTCTGGAGGACTTTTAAAGAATTAAAGTAGGAAGTCATATTTTTTCAAACTTTTTCTCGAGCAGTTTCTAATAGTTTATTTGGAACTATCCATTACATTGATTTATTTATGTATTTATTTAAATAATTTTTATTTTACTTCCTGGGCCTTCTAGTTCAATCTTCCGTCCCCCAACACACACACACACACACACACACACACACACACCAATTCCGGACCGGAAGCCAATTTTCCAAACGGGATTTCTCGGCCACTTTAGAACCTCCAGAAAAACCATGACATCATCCAGTGTTATTTCAAAAGAAATGGTAACTCAAAGAAGTGGTAACTCAAGACATCTGGACTTCTGACCTGAAGATCTTGAGTTTAAATTCCAGAAGCATTAAGATGCAACTGCTGGACCCTTGAGCAAGTCTCTCAACTGTTTGGATGAAGAAGGGCGTTTGCCAAATTCCATACATGTTAATGGGATTTTCGGGATGCATGCGCTCGTGCATAAGTTACTTTTTGATGTTTAATATAAAAAAAATGGACACACGCATACGTACAGTATGCATACACACATACATACATACACACACATGCATACACAGTAACCAACCTCCAGCATCCAAGTGGCCACTATCCTCCTCATGTAGGGCTTCAGATCTTTTTGAACGCGCTGGAAATAAGAAGGTTGGGGGAGAAAAGTGTCCTCGACCTTCAGCAGACTCCGCAGCACCCTGTCGTTCCGGAATATGGTGGGATCTAGAAAAGCTTTGACCACCCCTGGTTTTTCGTGGCAAAACAACTCCATATTCACTTTCCTTTTCGTTTCAGAGTGACTGCGGCAGGAGACGAGGAGAAAGAGCAAGTGAGAGGAGAGGAAGGCAGGAGAGCATCAGGGTCGTTCTTTCCTCTACCTCATCACCACCACCACCACCTTCTCCACCTTCTTCTTCTTCTGGCCTCCAGTCGCTTTCTGCTCGTCACCAGCGCTGCGCCGCGCGCGCGTTAAGCCGAAGCGAGCCGCACCGCACCGCACAGCCGCGCACACGCCCACGCACGCGCATACGCACGAGTTCCCCGCCAACGCACGCGCATACGCACGAGTTCCCCACTACAGTGGGCCATCACTTGCAACGGAGGAACTCTTAACGGGTTTCACGACCACCCAGTACGCACGACTTTTCTGCCCCTCCTACCCTCCTACCCTCCCTCTCTCTTTTCCACCCAAAAAAAAAAAAAAGGATCGTTGCACATGCGCTTTCACCACCTCAAGTACCCTTCTTTAAAGTTGCAGAAATGTTCGAATCATAGTAAGTCACAATGCACAATATTTAGTGCCCATAATGTCACTGGCCACTTTATTAGGAACACCTGCACATCAGCAGAACATGTACCAATGCAGATGCAGGTCCACAGTCAATGTTCCAACCACATAAGTGTGAACGTGGTGACTTCAAGACATGTTCATTGGCTGGTGGCACTGAATGTGGAATGTGGAATAAAAGCACTGTGCTCTATGATGTGAAAAGGAAGCTGTACAGATTCATTTTACTCCTGGTTTTATCTCCTCGCACAAGAACATCATGAGTCACGGTGAGTTACACCCATCTGAGTATTTCAGATAGCTTCTGGGAATCTGGGAGGTGAATGGTGCGAAAAACTCGGAGAGCAAAGGAAAAAGAACCAGGTGTGATATTTGGTGCTTCTTCAAATTGTTAGCACAAACTTGAAGTCTTTGGATGCGCTTCTATTGAACTAGGAGACCCAAAATGTGCTTCAACATGACAACGCACCCGCTCCATGAAGATATAGGTTGGAATAGAAGATCTGGAGTGGCCTGCTATTGAACGAGAAACCCTACTGAGCACCTTTGGGGTACATTTTTTTTACTAGTAATCTAGTGAATGATCTTCCCAGAAGAGTGGAGCTCATTAGAACAGCAAATGTGGACCAAAAGTAAAGTGGGATTTTCAAAGAGTACATAAAAACCTTGTGGTCAGGTGTCCACAAAACCATTTTGCTGCACAGATGATCCCTACTCCTGTTTTTTCCCTCCTCGCACAGGAACATTGATGACTGACGGATGTGATTACACACATCCAATGCAGGAATTTGCACAATCCAACTCCATGTGAACATTTCTGGCCAGTGAAAAAAAAAAAAAGGCCAGGGTGAGGTTCAAGGTTTGCAATGTTGAATTTTCTCATGAGGTTCACATGAAAGCCAGTGAAACGCCCTGGAAAGTAAAAAAAAAAAAAAAAGCAATAGGGAGATTTTGTTTGGTTATTTTTATGCAAGCGCTGCATTATCGCTGCATGAATGGAACCCGTAGCTCATCATTTTTTGGGGAAAATAGTGAAGTGTTTTACTCTATGATGACCACAGCATTGGGTTGTTTTTTTTTTTTTTTTACATTAGCAGCTAGAAAGTGAAAAATAGTGGCAGCTTGATGCTTCTGACTTGGTACAAAGTGCTGACACTGGAGACTCCTTACACAAGTCTGTGTAAGTTGTTCATACACTAAAAAGACAAAAGATTTATTAACCTCCTGATCGGAAGGTCTTGAGTTTAAATTCCAGCACCAATAAGCTGCTACTTCTGGACAAAACCCTCAACTGCACGGTTGTATAAATAATATAATCATGAGTCTCTCTGGATAAGAGCATCTACCAAATGCTATAACTAAATTCCAAAATGAGCCCCCATTTATTGTTATATTAACCTCCATTTTTCTGAGAAGATGTTCCGCTTGACTTTGTGGATTCGTTTCGTTTAGGTTTGTGAGGTCAGCGTTCCAATTCATCTCAAAGATCTTCAATAGCTTTATAGCAGGAGATCTTCCACTCCAACCCATGCAAAGCATTTGTTCACGGAGCAGGCTTTGTGCGCAGGGGGTCCAGTTTCCAGTGAAAGGAAAATGTCATGCTAGCTCATCCAGAGACATTCTATACAATTGAGCTCTTTAAAGTCGGTGGGAACGGTTCGAAGTACAACCACGTATGGTTGGAAAAGTCGGGTGTCCCAATACATTCGGTACTGCAGTTTAAGTATTACGATCTGCACTAATCAACGCTCTTTAGTATTGCTGTGTTATTAAGCATTATACCGACGTTTATAGCCCAACGCACAGACACCTGTTTTGGAGGCTAAGCTAGTTCCATCTGGAATGCTGCAACGCATTTGGCTCGTACGCTCAGCGGACTAATTACGCTCCAGACAAACCCGACAGGACGAGACAGAGATGGCTGGCATTCTTACATAATTACCAATCGTAGTTATTTTTTTCTCAGGCAGCTCCCGAATTCCACCGTTAGCCCGTTCAGGTATTTTTCTTCGAAAAAAAAAGGGCTTGTGAATACCACAAAGATGTGTCTGTGGGTGTAGCACTAGGTGAAAGGGCAGTTTTAATGTTGTGACATAATAATTGAAGTCACTCTACTTCGAGTTTAACTGCTCGCTAGGCTGCTAGCGTGAGCGATAGTTTCCAAAGGATAAGTCTGTTTCTGCTTCTCTCAGTTTCCTCACACCAACACCCCTTTTCTTGATGACCCACAAGCCTTCATCCAAACCCTGAAGGAAGTCCTGAAGTTCCTCTGCTGTGAAACTTTCAAACTGATTCACTTGGTCGTTTTTACATTAGTGTCCTGTGTGTATGTATATAGTGTATATATGTATGTATGTATGTGTGTGTGTGTGTGTGTGTGTGTGTGTGTGTGTGTGTGTGTGTGTGTGTGTGTGTGTGTGTGTGTGTGTGTGTGTAAGAGTTAACACAGTAAATGAAAGCCTGCCTGCAGCACTAGTGACATAGGTTGGATTTTTGGAGCATGAGATCATATCCTCACATCTCTAAACAGAGGAAAATATGCAGAACTCCCTCCCTTTCTCTCTCTTGCTCTCTCTTCCTCTTTCTTTCTCTCTCTTTCTGTCAACATTCATTGATCTTGGGATCTACAGTTGAACAGAATATAGTGTAGCATAGCAGATGGGGAGTAATAAATAAATATATATATATTACATATTTAAATGCATACCCTTTAATTACAGGGTCATGTGACCTGCCAAGGATCACATCTGATCTGAACACTTCACATTGAATCTTTAGGTGTGCCATCCCGACAAAATGACTAAACAGACAAGAAATGTTATCGAGGAGGCTCTTGAGAGACCTACAGCAACGTTAAAGGAGCTGCAGGAACATCTGGAAGAGACTCGATAACTCTCTATGACGTGATTAAATCTCGCATTTTCAAAACGTATTGAGCAAAACACCAAAGAACTTATCACCCACAGAACACCATACTTACAGTAAAGCATGGTGGTGGTTGCATCGTGCAATAGTTTGGCTTCTCTTCAGCCGGGACTGGGGCTTCGGGCAAGTTCATGGATGATCTTCGATTTTGGCACATAACTTGCAGGCCTTTTTTTAGACAGCTCAGATATAGAATAATTTCATACTTGCTGTGTATTTCCAACCACAAGCAACCAGGGACAAGTCGAACGAAATAAAAGGCGGCACACAATAAATTTGCTTCAATTAATCCTTCCGTTTGTGATCAATAACTCTAACCTCTGCATGTCGTGAACCTTGTTTCATAACGTAAATTGTTTCCTGTTTCAGCCTAAGTTTTGCCCTCTAGTTCACCTGGTTCATTTTTCGTTTATGTTTGTGCACCGCCTAATCACCAGGTTCCACGCATGCTGGCCTAGCCCCCATCTAAGAGCCAAACAGACCTGTTTCCTGTCTCCAGTAGGACCGTTTTACACTCAGCATCCTGGAAAAAAGCATAAAAGAATGGTAATTTTCTCTTTTCAAGGAGCCTCCGGTCTTCCACTTCTGAAAGTCTGCAAGAACATGAAGCCTGCATGGTTTTGTCTTATTAGCTTAACAGAGATCGGAGAGGAAACTTTTTTTTTTTTTGGCAATAATATGTGATAATAGGAACTAGCTTAGTTTGTGAATGTTCAAGAACATGACATATACCTATAAACAGAAAGAAATGTACATTATGTCAGCAAGTTGTGGTGGTGGAAGAGGAAATAATGTTTTAAGAATTGCTGTGAAAGCGAAATAATCCTCTTTTGCTCAGTAACAGTCATTTTGCACGAGGTTGCATCATACTACAACATCGTTTTCCTATAGCGCCATTTTATGCCTTGCATATTAATACATGGTCACCAGTTTGTTCGTGTATGAGGCCAGGGAACTGTATGGCACCAAGCTAGAATGCACAGGATGAGGTGGGAGCTCAGTGGGTAAAAGCATTAAACTCTGGAACAGAAGGTCCCAAGTTCAAATACCATTAAATAAAAGATGCCACTGCTGGGCCCTTGAGCAGGGTGTTTTAACCCTCATCTACTCAGTTGTGAGTTTCTCTGGATAAAGATATCTGCCAAAGGTGTTTAGGGAACCATGACCATGACCATGACCATGGCTGGCAGTAGTTGTTACAGTATCTCACAAAAGTGAGTGCACCCCTCACATTTCAGCAACCGTTTTGGTGTATCTTCCCAAGGGACAATACAAAAGCAATATAACTTGGATATATTTTAGCAAGTCAGTATCCACAGTGTCTCCACAAAGACAAAGTAACACCCTGAAACTGAGTTACAGTGCAGTGGTCAGGGTCAAACAGAGGTTTTCCAAGACGGGTTCCATTCGGAACAAACCTCGCAAGGGTCCATCAAAGAATTCGAGTCAGGTGCAGAAGCTGCTTCAAAAAAACAGATGCATGAGTGCTGCAGCATTGCAGCAGAGGTTGCGGAAGCAGAAGGTCCACTTGTCAGTGCTCGGACCGTACGCCACACACTGCAAGTTGGTTTGAATTCCTTCTCATATCCCACCGATTTTAGGAAATTGGGGTTTAGAGCACAATACACACCCCTGAAGCAGAAAGTGTTAAGGGTCTTAAACAAGGGCCCCAAAAGTGCCAGTTTGGTAATACCAAAGTTTGGACCCCCTACCCTTCCAATCAGTAACCCAGAGCCTTAACCACTGGGCTAGCCATAGCTAATTTTCAGTCTCAAATAAATTCCAAACACTTTGAGAACCAGCTTATGTTGAGCTGAGGCTGAGACTGAGGCTATGTCTACACTAATCCGGATAAATTTTAACATGGCATTTTCGTCTAAAAGTTGCTCGTCCACACTGAAACGACTGAAAAGGTTTAGCAATGTAGAAAAGATAAACTCAAGCCGATGGATGACTAACGCACAAGCAAACCCGATCTGCTCCGACACTCTAGTTATCACGATCGGATCCTTCATTTACGCTCGCAAGCAATCAGACAGCATACCGACCTTATCAGCAGAAAAATGTTTTAAGAGTGAGAGATGAAGCCTGATGAGGACAGGGTGACGTGCCCACACTGCTCGGTTCCACAGTAATGCTTTGATCGGGAGATTATTGAAGATTGGTGGGTCGTAGTTGTTGACTTGGGTGGTCTGAGATGAGATGATCGACGATATTTCTGGGAAAATTTCGACTTACTTTTTTCCAAATTGAGAAATCAGAAGAGAACAGATGTCTTATCAATGAAATGGGTGGGAAGCAAAGGCAGATGCACTCCCATATCCGCCCAAGAATGGCTTTCGGCCCGAGGCAGCAGTGCAAAGAAACACCCAAGAGCAAATAGTTTGCATATTGAATCGAGGTCATTTCTTTTAATGAGCACCCTATATTGCATTCTATATAGTAAATCTTTAGTCATCATTTGCAAAATCAAATCCTGGTATTCATCAAAACATAGCTCAGCAAAGATATATTGGGACTGAAATCCCATGTTTATCAGGATTTTTTCCATTACTAATAAGTACCAGAGAGTGATAAATCCTCAGGCATGCATGGGTTCCTCATAGCAGCTGACTGAAAAAAAAAATTAACATTCAAGATACCTACAAAGACTACAATGGTAATAATATCAAAGCACTTCCAACTCACAAATGTCCAAAATGTCAGATCTGGAAGACCGAGAAAGATTTTAGGTAGAAATGCTGGTATGCTGGGCAAAAAAGGCAAGGCGGGACATCCCAGCCCAAACAAGTAGGGCAAGTAGGGTGGGTGCAGAAGGGAGATCATTTGAATCGTTCTCCGATGATCATCGTGCACGTTGCCAAATGCTTGAGCTCGAGCTCGTTGAAGGTCTTCCTGATCTCTTATTGTCTTGAGCGTCTTCAAGTTCTTGCGTTCTCGAAAACACCTCAAAAGACTGAAACGTCTTTGCGGCAGAGTTTCACGCAGAATTTTTTTGCTCTTTGTTCTCACTTGCAGTTCGTGATGGTCAGAATAGCTCCAGTTAGCACCAATAGTCTCGAAACCTTTTGATATCGCCTCAGATTGTGCATAGAGGAGTCTTCAGTAGCGAGCCTTACCTATGACCTTTTAACAGAAGGAAATACCTGAAGCATGCAAAGTAGTATCTCAATAAATCTGGGCCATCAAAATAAAAATATAAAAAACACTCTGGCTGTGATCACTGAAGGATTTTTAGAGAAAAAATGTGTATTGGCTGAAGGTGAAACATTCTGCAGACAAAAGCATTCGTGAGGGTGGCCATTTTTTTGCATTCAACTTTTATGCTAATGACAGAAGGCTATTTAATGATTTCTTTCAGAAAGCACTCAGGGTGAGGCTTTGCCAAAACATTCCCACACGACAACACGGATTACTGCTCGTACAAGAACTAATAATAACCGATACCCATTGGAAAATCTATTCTGAACCTCTCACCAAGGTCAACTAAGAGGAAGTCCTAAAACTCTTCCCACCAGCAGACTCTGAGAAGCGCCTCTCTGCACTATGCGACTTTTGCTAACACGGTCATTTGAAGGTTCGTGGGGTCTCTGCCTGATATGGACCCATTTATGAGAGGGGGAAGGGTGAAGGAAAAGGGTCTCGGCTGCCATGCTCTTTCTGATCCCTGGTCTTTACTTCCCAGGACCGTGGCTGTCCCTCCGGGGGAAACTCTTTCCCTTATCAGGAAATGTCTCATCACTCTGACCTACATTGTGCTCGTGATGTTTTCTGTTTGCTCGGCAGGATGTTGGATTAGTTTCTTTGGTACGTTTCAAATGAAAAAGCCTTACAGATGAATAAAAATACAAACCTTTACTGATATTTTTTGTCATGTACACATTGTACAGAGAGGACATGCATAGGCTTTTGGCGTCTTTTGATGTTTGTATAAGCGTCTGATAAGGCAACCCTGACAGGAAGTTGAACGGGGGTGTGTTTTGATTGGACCTGCGACTTGAGTTTTGTCTCCTGGTGCCATGTTTCCCTCAATATAAATAGTAGCAGGGGGTTTAAAAGTCCTTGTTAACTGGACATTATAAATGTAGTTCTGAAAGTGATGTCTGTAAAGAATTGAATCCAGCTCATGTATGTAGAAATATACCGTTTCTATATACCGAGGTAACAAAAACACGGATCACATAAGCTATCCATTTGGCACCTCAGAAAGGCATTGCACAAGCATGCTAACATCCACATAGCTATGCTATGTTCTTTGCTAATCTTTGCAGATGAACCTTACATTCATTCAGCTAGCTATCACAATTAGCTAAGCAAAAAAAGGGTACATTTTTACATCACATTTAACTTTTCAGCAAAACATTTCTACATTGTATTTCCAAAAGTATTGGGACACCCGACTTTTACAGCACCTATGCATAAATCCAGCTTCATGAAGATTTGGATTGGGTTGGAAGATCTTGAGTGGCCTGCTATTGATCTCTGGAACTCCTTTGGGATGAATTGGAATGCTGACTGCACCCCATGTCTCCTCAGGGTATTAGATAGCTGACTGTATATGACCTGCAGAACCACTAGAACATGCTCTCTAGCTAGGATGGATGACATCAGTGCAGAGACTCAGGCTGAGGCCATCCAGCTCCCATGTGCTGAATGAGACCACTGATATTCAGTGTCACTATCGGATGTTACCACGGTGAGGTAATCTGCCCTGCAGACAGAGCACAGATTCCCTTGGGAAGTTTTTTGCCATAATGTCAATATATTGTATTTTTGGCACTGGGATCGGAAAAAGTGCCCACACTGAGGGTATTGTTTGTGAGCACAAAGACAAACTTAAAAAGGGTCGATGATAGTTTTATCTTTCCAGAGCTGCTCATTCTAAAAGCGTTCATATCCTTTTATTAGGAGAATCATGGAACATCTACAGTATTGTATATGATGTCATTTTCAGGGTTGGATTTATTACATACACTACATTTGGGCAAAAGTATTCGGACACACGACTTCTCCATATGCTATATGAGGTTTTATGCAATTGTATAAGATTGCTTTGGATGTGCTATAACCTAGGAGAAGATTGGAGTGGAAGATCTTGGTTGGCCTGCTATAGAGCTATAAACCCTATTGTTATCAATGTGAATGCTGACTCAGCTCGCTTCACCTGACCTGTGGCTGAATGAGAAGAAATCTCCACAAAATCTAGTGGAACGTCTTCACAGAAGAAAAGAAAAAGAACGTTCCAACATTATTCTCAGGTTTACATACACTCTCATCCTTACAGTCTATAATAATCATCACACTCGGTAGTGTTTTTAAGCTTGTTCTTGACAGATGATTGGACACTTTCATGCCAAAAGGGCCTTGGAGGTGTGTTTTTAAACTCCCAAAAGACATTTAGAATTTTTATTTTAAAAACAGAGAGCAAACTACAGATAAAGAAAAGCCTGACTCGGAATGATGTCTATAGGAGCATGTAAAAATTCTTTACTCCGATGTCATAACGTGGCGAAGAATTAATTCCCCCCACTTTTTTTTTTACTAACAGCAAAACGTAACAAAACGTCACAGCTGTGGCATGAGCTGAAATCAACTCTATTTTGAATTGAGGGCCTTCATTCGTTTGTGACATTTACAGTTGGCTTTAGTCTCCCTTGAAAGGGGCCTCTCGCTTTGCTGGAAAAATCCAGTGTGTGTGTGTGTGTCTGGGTCCACTTGCGGGTTCCTTGCCACTGCAGAGAGCTGGCGGGTAAATCGCTCAAACGCACATGATGTCATTCTTCCCCACCATGTTACAGAGCTGTAACAAGCTACAGATGAGGAGGAGGAAATCAGCACGCCTCTTTAGGAGGCACCAAATACGCCAATAACTTCTAACCCTCTAGAATCCCAGATATAAGACAATATACATGTGCTATTGTATATAGGCAAAAATTTGCGGACACCAGAGCCGAAGATATGTTGCTTTTTAAGCAGCAACGTTCCACATTTAGTCCCCTTTTGAAACTCTAAAAACCTACACTCTTCTGGGAAGATGTTCCACTGGATTCTGTATAGATTTGTGCTCATTCACGCACCAATATCAGGTACTGGTTTAGATAAGGAGGCCTGCGGTGTAGTGACAAATTTATCCCAAATTTGTTTAATAGGGTTTATAGCTCTGAACTGCTTTTTAAACGGTGTTGTGGCAACTCAATCTGTACAGAAAACACGAAAAAGGAAAAGGGGAAAACCCAAATGATTTATTCATGCAATTTATGTATTCATAAATGAATTCATTCCTTCCATCGCTAGAGTGTCGTAAAAACACACGCTAAACGTTATGTAGCTATTTTCTGCAACCACAGTAGCTCGTTTGTGACTAGCTTGCTAGCTAGCCTTGTTTCAAGCTGCCCAATGGTTCGAGAAGGACCCTACTTTTGTCCTACTTTTTTAAAACCACAACAGCAGCAAGAACCACAACAGTGTACACATGTTTTCCATTTGACTAATGCAAAGTAGTCAGAATTAGAGCAGGCGCTCGTGAGAATACAGATTCTATATACAAAATACGAACAAAGGCGTTAGAAATTCATGCAAAACCTTCATCGTACAGACCGAAAAAGTGCAAATGCACCTTAAACTACTATCGAACATAGAATGCGATCTACAGCGGTGTGTTTGGACGTAACCATACATGCTCATGCACCCACACACATACATGCACATGCACGTGACGGATAGGAAACATGAAATGAGTGGGTGGCGTGCAGCATGTGTCACATTCGAGGCATATTTCAAGCTTGTTCTAACCGCAGTCTATACACCCGGACTGCTGCGAGTCAGTTCGGTAATGTTGTGTGTTGCAGAAGTCTGTATTTTGTACTGGTTATGCATGCTTTAATACACACACACACACACACACACACACACACACACACACACACACACACACACACACACACACACACACACACTTCCTATCTAACAGTAATATAGCCAGGATTAAAGAGAACCGCCCCAAGCAAGAATAAACGAAGTGAAAGAACCGAGTGCAGAAATATGCAAGAATATAGGAAGAACAAAAAAAAAAGATAGAAGCAGATGTTTCCAATATTTATATACAATGTCGAAAAAAGAAGAAGAAAAGAACCCACACAATCTGGCAACGTTTACTTTTGTTTTGCCCAGTTCTCAGTGCACACCCTAGCAACTGCAACACCTGGAATGCAAGGGAATGTCAACCGCAGACATCCAGTAAAGCCAGATATTAGACCCTCTACCTTTCAGTCTAAAGATGGACGACAAAAAAGAGATAGAGCAAGTCTTTGTGGCATTAGGGGCAAAATAATTCACCGGGTGTGGAACAGATCGGCTTTGATGTAACAAAAACTTCTATAGGTGTTCAGGTGGGATCATTTTATTGATGGAAGAGGATGGAGAGATGAATGGAGCTGTGGGAGAGGATGGATGGATCAGTGGAGCCGTGGTAAAAGATGGAGAGATCTCTGTTTTGCAGTGGTTGAGGATGGACAGTTATGGAGTGGAAAGAGTATGGGGATCACTGGTGGAATGTTAGAGGATGGAGAGATCAGTGGAGAAGTGGTAGATAATGGAAGGATTGTGGAGAAGTGGTAGATGATGGAGGGATCAGTGATGGAATGGTAAAGGATGGAGGGATCAGTGCAGCAGTGGTAGATAATGGAAGGATTGTGGAGCAGTGGTAGATGATGGATGAATCAGTGGTGGAATGGTAAAGGATGGAGGGATCAGTGCAGCAGTGGTAGATGATGGAAGGATTGTGGAGAAGTGGTAGATGATGGAGGGATCAGTGGAGCAGTGGTATTGGATGGAGGAACGAGTGGAGCAGTGGTAGATGATGAAGGGATCACTGGTGCAGTTGTAGATGTTTGAGGGATCGATTGAAAGAGTGATAGAGAATGGAGGAATCCATGATTTAAATCTGATGTAGGAGATACAAGAACCCAGATGAAGGAAAGTAGCAATGGTGTGAACTTTGAAAAGAATTTCAAAACAATTCATGCGGCTGCATTCTGGACCACTTGCAGAAGTCAGATGTTTATCAGAGGCAGACCTGCCAGGAGAAAGGTCTTGAGATGCACAGCTGAGCTGAACAACATCTTGTCTGAAGAATCCGGTAGAAAAAAGTACCTAAAGAATTTCTCATTTTATATATATAGAGATATTTAGTTTTTGTTCTTTTTTTTTTTTTTTGTTCCTCTTCGGCTCGTTCGCTCTCTTGTTCATTCTCTCACGTTCTTGTTTTCTCTGCTTGTCATCTTCTCTTTCTTTCTCCGCACAATACCATGTCATTCCTCAAGTTCCAGTCTGGTGACAACAGAGAGAGAGAAAAAGTGCATTAAGCAACCTGGTTAAACTTTCACCTGAAGCGCATACAAGATGTCACTCACCTAATAGTACAAAACAATCTTTTGTCTGGGCTATCACAGTGGTGTCGGTTTCATTCACACACACACACACACACACACACACACACACACACACACACACACACACACACACACACACACACGGAGAAAGGGAAACAAGCCGAGGTCATGTGGACCGAGAACAGGAGACGTGTCTGTGCAGAAATATGTGTCTGCATGTACAAACAGCACCTTTCTTTTTGTGATCGAGTTGAGTGTGCTGCCGTTTTCTTAAACCAAAAGTTTGCGGACAACCGAGCATGAGTTTTGATGGGGCCTTTTGGACATCCCGTTCCACATCTGCTCCCCGAACAACCTTTGCTCGTCTGATGTTCCACTGGTGCGCTTGTGAAGGTTTATACTCAAGTCAGGTAGTGATGTTGGTAAAGTCAGATCTCTGAAGCAGGAGACTCAAGATTTTCCTTCTCCACTTATATCTCCATGGTATCCAGAGACGTCCTATACAATCGTATGCCTCTGTCTTTGCCCTACATCTCAGGAAGGAACCACATGTGACTAGGGCGAAAAAAAACCTTCTGTTCCAATACTTTTGAACATTTAACAGCGTATCTCTGGATCCATCGTAACCCTGAGAAACGGTTCCTGTAGATGAACGCCACATATGGCTGGAACCGATACTTGTGTCCATATAGCGCACTTAAAGCTTGTAGTCACCTTCATGTTCGGTCTTAATGTTTTTTTTTTTTTTTTTCCGACCACAAAAGTCCTAACGATACGTGAAGAAGACCCGGGAATAGATTCCCGAGCCGCAGCTGCTGGATGTGCACAATTCCTGTTCCTAGAAAACATGGTAACTATGCTGATCTTGGCTCAAGGCGTACAGACAGAATGAGAGAGAGAGAGATCCAAATTCCTGGGGACCAGAATAGGCCAAGAGCAGAGGAGTGTGTGTGGGTTTTTTATTTCAGATCGCAGTTAAAAGTGATGTGAGGGCTGGGAACTGGGTTGAGAAGAAAGGTCCTAAGGCTCAGGTGGAATTGTGATCAATTCCAGCTCGTTATCAAATCGCTGCTTCCTTGAAAGGATTTTGGAATTAGCTTCTTTTGGGAAACGTCTGAGACTGAAATATCCCACAGTTTTTGTCGCCAAAAACACAATTGTTTAATCAGTTGGACGCTGCTGCATCGTATGCCACGTAGCTCGACGGATTTAGCTAACGTTTTTTTTGCACGAGAGTAGCCTTGTGTCGTTGCTAGGCGACAGTTTTGGTTCACGGATCCAGATGCACGCATGCAGAAAGAGAACCGTTTCCTGTCCACATGCATTACATAACTTCAGAGGTGAAGAAAGCTGAGCTCAGCAGCTGTCAAGCCAAGCCTGACACATATGTGTGTGTGTGTGTGTGTGTGTGTGTGTGTGTGTGTGTACTGAAATGAGACGTGTTGGAAAGCTCATGTAGGTCACTCATAAAGCTCTCCAGAGGACATTATTGCATAGTCTTTATGCAAGATATCCTATACCCATACACTACATAGACAAAAAGTATTGGGACGCCTGACTTTTCCACCCTTCTTCAAACTGTTCCCACAAACGTGGAGGCACTAGAATGAACTCTTCCCTTCACTTGAGACCCAAACTTGCAGAAACCCAGCATATGGATTTGAGTGGAAGATCTTGAATGGAGCTATAAATCACACAGCTTTGAGACACAGATGTCCAAAAACTTTTTGTCCATTTAGTGTATCTCTGGATCCACCATGACCCTGGTTCCTAAAGGTTCTTGAGGGTCCCTGACTTTTCGGAACATCTTCTGCTATCCTGTCTGGTCGAAATCATTTCGAAATGCTTATATTGTATAAAGATGCTTCCTTGCTTCACTTCATCCTGCTGATCTCAGACCTGTATGTGCACCCAGGCATGACTGCACCCATCACTCTGGACTGAAAGTTCACTGACACCTTGTGGACGGAAGAAGCCATTACAGTCGAGTGAAGAAATCAGGTTTTATTGATGAATCAAAAAAATATATAATTCAATATAATTTAAAGGCATAAATAATAATTATAATAATAAAATAATTATTAATAATTAAAGTTTGATTCAGAAGTATGCCCAAGAAAAGGGTAATGCTTCCTACGTAGCATGTGCTACATACACCCAAAAAATCATTTCTATATAATATTTTATAATATTTGAACGCAAAATATGTATATCTTATATAAAATATGTATTATATATAAATATATACATACATAATTATTATAATAGTATTTATATATATATATATATATATATATATATATATATATATATATATATATATATATATATATATATATATATATGTGTGTGTGTGTGTGTGTGTGTGTGTGTGTGTGTGTGTGTGTGTGTGTGTGAAAAACACTATACAGTACAGACAAAGTTTGTGGACACCTGACACTCTTCTATCTATTTACTCCCCATTTGTTTTAATAATAAGCTCCAATCCTCTGGGAAGGTGTTGATTTTGGAGTATGGAAAAGTCAGATATTTCAATACTTTTGTCTGCATAGTGTATTTCTGTAGTGTTGCCTTTATTTTCAGTTGTTTTAATGTTGTCTCGGGGCTTCCTCTGAGCTCTGTTTCCTGTACATCAGCAAGTAAGCAGTCTCACTGCAAAAGAAAATTGGAATTGCATTGTGGACATAAATGACATCATCTTGCGTATTATAATGATGCTGTAAAAAAAAAAAAATGCAAAATACAGTACCTGAACATTCGGCTTCCTCCGTACGTTTCTTGAACCTCCTTCCAGCTGACCTACAAACATCATAAACGGATTATTACTCCAGATGCTGAAGCTTCAGTGCTGTAAACTTAATGCGACTTTAATAGGAACATGTGCTCATTCATGCAACTGGTTCAGAGATGCTTTTCATCTCAGCACGGTTGTAATACACGTGGATTTCGAACGTAACCACCGTGATAAACAGAGGATTACTATATGTAGGTATCCCTAATATATATATATATATATATATATATATATATATATATATATATATATATATATATATATATATATATATACATATATATATATATATATATATATATATGTGTGTGTGTGTGTGTGTGTGTGTGTGGGGTATACCAGTACTGGTAAAAATACCGGTATATATTAAATTTCAAATTATATTATCATAAGTTTGTATTTCATAAACTGCTGCTGTTCCAAAGGTCACCTGTTGGCGGCAGTGTTTCCCAAATTGTGGCAAAACCGTTAAAACACTGAAAAGCTATGCACATACCAAGGTATTACAATATATATATATATATATATATATATATATATATATATATATATATATATATATATATATATATTATATTATATTTCACATCTATCTATCTATCTATCTATCTATCTATCTATCTATCTATCTATCTATCTATCTATCTATAAAAAGTATTTTTTCTACTGTAGAGGAGTACATTACACATTTAAAACATTACGAAATTATATGGAGGGGAGGAAAAGTCTCCAATCCACAAAAAAAACATCTAATAAAGTACAGATCCTTCATCACGCTTCACTACTGCTGATCCGACTCATAAAGGTGGTGTTTTCGAACCCCAGAACTACTGTTCACTGGATGTTTTTTGTTTCTCGCACCACTCTGGGTCAACTGTCGAGTGAAAAATGAACCGAAGCTCTTGATTCCTGAATCTGCAGGATTTCCACGCGCTTTCCTGCTGCCACCTGACTGGACGATCAACGTAACGTATTTGCGTTGCTACACGTAATAGTATCGTTCTTACTTGGGACACGTTGCCGTCGTTGATATTGAACCACTGGTGATCCTGGGAACAGATGTACGCTGTGTAGTGCCCGCACCTGTCCATCCCAGAGTGGGCTATTACTCCGTACAGTCTGTACAGACCACCCTGAGGATAAAAAGACAAGAATAATGTCATTAGGAAACAAAACTTCAAACATACACTGTATCGCCAAAAGTATGCGGACACCTGACTATAAGATTGGGATGTGTTTACAATTTGCTCTTAAAAAAACCTTCTGCAGAAGATTTTCTGGAGATTTGTAGCTCATTCAGCTACAAGGGTGTTAGTAAAGTCAGGTATTGATGTATTAAGATCTCAAGATCTTCGAATCCAACGCATATCATCACAGAGCTGGCTTTGTCCATGGGTTTGGGTCTCCTTGTTCAAGCAAAGAGAAATTTTTTTGGATATATAATCGTTTGTGTCCAAATCTGTGGGAACGTTTGAACATACGAACTAGCGGTTATGGCATATGGAAAAGTCAGGTGTCCCAACATTTTGAGATGATTTACCACTTGGGGCTGTTCCTCAGGAAATACTTCAGCCATGTTAATGGTTTCAGAGAAACTGACTCTGGTGTTCAGCTTTCTGGTGAAGCTGTTCATGTTCCTGAACCTCTTGAGAGTAATGCACAAGATAGATGGCAGCGAGACAAGCCTGTCCCCCTAGGAAACAAAGCATGCTAATCATACTAATCACAATAATTAAGCATCATCATCATCATCATCATCATCATCATCCGAGTGTAAGACCTGAATACACGGCGTCTTCTGTTCGCATTTGGTGCAGTAAAAAGCTTCACTGCCTTCCAACTTCTGGGAGTTGAAAAACATTCGGAAACAGTCCTCCTGGGAAGGGAAACAGTATTATTGAGCTCGTATTGCTACCGAGTCAGAATTTAGGATTCGTTTGAACATCCCGTTCCCCGTTTGCTCTTATAATCACGTCCATTCTTCTTCTGAGATGATGTTCCACTAGATTTTGTGCTCACACGCTGATGTAGAGTAAAAGAACGCAGAGGTTCAGTCAGCGTTTCAATCTGAATCCCAAATCTGTTCAATCGGGCTACCAAAAGTATCGGGACACCAGACTTTTCTAGATATATGTCATATGTGGTTCCTCTGCAAGCTGATGAAGACACACGATGGTAAAAATAGATTTTTTTTTTCTCTTACATCGCCTACATAAGCATTTTATTTAGCTACAAATTTCCACACAATCTCGTGAAACATCAAGTGGAGCTTATTACAACAGTGCGTTTTGGGAAATCAATGAGGAATGGGATGTTTTTTAAAAAAAATATTGATTTTTAAATAAATCACCAGCTCACCAATGTGTTCTTGTTTTCACAGAGATGTAGTGGAAAGCTGAAGAAGTAGCTGGGAACACGGTGTACGTTCTCACAATTCAAACACCGGCAACATCCTTCCACCTCGATCTTGTAAAGTTTTTCGATCTCCGCCGCCTACGGTGAAACAAATCGCAAAATTAAAGACGATCCAGAAGGAGATGAGATCGTTATGATCTTTGAGGTTTGGTCGTAATAACCGGTGGTGGACGAAGTACACGAATGATGTAGTCGAGATTTTAAAAAAATAGAGATTCACACGGTAAAAGTGTCCCTTTAAACTTTCCCTGGAATAAAAGTACAAAAGTATTTGCCTTCAAATACCTACGTCTTCAAAGTACTACGATTTATTATGTCTAGAATGTTCCTTTGATCATTTATGTCACATGACTCTTTGCTCAAACACTGATATCTATTCAAATGATCATGAGACTAAATACTTCTGCTCTGAACCACATGTTCGTGCCGAGAAGATACCACCAAGCGGTGATCAAAACAAGTTCAACACCGATAAATAAAAAGGAAGAACAAAATGTATGAGTACAAAGTAAGATATTTGAAACGTATTGAAGTTGAAATCTCCCTAAACGCAAATACGTGAATAAAATACAAATACGTGAAAACGCTACTCAAGCCTAGTAACGTATTTACTTCGTAACTGTCCACCACTGGTAATAACTATGTAGCTATGAGTGAAGATTTCACTTCGAAACGCACAATTTGCTGGTCGGACATCTGCTTCCGGACGTGGTTCAGGATGCCGTGGAACACTTCGTCGGCGTCGTGTTGTATTAACCCTGAAGCGAAACATTCAGAAAGACAAAAATGTTCAAGATATTCTTTTTCATGCACTTGTCACTCGACACCGAGATAATTATTCTGACTGGTTTCGGAAAATATGACAGATCGCGTACGGCTAAAGTGGTTATGGTGAAGGCACAGCAGAAAATCCAGATGTGGATCGGCCTGTTTTTCATCCTTAATGGCTTCCAATGCTCTTTTGAGCTGCAGAGGAACGTTGGAGATGGTTGGATTGTCAGACGGCTGCCATCTATACGAAAGAAAATATGGTTTCATTTCTTTTTTTTAAAAATGGACGGCTATCTACATACATTGTATAAACAAAAATTGGGACACCTGACTGTTCCATATGCCATGTTGGAGGTACACAATTGTACAGGAATGTCCTTGTAGATATTTAAGAAACTAGGAGACCTAAACTTGGATATATTTTATATTATATGATCAAATGTATATTATAATATACTCATATATAAGAGCAAATCTTATCCTCAGGTGTCCACAAACTTTTGGTCCACACAGTGTATATAGTTAAGATTCGTTATCTTTGCATATCTTAAAGCCATTCTGTGTCTAGAGTAAATAAAATGCTAATTATTTTTAAAAATAAAGGTTGTTTTATTGTAAACTCCTCGTTTACCTGCTGAGCAGCTCCTGTATCTCCGTGGTGGCTGCGAAGGCCTGCAGTAAAGCATTTATACAGCAGGAGAGGCCGCAGTTCGAGAGGCCTCTCACACCTGCACATACGAGGGATCGTTTTATTCATGGTATAATAACCTCCACACTTCTAGGAAGATATTTCATTAGATGTTGTAGAGATTTGGTGCTCATTCAGCCACAAGGACAAAAGTCAAATGATGCAGTCAGCATGAAAAATTCAACAGGGTTTTTTTTTCTTTCCTGTAGCAGGCCACTCAAGATCTTCCACTCCAATGCATGTTAATGGAGTGTTAGAACAGGTTTGGGTCGAAACAGTGAAGGGCAAAATTTCCTGCTAATACACCTGAAGACTATGTGCCTCGATGTTTATTGAGAGAAACACACATGGGTGGCAAAACCAGGTGTCCCAATACTTTTGACCACAAATGTATTGTGGATATAGAATGTTTTTTGGGGTTTTTTTGGGAGATAAAACAAAAATGTAACCACGGTAACATCATCATATTTATAATTTCAAATTTCAACTTCACGATTCAAGGAAAAGACTAATTGTTTCGTTTGTTTGATTGTATTATGAATAAAAAAAAAAAACGTGTGTTTTTAGTTACAATTGCGATAACAACTGATGACTCTAAAACAAAAAGATCAGCCTCTGGTATGATCCAATCAGAATCCAGATTTTAATCATATCAATAACCTATGGAACGACCTGAACGGCACAGTGTACAGGAGATTTTAGAATCGAATAAAGCTGAAACATTGTTGCCAGATAGAACGGAATTATAACAAGTTGAGTTTTTTTCTTTCACAATGTTGATCATTTTTATCATTATTATCATTAAGTGTTTAATATGATATTAAATTGATATGAATTGTCCTTTGTTTAATCCCCCCGAAAAAAAGATTTCGCCGTTCTAACAGGCACGTGTGAACGATTTACATCCATTTGATGTTGTTTGAAGAAGGAAATAATTTTTTTTATTAAAACTTAAAGAAAACTTACCCGTGGTTCTAGATATGTTGCAAGAAACATGTCTTCTACTCCAAGGCATTCCCATAAAAAAAAAATGTATATATATATATATAAATAATTATTATTATTTTTTTTATTCACCAGGTCTGCAACTGGAAGACAGGAACAATAATTCATATTTTATTTATTATTACAGAAACATTTGAATTTTAAACATGAGGTGGTTTTAAATAATACGACGAATAAAAAACATTATTTCAACATATTTAATATTTCTTTTTTTTTTTTTTTTTTTTATGTCGTTTCTCGTGTATCTGAATGTCACCTGACTCTCATCTCCCCTTTCACATAATATGGCCTAAAGTTTTGGGACACCCGACTTTTCCATATTCCATACAACCTTTTCCCCAAATATTAAATTGTCCCTTTTCTTGAAGACCCAAAACCTGTTCATGACAGTGCTCCCCCTCCACAAAACCAGCTCCATGAAGATGTATGTTGGAGTGGAAGATCTTGCTGCTGTAAAACACCTTCTATTTTTCAAACTGCACCCCTCAGTCCTCTTTGCTACCACCCTTGTCTTTAAACGAGCTACACATCTCCATAATCCAGTGGAACATCTTCCCAGAAGAGTGGAGGTTATACTAAGAGTGGAACGAGATGTTTAAAAGGCACATCCCAATCCTGTGCTCAGGTGTCCAAAAAACTTTTGGCCATACAATAGACTTAGCAATGGGTTTAGGTTTATTAAACAGAAAAAAATATTATGGTAGGAGATTAAAGCACTGACCTGTAGTGAAGTGTTTCGTCCAATGTAGTGAGACAGAACTGCTCTGGTGTGAACACTTTCCTAAAAGCGAATCTTAACTGGAAAAAGACACTTTCACTTTCCTTTCATTCATAAGTTTCAGTTCTGGGAGGAAGCAACAGTCTGTCCACTAGAGGTGCTAGAGTTCTCATTTATCCCATTGTTAATGATTGGTTTCTTTTTTCCCTTCCCTACCATCAGTCCATCCTGATTATGGATCCCACCCCACATCTTTCCCTGTTGAAAGTTTAGAAAACTGAACAAACCACATGGAAATACCAGCTCGTTTAATCACCAAGTTCATACAGGATCAGTAGGTCACCAACCAACCAACCTCACTCAGACCTAGTAAAAGATGCCTGTGGTTATAAAACCTCCACGTCCACCAAAGATTAATTATTAAATATTCACAATGTAAGTGGTTATTGCTGGATCAGGTTCAGTCTGCCTTTACAGGTCATGGATTCTGAGGTCTTTTAAGCACCTCAAGCTGACCAGAGAAGGCAAATGGGTCAATAATAATAATACAAAATAAAAACAATAAATAAAAAAGAGGTCCTGCTATCGACATACACTATTTAGGCAAATCTATTTGGGACTTTTTCCATATGCCATTATTTCCAAAACCGTCCCTACAATCTTTGAAGCATTGTACAGGACGTCTCGGGGTGGGTCTAATGTCCCAAACATCTGGAATTCTTCTTCTTCCTGCTGCTCCTGTTCCTGCTCCACAGCGGATTGTCCATCTCCAGATCACAGCAAACACCTGCATGTCCTTCCCTTTCCAAGTCTCCTAATAATCCTCCTCCTTGGCCCCTCTTTTTTTTTTTCTCCTCCTGTCTGGTGAGCTTCATCCTCAGCATTCGTCTAACGGTATACTCCATTTCTCCAAAACGTCCTACCTGCACTTTCTTTCTAATAAACTAGTTTTTTTCTCCTCCACATCTTGTGACATCAAAAACCTGTGAGATATGAAGCTTGTTTCTGGTGTCCATCATATGCATGCATTGAATCAGTGGAGCAAAAAGCGTGTAGTCTTGAGTCTTTTCTCCCTCCAGATTTTATCCAGATTTTATCCCCTTTTTCACATTTTGAATAATTCTACATTTTTGCATTATTATTATACATTTTTTTTTACCGTTGGCGGATTCAGAAGTCCAGTGAAAGTAAAAAAATAATAAATAAATAAATATGTAAAATTGATGTACAATTGATCAAAATGTGGAAAAGAGGGTTTTTTTTTTTTAAACCCTCTGTAAGCTTTCAACGTACACAAACAAATGACAACAAAAATGTATAAATAGAAATTGTATGAATATATAATCAACAATCATCAAAATTATGAGCACACAAACGAGGAACAGCCGAGCTTTTCAGTACAAGCAGCCTCTCTCTCACACACACACACACACACACACACACACACACACTGTACATCATAAACAAATTTCGAAATCGTTATCGTGTGTTTAGCTACATCTTATTGTGCACAATAGTTTAAGGATGAAGAATCTTTTTCAGGATGAAGCCCTGTAGTACGGGCCAAACATGGCATTCCACATCTGCTGCCAGAGTCCATACAGCCGCAGGATCCACACGTAAGCAGAGGGCAAAGCTGAGGAGGAAGAATATATATATTTTTTTAAACATCCCTTTCCACATTTAATAGAAAATTGAATAAACATCGGGTGTCCCAATACTTTCGGTCATGCAGTATACGTTTAAATGGAGGCACTATGGAAGGAAGTTTTGTTCTTGAAGATTTTATGTTTTGGGAGGAGGGGGGGGGGGGCGGCAGGGTCTCCTCACCTGGGTCCATGCGTATGAGCAGCAGGTACAGCAGGACCAACAGCACGGCGGTTCTGCGGATGATGCGCGACCAGGCGGTGGCGCCGGCCGAAGAGAGTCCCCTGTACAACAACCTCAGGACGGCGTTTAACCTCCGCGCCACGGAGCCTGAAACAATACGGAGTCATTTCATTTCAAATAAAACAAGCAAATAAAAAAAATATGCTTAGCGTGACTTTAATACTTTAAAGCATGGGTGCCTGTGACCCCTAGGGGTCTGCGGACCCGCTAATTAATGTTGAATCAAATATATTAAAAAAATGTAAATAAACAGATAAACATGGGTGAAGATATTAAAGATATAATATTTAAATCATAAAAAAATATTACATTAAAGTTCTATTAAACTTAAAAAATGATGTTCATGTAAATGTAAAATTGTCCACCTGATTTTTAATTGGGGACTGTGCGTGAGGCTCTCTGCTGCCCTCTGTTGGTGTGTAACAAAACTAGTCTCGAATCGTTTTTTTTAGGCCACACCATGTATTTAATGTCACACGCTACCGATCGTACCTTCTGTCGTTTTTTCCTCCTCCGCAGGTACGTTTTTGGGGGTTGGATGCGATTGGTCGGTCGTTTTCGCCTCGTGGTCTTCGAGGATGCTCAGAGCGGTTTGCCTCTGGTCCTTGGTGAAGGCGAGCTGCCCTACGTCGTCCCTCAGAAGCTCCTTGGCCTCGGAGGTTTGTCCCAAAGGCAGGAGGACGTGCAAAACGTACAGCTCGGCCACGCTGCTATAACCTGGCAGGCCCCTGTTGGAGGAGTGGTGCAGCCAGGATCGCGTGGCCTCCCGAACCTCCACCTGCTCCTCCACCTTGGTGTACAGGAGGATGCTGCGAATGTTTACAAAAGTATTAGGACACCCAAGCACGTGTATGTGGTTCTTCCCAAAACCACAAAGCTAAAGATATACAATTGTACAGGAATTCCATGTCCTTATGCCCAAAACCTCCATGAACAAGCGGGTTGGAGTGAAAGATCCTGAGCTGTAGAGCTTTAAACCATATTAAACACCTATGGGATAAATTGGAACTTATTGAGGAGCTCAACAGCAGGCCAATCAAGATCTTCCTCTCAAAATCAACCCAAAATGTTCTTAATGAAGCTGGCTTTGTGCACAGGACCGTCATGCTGGATTTCAGGTCTCCTAGTTCATTACTTATGTGCCTCCATGTTTGTGGGAACATTTTGATAAAGAACCACATATGGCTTTAAAATCTCTGGAATTTGTTAATGTGTAACTTTTTTTTTTTTTACCACATCTGCATGATCTTTGCAGGAATTTGCTCCGACTCTCCGTAATGCTGCAAAACCCAAGTCAGAACGTCACGCCACTGGTTTAACTCAGCCAGAGCTTGGATTCCAACGATGCAGAGTGACGCTTTCAGCTCTCCGTGCCTGGGACTGCGGAAAACAAGGAGCACATCAAATCAGAACGTCCACGAGCATCTTAACCAGTTTCTAACTCTGATCTACACTCCTGACCATCACATAAATACGCTTCTTCTCTGCGAACTCTATATTATAATCTCATTATAGTAACTCTTGAGTTCCAGCGTAGACCATGCTCCTGTACACAGTGAGCTCCATGTAGACTCCAATGAGGTCTGAATGGAAGCTCTTCTTCACAGAGAAAGCTTTGATCTCCTCAACCCCTTCCTGAAGAGCTTTAGGACGAACTGAAACACTAAAGAAACACAGATGGACGCTCCAGACCTTCTGCTCCTCCTCGTCGTCATCATCAACATCATCTCAATAATGCGCTTTTCCTTGAATTAACTACTACTCCATATAGCCACGCCCCCAAAACCCTAGTGCAACGCCCTCCCTGAGGAGAAGAGCTCATTTTAACAGGAAGCGTTTGAAGTAATACTTCTTACTTTTTAGTCAGATGTAATGTACATTAATTAAGCATACGCTTTAATCAATAACCAGATAAACAAACAAGTAAACACGTAAACAAATGGTACAAATAATGTGAAAATGGTACGTTCCAGGGAATGAGCTGCTACTGTTAACGCGAGTGCACGCATGCGTACATGTCCATATTACGGAATGAACCTTCTGACCAATCAGAATCGAGCATTCAATATAGTACTATAAAAGCTGATTTTTTTTATATCGTACCCACCAGTTTGGTTCCTGCTCCTCAGTTTTAGATACGATCTCCAATCCCTTCTCACAAGCCTCAAACGCGGCGTGGAAATCCTTCCGGATGATGAAGTGGTGGATGGCGGAGTCCATCAGCGCTGAACCCGGAGCCAATAATACGGACTGGCCAGGACTTCCTGGGACAGGAGCTGGAGCTAAACACCCGCCCTGCATGGCGAATTAATCCGTATACATCTCTGTAGAAGCGAGTAGAAAAACACGGCTTCTAGAACCTACCTAATCGATTTATCAGTGAACACGGGTTTAAACTTCCGCCGTGACTTTTACCGCTTCCGGTTTGCGGGCTACCAGACAAATCTAAAGTCCTTTTTTTTTTTTTTTTAAACTTACAAGAGTTAAAGCAATGAATATTTATTTTTAAAATAATTATACATCATAAAAAATGATAATCTAAAGTCTAATTTTAAGTCCCACTTATTACTTCCAAGAGTTAAAAAATATATATATGAAAATAATAAATTACATCATTTAAAAAATATATATATTATTGTAACTCTAACTCAACAATTTTTTTTTACTTTTCCATTATTATATATTTATACATAATTATTATTTAAAAAGTATAAAGACCCCTGTAGCTACGAGGTGGTATCAAAGTTCCACAGTGACTTATGAAGTTCGGTGCTTCCTGTGACTGCGTGCAGCCTTGTGCTGCCATCTAGTGCAGATTACAAAACTATTCTTGAAACTTTTTGAAGAAGAAGAAAAAGTAATATATTAAAGACAAACTAAGTGCTCACACAGATTGGTCGTCTTTAATATACGATATAAAAATATTTACAGTAGTGTACAACGTTCTCCAAGATCTGTGTGAGGAACACGTTCTTGAGGCTGCAATGAGGTCCAACATGTCAATTACTTTTTTTTTTCTACGATTTAAGAAACATTAATGTATTTGATGAGATCAGGATGAGAGGGGAAAAAAAAATCTATATATTATTATGCAAGACGGCCAAAAGTAATAGGACACCCAATTTTCTCCAGCCATACTGTGTGGATCTTCAACAAGTTGGAGGCACACACATGTATAGTGTAGGACGTTTTTGGATGTGGTGGCTCCATGAAGATATGCTTTCCATGGTTTGGAAGTGTTTGTGGAAAATCTTGAGTGCTTTAAATCTACAAGACCATCTTCCCAGAAGACTGGAGGTTAAATAACAAAAAATATGGACTATATGTGTGGGAAAAGGCATATACGAATAAATCAGGTGTCCACAAACTTTTGCCCAAATCGTTTAGTTACATTCATCCCCTCCGTTCACATGATCTCTGGCCAGCGGTTGTTGATCAGGACGTCAGCGTGCAGGAGCTGCCCTCGCTCGGTGAGTAACCGCATCAGCTTTTTCCTCCTCCTCCAGGTCACTTTCAGGCCATAGTCGCTCTCTGGCGTGTCCCTCACCAACAAGCTCTCTGTTCTCGGAGGAGTTCTTGGTCGATTTGGGGAAAACAGGAGGCCAAGAAGCGAAGATGAAGCGGCAGGTTGGGAGCGCGACATTTCCGGAGTCTCTATATGAGGAGGAGCGAGAGTGCTGCTGGAGGCACGTCCTGGATCAGACCTAGGAGTCATCAAATTTCCAGAAGGATTGGGTTCGGGGCGTATTTCAGCTCCTGGTGTAGTATCAGGAACGTCGTTGCGGTTCAATCGAGGAACCATGCCGTCCTCGTGACTTCGACGAGGTCTTACTTCTGGAAAATCTCTCACACATGCCGTGATGCTTTTTGTTGGACACCTGGGCGTTTCGAACAGCAGAGCCGGGTATTTGCAAACAGTCGGTCTTCTGACTTGAGTGGAAAGCGCCGTTTTGTTTGAGGTGCTCGCGTGGAGATGATTGCTCGTCGTCTTCTTCCTACGTCGTCCACCACATCTGACGGAAGTGTCCTCCAGGGAGGTAAACTGAGGAGAGACCTACGGCAAAGAAACGACACACACTGTAAAAACAGTCACTTTATTCAACCAAATGTATCACCATGATGATTTTATTTCCATCGTGGACTGGAGCATCTCCTCCTATAGAGCTATAAACCCTATTGAAACCCTTTGAGGAGTTTTTTCACTGGAGCTACAGCTACACCTCCTGCAGACATCATCTCAAGCAGGAGCAGCGATTTTAACCTCATAAAATGACACCATTTCCCCCCCACACATTACGTTTTTCCTCGAGATTCGATGTGATCCTCTTGCGCACATTCTACAGGAATGAAAACACAAAAGTAGAAAGAGATGTCCAGCTTATATTCCGTTTTGTAAACGTCCTAGTGCGCTCTCGGACCATCCGATCGAAGGACGTGAAAATGTTGACGTTATTGGACGCCGGCTAGATGGCCTAGTGACTGTAGCTTGCGATCTGATTGGTTGAAAAAAAACAGCCTTCAAACAGCATGAGGTTTTTACACTGTTGATTCTGAACGACTGAAATTTGATTGGACAGAAACTGCAGAAAAAAATGTATTGGATAAAAACATAAGTCGGTGATTCTGATCACCAGCAGTGAAGACCTTGCTGGACCATGACAGCCCATCACTTGAAGGATCAATCACTTGTTTATGCACAAATGACATCATGGAGGACTTTTTTTGGTTCTCTGATCGATTTCCCCTTTAAAATAAAACCTGGCACAGATCCAATTACCCACGAATCCCCTGGAACTCCTTGCCCTGATGTATGTGACACGGAGATCTTCGGGTTGATTGCGCTTCGCAGCTGTGCTCCATAGTCATGTCTCGATCCGTTTCTTGGTTGTTCCACGAACCGCAGCTGAGACTTGCGTGGATTCAGGGAATTCCGTTTCCGCGTGGCGCGAGGCATCAGACCTCATCGTGGCCCTGCAGGAAACCACGTGAACAAGCCATTATCGTGTCCACTCCTCAAACCTACTCTTTTATACACAAATATGGCGCGCATCCCTTTCTTCTTTCATTATTACAATCTTTATTTTGTTCATCATTTGTATCCGATCGCACTTCCGCATCTCCTCGGATTGGTTCGCGAAGCCTCCTCGGCGTGCGCTGATTGGACAGAATTAGATCACGTGACCTACGGTGATTGGCCTGCGCCAAAATTCAAACTTGCACAGTGAAGAAGACGGAAGTGGGACATCCAGGAGGTTACGCTTTCATCATTTTACAAGCGGAGAGAATTAAAGCAAAAAGAAAACAACAAAAAATCGACAGGATAACCTAAGATCTGTCATAATATGAAGGTTGGTTTGCCATCATAAATAATAATTACATTGGTGACCAGTAGCTACGGATTTATGATAAGATAAACCATGATGATGATGATGATGATGATGATGGTGTCTATCTAGGGTGCTTTTTGTTAGTATAGAAATAGCAAGTGGGCAGGTTTTTACAATAAATCCAGCTGCAAGAATTGCGATTTCAGATCTGAACCGAACCGTGAGTCGTTATGTGCAGAGGAAATCCCCATCAACGTCATTGTATTGTACTGAACATACACACGCTCTCCGATCGCAGGCTGCTGCTTATAAGAACTCGAGATAAAAAAACGAGCTCGTGCATTTCTGATTTCCGATCATTAAACCGATTGGATTATGACCGTATTCTGTTCTAGACGAGTGACGTCACCACGTTGGTTAATATTCAAAAAACAATAATGGTCGGTTAAACCTATTCGAGTCGGTTGAATTGTAAAACTTGGACATTTTGTTCGGATTTCCAAGGTGTGTGATGAATAACATTTGATTCCTGAGGGCCCTCAGGTTTCTGAGGGCCCTCAGGTTTCTGGTTTAAAAATGGCTAGATTTGGTATCTGGGATCTGAATCCATCACTTAATGTGGAATCTGTGTTTTACAGGGATCTGGTTTGCTGTGAACAGGATGAGGGAGAGTCCCAGGAGGCCGTTAATCCTCAAGAGGAGGAAGTTGCCGTTTCAGAGGAACGAAGCCGACGGGCCGCGGAGCAAATCCACCCCGGCGCAGGGGTCCCGGCCTGCCTCCGATGGCGTCTGCATCATGGACCATCCCACCATGGCGGACACGCAAGTGGTGGTTATACCAAAAACGGCAGATCTTCAGAGCGTCATCGACATTCTGACGGCCAAAGGGAAGGAAAGTGGCCCTCGGGGGCCGAACAAGTTTATCTTGCTGAGCGGAAATAATGGATCGGAGGACGGCGTCCAAGCTCTTGGTGATGAGGGGAAGAACCTCGGGCCTGAGGAGCTTGCAAGCAAAGCTCTCAAATGTACGTGTTTCATATGTATATGTATATATAGATGATCACTTCACTTGATTTCTTGCTGATTCTACCATTTGCTTGATCATTAGTGAAAAACGACTCGGACCGCAGTCTCTTGGACACCAGCCTGACGAACATCCAGTGGCTGGGGAAAATGAACACGGACGTCACAAACGTCTCCAAGCCGGAAAAGAAAGATTCCGATAAAGAGAACATCGAGCCCTGCGTCCAGCCGCAAGAGGTACCGCTGATTTCTCCTTCTTGCTACGTACAAATTTCAGAGCTGTCGTGGAAACAAGATCGTGTTTCCCCTTCAGGCACAGCGAGGAGACGGAGAACCGAGCGGCCTCGACGGTCCGCATTCAGAAAGGCCGCCCTACTCCTACATGGCCATGATCCAGTTCGCGATCAACAGCAAGAAAGATAAAAAGATGACCCTGAAGGAGATCTATACCTGGATCGAGGATCATTTCCCCTACTTCCGGGATGTCGCCAAACCCGGTTGGAAGGTAACATCCTTTGAAATTTCTACACGATCGCAGTGAAAACCGTGCACTTCACCAGCGTTTCCTTCTCCCCTTTATTAGAACTCTATTCGCCATAACCTCTCGCTGCACGACATGTTCGTCAGAGAGAGCACCCCCGACGGCAAGACCTCCTTCTGGACCATCAAACCCGAAGCGAACCGCTGTCTGACCTTAGAGCAGGTGTACAAGGTAAACCTCCTCCTCCTTCTCGTCCATTTTACCTCCAGAACCCTTATCTCACACTTTATTTTGCCTCTTGTCCCCCACCGCTCCCTCCTGCCCCCCCCTCTGCAGCCTGAACTCGATCCGGCGACTCGCTCTTTCGCACAAACCATGCAAGTCTGTTACCAAGTAAGAATTTTGTTTTTTATTTGTTTTTTTTTATACACTGCTTTACAGAGAGGACACATGGCTCATTCCAGGATTTATGAAGTTCAATTCAGGAAGAATGTTCATATCCATGTGTTTTAATGACACAAATTTGCAAAAGTATCGAGATACCTGACTTTTAAAATGATTTTTTATCCCTCCATATGCCGTATGTGGTTCTTCTCCATAATGTTCCCACAACTGAATTAACAATCTGAATGAGTACAAATTTAGAGGTCGACCGAAACGGGTTGGATCGTACTTGTTGTATTAATTAAAAATCATAATTGTATTAATTATATTAATCAACTTTGAGGAAAATGAGAGTTGCGTCAGCATGTGGTGTCAATGATTCGCCTCTAGAGGCCGCTCTCGTACTGTAGAATGCAACCCGGAAAAACCACTGGTATGGATTTTTTGCTGATAGTTACAGCAATCAACCATCAGTGTCGTTGACCTCTAAAAAAAAAAAATCTCCTCAAATCTATTAGAACATCTTTCTCAAAGAGTGGATGTTCTTCGGAAAAAAGAAAACGAGGAACCAGATGTTTGAAAAAGCATATCTTCAGATCTCCCCATACTTTTTGCTCAGCTTTGGAGCTTTATGCAGGGAAACTACAGATACAGCGTTTAGATTTTGCAAAACTGACAGGATTTCGTGTCTCCACAGCAACAAAAGGCAGTTGTCCCCGATCCGAAAAAGCTGACCGCTTGCACCACAGGTAGGTGAACATCCATGAAAGTCGTTGCTTAGACTTTTACTTTAAATCAGTCAACTCGCACACAATGCGATTTAATGGAAAAAAATACGATGCTACGCAATTCAATATGGTGCAGATGGTTTGCTTTGATTTCTTCGCACCAGACAGACAGATCATCAATTTACTTTATTAAGTGCCTTCTGATTGCTAACGCACGGCCCCTTGTTGTGCAAAAAAATGAAATAAATCCAGACGTTCTTTTCCTTTTCTGACTGCAGAAATACGCAGCTCTGCCTCTGCCATGTAAATCTCTATTGTATGTGACTCTCAGGACACGCCTCGGCCGCCGTAGTGTTGTTATGCGTCGTATTCGTAAACGTAGCAGCGGCGGTGCTGAGAGAATAATAAAAGTGTAGCGCATTAACTAATAATTATATAGAATACTTTTTTCTTTTATTATAATTTTTTTTTACTTACCGTAATTTCCAGACTATTAAGGGCACAGAAATATAAGCCGCACCCACTGATTTTGACAAAGATTTTTATTTTGAACATAAATACGCCGCACCTGTCTATAAGCCGCACAATGTCTACACTGAAACTAATGAACTTTACACAGGCTTTAATTAAAGACAGTGTCTGTTACACGACTTGTATCTAAACAGTAGCCTACCAAGAAAGTCATTGTTCACTGTCTTCCTCCTTCCTTTCACAACTATTTCTCTCGGGAGTTTTTCTTTTGGCATCGTCGTGCGTTTAAAAATCACCATCGGTGAAGTTTTTCTCCCGATGCCGTGCAGCTCAGAACACAGGTGAAGTGCGTTTTTTCATGCCCGGTTGTTTTCAGCGTGCCGAATGATTCGCATTTCCTGTAGACGGTCCGAGTGAGCGGCAGGTCAAACGTCAGAGGAACATCATCCATATTTATGATGTGGTGCGGCCCGATTCAGTGGGAGCGCATCTGATTTAATATACAGAGTTTCATTGGTTCACCTGAACCTGTTCCGCAATTTCATTGGTCTAATGTTATGGGCCTCAGTTTTTTGGCGGCATGAAGATTGTGAAACTGGGAAAAACCCAGGAAAAATCTATCAATTTTTTTAAGCCGCGGGGTTCAAAGGATGGGAAAAAAGTAGCGGCTTATAGTCCGGAAACTACGGTATGCAAATATGCTCAAAATGACACGTTAAAAATTAAACATTTGTATAAAATATATAAACACATATCAAAAAGGTCAAAAGTATTGGGACACCGGCTGTACGCCGTATGTGATTCCTCTCCAAACTCTTCCCATAAAGTTGGAGGCTTTGGGTGTTGTAGCATGAAACTTTCCCTTTAGTTGAACTACAAAAACCGGCTCATTGAACATATAGGAGTGAAAGATCTTGAGTGGTCTGTTATAAATCTATAAACCCCCATTGAACACCTTTGGGATGAATTTTTAAAGCTGACTGCACCTCAGCCCTCCTCACCTCACCCTACATCGGTACCTGACCTGGTGTGGCTGAAGGAGCTGCAAATCTCCACAAAATCTAGGGGAACATCTTCCCGAAAGAACGGAGGTAAAGTGAAAAGGGACAATGATATTTGATGTATTCTTATATTTTATCTCCAGAAAGGAAAATGAAGCCTCTCCTGCCACGTACCAACTCGTACCTCGTACCGATTCAGCTTCCTCTGACTCCTTCGCTCTTCCTGTCCTCCCCGGCGGCGCTCCCTCTGTCCACCTCTCAGCAGAGCTCCTCCGCCTCCAATCCGGTTTCGAAATCGGGGTGCAAGAGGCTCTGTATCGCTCCGAAGGTAAATCCTGCTCATTCAGAAACCCGTGAGAAAACACTTCCCTGTTTAACTCTGCTACTTTTGTTCTAAAAGGTTTCCAAGAGCGAATCCAGCACCGTCCTGATCTCCACCCCGGTCCCAGAGATGAAGGACGAGTGCGTCCCCGATTCCCGCGTCAGCAAACGTAAGGAGGCGAGCAGCTCGCGCCGTAAACAGCGCCTGGTCCCGCCTTCTACGGAGGAGCCTGTCTTGCTCTTCCCCGACAGCACTTTCTTCGACTCGGGCTTGGCCCTGGACGGCTCCACATTCCAAGAGGTGGAGCTGGAGGCGGAGCCCCGGCCCGAGGGAGAGACCTTTAAAACGCCCGTCAAAGCGAGCCACCCGGCGTCTTCGACCCCCAGCAAGGCGCTGGAGCCGTGGAGGATCACGCCACTGGGCAAAGGCGGCCGCAGCGTGCTAGATTTCAGCCCGATCCGCACGCCGCAGAAGCACGAGCTTAGCGGTCTGAGCCTCAATGGGACGCCATTCAAAGACCTCCAGCTGTTCAGTTCGCCCCGCGAGCTGCTCACTTCCTGCTCGCGCGAGCCGCAAAACCGCTCGCTCGAGCCACAGAACCGCTCGCTCACCGAGGGCCTCGTTCTGGACACCATGAACGACAGCCTGAGCAAAATCCTAGTGGACATCAGCTTCTCATGTCTGGAGGATGACGACCTCGGCATGGCCAACCTCAGCTGGTCGCAGTTAATTCCCGAGCTTAAATAATGGCACGGCGCAATTTCTTTTTGTCAAGCTGCTCACCTGCTTTTACACTGCCTCGGAGTGATTACTCTTCTTTATTTCTTATTCGTATTTTTTTTCCTAATATAATAAATCCTTAGATTTTTTTTATCTGAACCTCTGCCTTTCATTCTACAGCCTGCCAATCTTTCTCTATCCACGTCAGTGTCTTCTTTATTGGTTTTTTTGCTTCCAGCGACACATTCCTCCATAATCTGCTCATTCTATTTATCTGTCTTGCTCTCCTTCTTCCGTCCCTTTACGCATCTTTGTTTTTGTGTTTTCCTGTCCCTGTTTACTGTACATACGTCCAGTCAGAGTGTATTTATCACTGTAAAAAAGGATGCATGAGGGACAGGGGGACAAAACAACTAGTGGAAGGAATGTATTTAGGAATTTTGCACAATTTTGTAATATTTGTATATGGATTTCAGGTGTGTAAATGAGTTTAACAGACACTACTGCTTCTCCAACGAGAAATAGACCTGAGATTTCTATTTTTAGACGTATGATTTGAGCGAATAAACATTATATTGTTATATGATATGATATTGGCATTTGGTGGATTCTATGGTTCTTGCATGCATTGGCTTTCGAAAAAAAACCAACAAATTGCCTGTTTATTATTTCAACCTCATTGTCATCATCATCATCATCATAGTCTGTGTGTATTGTTAATAAAATCGTATTCAAATCCTTAAACTTTGTGTATTAGTTTACATTATATGGACAAAATGATTTGGAAACCTGACTTTTTTCTTCCAGCTGTACATTGTTTTATTTCCCATCACTTCCCATCACTAGGAGACTCAAACTTGTTCCAGCTTGTGCACAAAACCAGTTCCATGAACATACAGGTTCGAGTGGAAGATCTTCAAATCTCTACAAGCGCACTCCAAAATCACATGGAACATCGTCCCAAGGGTGGAGCTTATTATAACAAAGACAGTATAAACTCAGAATCAGTTGACAAGGTGATTTTTCGGTTCTCCCAAAGAACCACTTTTTGTTTTAGCACTGATTCGGAACAAAACTACGTTAGAATCTATAAATAGTGAACATTTGCTATAAATGGTAGAATTTGAAAGTATATAAGGGGAAAAAGGAACAATTTTCGACTTCAAACATGAATTATGAATCTATCGAACGGTCATATAGGGTGGTATTATAAAGTTTTGAGGCTAGTTCCTTAATACACCACCAGATGGCAGCACAAGACTGCACGCACAGTCACAGGGAGCGCCGACCTTCATTAGTCTTTAAGTCAATATGTGGTCAATATGTAATGTACATCGGGAACAGTGCTAGAAGATGGTCCTGAAGATGCTCTGCGTTTTGACGAGATTGCGGAGATCTTGCGCAAATTGCGGAAGTTGCTTGGAAAAGAAAGACCTCCAGGTCTTGAAACCTTTTGTTATCACCTCGTACAATCGGTTTTGTAACTACATTCTATGACGTTCTACACGATCAACATTGAGATTACTGCGTATGAAAACCTTTTTTGTGCAATCGAAATATTTCAGGGATGTTAAAAGTTCTTCATGAAGAACTTATGTAGAAGAAGTTTGGGATGAAGTGTATTCAGTATGTCGGAACTTCCTGCTGCACCACCTCCAACAAGATCTGAAGCTGTCTGCTGCAATAATCTGAAAAGAGCAAAAGAAGAAACTGATATGAGTGGAACATCTGGTTAGGGAGAAGAAAACACACTATACAGTCAAAAGTTTGTGGACACCTGACTATACATTCCACATTGAGAACACATTTGCTGTACTAATAACCTCTACTCTTCTGGGAAGATGTTCCACTAGACCACTAGCTCACAACAATCAGCATTTCAGTACATCTGAATGTGTGTGTGTGTGTGTGTGTATTCCCACCCCACACCCAATACTCCCTGAACATCCATTAAAACCCATTAAAAAGTGTTTATTGGAGATGATCGAATGAAAAAAAAGTGTGTCCAGGAACCAAATGAGACGGTAAAAAGGTGTAACTCACTGAAGGCTTTTCTCCACCGGCTCGGGACGTATGAATGCTTTATGGTCAGGTAGTAAACGGGGATTCCAGTAAGAGTGACGGCCAAACTGCAGCCTGTGTTCCAGGGGTCTGAATACAGAGACAGACCCACGATAAAGAAACACACCACCGTGAAGATCGCAGGAACCGCCAGAGGAACCTAGAAAAAATGAATGTATGAAAAAAAAACCCATAAATCATGGTCAATAAAGTATAGCTGAATATAATAGCTGAAAAATAGCTGAAAAAGACACTATATGGACAAAAGTTTTTGGACACCTGACTGCATGTTTTTAGCATCCTGTTCCACATATTTGCTTTTTAAATGAGCTGGAAAAATGGAAGTGGTGCTCATTCAGCCACAAAGGGTTTACAGCTCTATAGCAGGCCACTCAAGATCTTTCACACCAACCCATATGCTCATGGAGCTGGCTTTGTGCTTTATGTCATTGTACTGAAGCTGGTTTGGGTCTCCAAATTTAACCAACTTTGTGGAAACAGTTTGGAGAAGGTCTACATATGGCTAGAAATGCAGATGTCCCAATACTTTTGGCCTGCATCGTATTAATCGTTATCGATAGCCGCACACCTTGAAGGCCCTCGGATGGTCCGGGAATCGGTTGCGATGGACCAGGAGCCCCAGCGTAACCATGGCGATGAAGAGCCAGCGCGAGAACGAGGCGAAGTTGATCAGCTGATAGATGTCTTCTCTTGCCAGCATGATAAACACCAGAGGGGACTGGAACCATAGCAACACGAGGTGAGACAAACGACGATAAGATGATGGAGATGTGGTCTGATTTGGCGATTGTTGAAGGACAATATCATATTTTTTTTTTTTTATAGCACTTAAAAATTTCCTGGAAACAATACTTGCATCTGATTGGTCAGAAGGTGAACTTGTCTCTAACTAATCTTCACACAACTCACATTTCTACTCACAGCCTGAAATTTCTTTACAATCAGGTATTTAAATAGAACATGATACTCTTTTTAACACTCTCACACACACACACACACACACACACACACACACACACACACACACACACACACACACACACACACACACAAATATTTCACTCCTTGATATGGCCTGTCCTCCATAAAGTAGTGATGGGAAGATTGAATCATTTTATTGACTCGGTTCTTTGAATCGCGTTTATCAAAATTAACGAATCTTTTTTTTATAGTTCATTTTGATGAACAAAATTCAAATAACCGAGTCAATAAAATGATTCAATCTTCCCATCACTCCACTACGTCCCATCCTGTACATAACCTACAGAGATTCTGTGATGCTTTGCTCATGCGCGTCCAGTAAAAAATAAATGAATCGTGACTCTGAGTCACGATAAAGACTCGTTCAAAATGAACGAACGGTTCATTAACGACTCATCACTACCATGTTTTTTTTACTACAGTGGTCATAATTTATTAGAATGAATACTATGGAGAAAAGGCCTTCTGGCCAATCAGAATTGAGCATGCAGAAGTACTGTGGGAAATTAAAAATGAACAGATGATGAAGAAGGAATGAAGAATCTGAAATACAGTGGATTACCAGCAGTAGAACAGCAGGCATCGGTGTCTTTCTTCGTATGTGTATCATGGAAAATATAGCTGGCCATTGCCTTTCTCTGGCTGCCACAAATAACATTCTACACACACACACACACACACACACACACACACACACACACACACACACACACACACACACACACACAGACACACACACACACACACACACTGAGAAAACCTATTAACCAGTCAAAGTTACATTTACTTCAAACTGATTTTGTACCTCGGTACTGAAAAGATCCCTCCGTTCATGGCCCCTAGACAGGACATGGCCACCAGTAGGGGCACCACTGACACCATCCTGGGCAGGACCTTGCTGGTGAATGTCTGAAAAAAAGATTGATTTGAAGTTTGTGGAAACATCTCATTCCACATTATCAGTTCAAGTATCCTTAAAACTTCAAAAAAAGATGTTCCTCTACATTTTGTGGAGATGTGTGTTAATTCTGGTGAATGAGTTTATGGGGACCTGCGGTGCATTCAATATAGAAAATTCATTCTTATAGCTCTAAAGCAAGATCTTCCACACTGGGTTTTAACACAGGGTCAGGAAAAAAGTTTTTTTTAGTTTAAATGAAGGGAGAATTTTCATGTTAATGCATCCAAAGACGTCAATACAATTGTGTAGCATCTTTGTGTGGACTTTTTGAGAAATAATGTCATATGGCTGCAAAAACGCTATATAGCACGATGCAAATAAATCACAGAAATTCTACGAATACCGACCACCGCGACGGCGTCCGATCTCAGCAGCTCGTCTTCGGTAATCACGGTGTAATACGCGACGTTCACGAGCACGTATAAAGTAGTAACCGTGACCATGGACAAACTGATGGCCAGCGGAATGTTCCTGGGAAATACACACATAGGAACATAATTATGAACGTGTGTGAACTGAAAAATCTGATAATCCACCAGCACGGCGTACCTTTTTGGATCGATAACTTCTTCGGTCACGAAGTTTAACGCGAACCTGAAAGAAAGCGAAGCAAGAAGTTTACGAGCATGGATAAAGATATAAAAACCAGGACCTCTGAGCTTCTGCTTTTCGGTTTTAAAACAAAATATTTTTTTTTTTGTATTGCAGTAGAACAATTTGCACGTATCATCCTGCTCAAAAGTTTATACCCCCTCCCTTCTCACCATCCAGCTTTCCCAACACCCAAAGGTGTTCAGTACGGGTTATAGCAGGCCACTTTAGATCTTCCACTCCAACCCTGGCTGTTGTTGTCCTGATACTTTTGCTCATAAAGTATATCTACCAGCATGGTTTAACATTTCATTCTAGTGCATCCAAACACATGTTTGGTTTTGGGGTAACAATTCGTGGAAGAACCACATACTATGTGTCCGAATACTTTTGGTCCACACAATGTGGCTCATATAATTCCAGATATGTATTTACATGTAAATAACCTCTTATGAACTGTATAATGAGCTGCAAATTCTGATTTATTTCCAAAAAAATGTAATAAAAATCAGAAGTTGTTACTTACCATCCGGAATAGGCGTAAAGCCCCGAGTAGAAGGCTAACGGCAGCTTTGCTAGCGAGAGCGACTCCATCTTGAAAGCGTTCTCGAAGTTTTCGGTTCGCCCTGAATGGAGATAAACGCGAGCGTTACAGCAGGATCTTACGTTCCATGTTGGGATGAAACTCCTGCGCTAGAATCTGCGCTACCTTGGGCCAGAGCCATAACTCCTGGGACGATGATCAGAACCAGAGCGAAGAGTTTAACGATCAGGAGGACGACCTGCATACGAGAGGCTAGCGATACGCTCCAGCAGTTCACGGCGACCAGAAATGCTAAAAAACAGCAGAAAAGTGATACGACGCACTGGAAAAAAGACGATGCTGTACAATATGGTACAGAAAGTTTGCTTTTTTTTATTCTTCGCCTTCAAACAGCAATTTGACTGAGCATTTGAGTCCTTATTTGTTGTTATTTGCTATTTGAGCACAGAGGCATCGTCAGGCTGGAGGTTTGGGGTCTCCTAGTTCAAGCGTCAGGTGTCCCAATAGTATCTATCAGCATGATTTTAGAAGAAAACATACATTGATTAAGCGAGACACTCCTCATCATTCTGTTTAGCAGTACCTCGGCAGGGGAACAATTCGATTCTCAGAAATTTCACTCACTGACTCCGAGAAAGCTGGTCAATTTGATTAGCGGCAGAGGAGCTGGGCACGGCGTGAAAAAGGGTTCGACGACATAGTGTCCAAAAGCCAGGGCGATATACGCCGTCACCGCGGGTCTGCGAAAAGATAAGCAGCGACCCCGAAGTCCAAACATTAGGTTGAAATCGCTGTCTTTTCACATCGACTTCCTGTTTCACAACATCCCAAATCAGAGCAATTCATTTCATTTATTATTGATCTTGTAAATTTAGAATCCATACATACCTGATGAAAATGAACTCGGACCAAAGCCTCAGGAAAGCAGGAAGTGGCCCCAGGGTCTCAAGCAAATACGTGTAATGGGCACCAGACTTTTTGAAACTGGTTCCCAGCTCAGCGTAGCACAAGGCACCTGAATTCAAAAACATGACAAGACCATTCTATGATTTCTTACATCCTGGCATCCTGACAAGAGGCTCAACCTGTGGACTTGTGTCATGTTGTGATTATTAGCACCTGTGTCCTAATTTCCCATTGTGTATATTTCAGTTCTTTAGTTTGATATTTCTAGGCCTGCTCTTTGTATCTCAAATAAATATCTTGGATCTTAGACCATCCATCTCATTATACACACATGCACTATGCACATCTTATCTTATGGTCAGGTATCTAATATTTTCAAGCGAAGAGAAAAGAAAATCCCAATACTTCCCTATACATTTGATCGGTTATTTGTTTTTACTTTATCAAACATACCAAGCGTAGACAGGAGTCCACAGAGCGCCCAGACGAGCAGCGAGAGCCCCACGCTGCCTGTGTTGATGTGCACTCCTTTAGGGGCGATGAAGATCCCGCTGCCCACCATGCTGCCCACAATGAAGGACACCGCAGGCACCAGGCTAATGCTGCGCCTCAGGTGGACCCGATTATCCGTCCCTCCATCCTCTGTTTTCTGGTTCGCCATGTCTGCTTCAGATCCCTTCAATACTGACATCTCCTCAGAGAAAGAGGGACGAAGAAAGAGAGGAACCTCCTGCTGCCGAGCAGAGCAACAGCACAACCCTCACAGTGGAGGTAAACATGTGGTTAGGGGGTCGGAGCGAGGCCATGGGGGGGTGGACCCAAAGATTTCTTTAACAACTTTTTGTTTAGGCTGTTTGATGCACTGTCACAAAGTTTTGACTTATTATCTCAGATGTTCTGGTTTATTATCTTAATAATTCTTACTCATTATCTCGGGGGTTTTTTTTGTTTTTTTTTACGCATTATCTCAATAATTCAAATTTATCTCAGAATTCTGACTTATTTTCCCAAAACTTTGGACTTATTATCTCAAGATTTCTCACTAATTATCTCAGATTTCTGACTTGTCTCAAAAATGTTGAGAATGATCTGACTTCTTATCTCAAAAATTGTATTTTGACAAAAAATTCTGACCTTAAAATTTGCTTAACTTTTGTTATAAAAATCCGATTTATCATCTCAGATTTTTTTATTTATTATCTCAGAGTTCTGAATTATTATCACAAAATTCTTGTCTTAAATGTAACAAAATTATATATCTGACATCTAAGAATTTTTACTTATTATCTCAAAATGCTGATTTATTGTCTTAATAATTCTGACTTCTTATCGCAACATTTTCACCATATGATCTCAAATTTTTGACTTATTCTAAATTCTGACTTCATCTAAAACATTCTTACTCATTATTTCAGACTTATCTAAAAAAAATTCAGACTTATCTCAAAATTGTAACCTTTTATCTCAAAATTCTTTATAATTTTAACTTTCCTGACTTATTATTACGTAAAAATCCGTACTGGTTATTTCGGAATTTTGACCTCTTGTCTCGAAAATTCTGAAATCAGAGAATCTTCAAATTCTGGTTTATCTTAAAATTCTGGTTTGTTATCTCCTCAGAGAAAAAATAATAGAGACGGAGAGAGAGCACAAAAGGGGCATGAAGATTTATTCATGAGCAAGTGATTTAACAACTTTTTTTCATCCCTTTTGTATCCCAAGTATAAAAAGATTTTGTGTTATTCGTTTTTCTGCCCTCTTTCAATCTTTCCGATCTTTGTCTCGGCCCTGCTGTTAAATCTCGGTGGACTTTTGTTCTTCCAGCCGTAACTAAGAGACAGCAGGACTGTAGAGCATCGGAGTGAAAACAAAAACCTGTGAGAAGACTGAGAAAACTGGGACTAGTGGTCCAAAAGTATTAGAACACCTGATCTTGAGTGGCCTCCTGGGGTCTGGATGCTTTATTAATGCCCCAATGGTCCCTAAATGTGTTCTATTGGTCCCTAATGGTATTAATATCAATAGAAGGCAACATAATACCAGTACACACCTACAGGGTTACATTACACCATTACAGTTTCCATTCAAATCAATAAAATTCCCATTATAACCATTAAAAACATTCTGTTACTGTCAATGTTTTTTAAATTATTTTTATTGCATTTTTTTTCTTTGTTGCTAAATTTAAGCTGTAGTAGAAGCCACAGTTCTGATGAGAGAGAGAGAGTGTGTGTGTGTGTGTGTGTGTGTGTGTGTGTGTGTGTGTGTGTGTGCGTGTGCGTGTGTGTGTGAGCACAGCATGAGACAGGAATCCAGCATAAAGACCCACATTTTTGTGCCTTGCCAGTGCAGCTGTGACTCTTGTGTTCTTTTAGAAAAACACCACACACACACACACACACACACACACACACACACACACACACACACACACACACATACACACACAAAGTTTAAATGCACAAATAGGTCTCCTTCAGTAAGATGCTGTACAGCGAGACTTCTGTTTAAACAGCTGAAGGTGAATTTTCAACAATCTATAAATGTGAACACAAACAACAAACTACTGACTTTTTTTTACACACATACTTCTTAAATACATACAGACAGACAGACAGACAGATAGATAGATAGATAGATAGATAGATAGATAGATAGATAGATAGATAGATAGATAGACATTTAGATTAATAGATAGATAGATAGATAGATAGATAGATAGATAGATAGATAGATAGATAGATAGATAGATAGATAGATAGATAGACATTTAGATTAACGGGCGGACAGACAGACAGACAGACAGACAGACAGACAGACAGATAGATAGATAGATAGATAGATAGATAGATAGACATTTAGATTAATAGATAGATAGATAGATAGATAGATAGATAGACATTTAGATTAACGGGCGGACAGACAGACAGACAGACAGACAGACAGACAGACAGACAGACAGACAGACAGACAGATAGATAGATAGATAGATAGATAGATAGATAGATAGATAGATAGATAGATTAATAGCCAGCCAGCCAGACAGACAGATCGGCGCATGCGCAGTTCGCTTCGCTCAGACACTGGTCTCCATGAACGCGCCCCTCGAGTCGGCCGGATCCCAAAAGCGATAATAAATGAGATCTGATTTTACACCCTACATAGTGCACTTAGTAAGAGAGGACGGTCTTATTTATGACTGCGCATGCGCCAACCGGCCACATCATCAACCCGGAAGCAGGAACTCCATTCACTTCAGATTTGGTTTGACAACACCCGAGTGAGTGAGTATAACAACAGAAATGATTACATTTTTTTAATTTGTAAAATTAAGTATTATAAATGAAGATGTTTGTATATAAATAGTATTATAAATATGTTACTAAATTAACGGGTTTTTTTGGATTTACACTGCATGGCCAAAAGTTTATGGACACCTGACTGTGATTGTTTTGTGTTTTGTGAACATCCTATTCCACAATTGCTGTTATAATAAGCGCCACTCTTCTGGGAAGATGTTCCACCAGACCAGGTCCAATTCATCCCAGAGGTGTTCAATAAGAATTCAAAGATCTTCTATTCCTACCCATATTTTTCATGGAGCTGGAATTGTGCACAGGAGCATTGAACAGGTTTTCAGTTTAATAAATGGGAATAATTTCCAGGACGTTCTATACTATTGTGTGCCTTTCAGTGGGAACAGTAAAGAACCACAAATTACGTATGGGAAAAGTTGGGTGCCTGAATACTTTTGGCCCGATAGTGTGTAGTTGTGTAATTGAGGCAGGTTGGCAGGGATACCAGCTTGTGATTGGTTGTACTCTTTAGGACCATCCTGTATTTAGTCTCCATTCGCTGTAGTATTACAATTTCCCTAAGCACTCAGATTCCCAAATTGTGTTCCACCATTCTCCTGGACACCACATGACCTCCATACAGAACTTGTGCACAGATCTATGACCTCCTCAACCCTACTGGACACCTTTGGAATGAACCGGAAGACCCTCGCAGACCCTTTCCGATCTAGATAATGCTTCTGTATTCGAATATCTTCTTTCTGTCTTCGGTCTGATGGTGGGGTGTCCATATTTTTTTGGTTCTACCCTATATTCTGCTTTATGAAAATAGATAAAGTGTATTTAATTTCTGTGTTTTAGCCATGGCCCAGTTCGAGGACGTTTCCCAGAAATCCGCGCTCCACCCGAAACCGAAGGGGCTGACGTTACAGTACGGAACGGCCGGGTTCCGGACCTCCGCCGATCGTCTGGACCATGTGATGTTCCGCATGGGCCTGCTAGCCACGCTGAGGTCCAAGCAAACCAAGTCCACCATCGGCGTCATGGTCACGGCGTCTCACAATCCAGAGGTGGGTGGTGCGTCAACGGTGTGGCCTAAAGTATTGGGACACCCGACTATTCAAATAGCAGATAAATGTTTAGGACGTCTTTGAATGGCACTGAATTTGACGACACTGTGCCAGCTCCTTGAAGATATGGGGTTGGAGTGGAAGATCTTGGGTGGAGGTTCTATCAAAGAGCTGAGGTGTCCACAAACTTTTGTAATTTTTCAAAATCGTTTTCTTTCATTTTGTGCGATCTCAGGAGGACAACGGGGTGAAGCTGATCGACCCGATGGGGGAGATGGTGACTCCGGCTTGGGAAGGCTACGCCACTCAGCTGGCCAACGCGGACCAGGATGATTTGTGCGCTGTACTGAAGGGCATCGTCGAGAGCGAAGGCGTCGACATGGCTCAGGCAGCGAGTGTCTTAATCGGCCGAGACACCAGGTATCCATTAGAGCTGTATTATTATTATTATTATTATTATTATTATTATTATTATAAGCAAATGAAGTGTAGACGTGTACAAACTGACCGGTTGTAAATTTTTTTTGCTCAGGCCAAGCAGTGAGAACTTGTCCCGGGCCGTGCTGGATGGCGTTTCCTGTTTAGAAGGCCATAGTCACGGTGCGCTCACAGATAGTGCTCATTAAGAGAACTAGGTTTTATTTGTATTATATTCAAATTTGAATCGCTCTGTGTTTGTTCTCTGTGTGTGTGTGTGTGTGTGTGTGTGTGTGTGTGTGTGTGTGTGTGTGTGTGTGTGTGTTTATTAAAGACTTTGGCCTGGTGACCACACCTCAGCTGCATTATATGGTCCTGTGTCGCAACACCGGCGGTTGCTACGGAGACGCTACGACCCAAGGATATTACGAGAAACTCTCCAAGGCGTTCGCGGAGCTCACGAAGAACGTAAGACGAGAATCAGTTTTCCGATCGGTTACAAGGAACGAATACGCTTTCTGCGCAAAAGTATTGGGACACCCGAGCTTAAGCATGGGATGTGCTTAGTTTCTTGAGCATCCCATTCCACAAGGTGTGGAGCTCCATAGGATCTTCCACTCCAACCCATGTCCTAAAACCTCATATACAATCGTGTGCCTTCAAGTTTCTGGTGAAAGGGTTTTTTTTGTTTTTTTTAAGAGGAACACATGTAGCTGGAAAAGTCTGGTGTCCCAATACTTTTGGGTTCAACTATTTCGTCAAGGTTTAATTTAATCCAGTCGATCCGGATCGTGTCTCACCCCAGGCCCCGAAGCGCACCCTCGACCAGAAGAGGCTGCTGGTGGACGGGGCTAACGGGATCGGGGCCTTGAAGATGAGAGAAATGGAGGCGTTCCTGAAGCCCGAGCTGCAGGTGGAGATCTTTAATGACGGCAGCAGCGGGAGACTCAACTATGAGTGCGGAGCCGATTACGTGAAAGTGCAGCAGAAAGCTCCGCGAGGTACGCGCAAACCCGGCCGGCCTTTTCCAGCCGTATGTGTTTCTTTTTACAAACTTTGTCACAGCGAAATACCTTCTTCACATATCTTTGTGTTAGGAAGGTGGGGTCAGCCATGATACAGCACGGAGGGTCAAAAGACCCTCGCTCAACGATACCCGGATGTGAACCTTCCGATAATTTACATTTGGCATGATCTCATTTGTACATCTAAGCAGCTATGGGGTTATGGGTCTTTCTAAAGGGAGGTAGCTTAGTGTGGCTGGGATTGGAACATCTTCCCAGAAGAGCGTAGGTTATTATATCAGCGAGAAAAGCAGATGCAAATCTTACGACCAGGTGTCCACAAACTTTTGGTCCTACCCTATTTTTTTTCTAGTTCTACTTATTTTCTGTGTATCGGTTTTAACGATGTATTCTAATGTATAGTGACGTGTGTATAAAACAAACAAACAAACAAACACCTGCATTAAAATAAAAAAATAAATAAATGAAAGGATGAATAGATTCATCTCTCGTTCTTTGTTTAACTCTCCAGGTATGCAGATGAGTCCGGGTCAGCGCTGCTGCTCCTTCGACGGCGACGCGGACCGAATCGTTTACTACTACAGCGACTCCGACGCACGCTTCCATCTTTTGGACGGCGATAAAATAGCTACCCTGATTAGCACCTACCTCAAGGAGCTTTTGACGGAGGTACGAACGCATGCAGTCTCACGTTCTGTACGAATCCTGTACGATAATAACAATAAATGAATATTGAAGTATTTTTAATAATGAACTACGATAAGGAAGCCTAAAAAAAATTTTTTTTAAATAAATCATGAGCTCGATATATACAGCGTGTGGCCAAAAGTATTCGGACACCCGCTCATATGAGTTCTCCGATAAATCGGTTGTATGGGACGTCCTCAGGAAGACGCAGCTCTGCCTCTGCCATGTTAATCTGTATTCTATGCGTCTCTCAGGACGCGCCTCGGCCTCCGTAGTGTTGCAATCTCGATTTCAGTAATTTGATGAATTGGGACACCCCCAGGCCTCCTGATGTCACCTGCATCAGTACCTGACCAGTTCATGATGCTTCACCTTAATTTCACACACGTGTTTCCGTAGGCGGGGCTGAACCTGCAGGTCGCCGTGGTTCAAACGGCGTACGCCAACGGAAGCTCTACACGATACCTCGAAGACGTCATGAAGGTGGTTTTGAAGACCTCTTCCTCTCACACATTATTAGGAGATACGTCCCGCTCGCTGACGTATGACGGGTGTTTTCTCCTCTACGCGATTAGGTTACCGTCTGCTGTACGAAGACGGGAGTGAAACATTTGCATCACGAGGCTCAGAAATTCGACGTCGGCGTTTACTTCGAAGCCAACGGCCACGGGACGGTAACTATAACACGCACAACATCCCGGCCGTTTGAGGGCAAATTAAAGTAGAATCTGATTAGTTTTTGCTTTCTGCTACGGTGAAGGTTCTTTTCAGTAAAAAAGCAGAGGAGCAGATCCGGGAGCTGGCCGAAGAGTCGAACGCGAGCGATGAGAAGAAGCGTGCGGGAAAGCTTCTGAAGAGCACTGTGAACCTCATCAATCAGGTCCGTGAACACCAGAACCAGCTGTTTTATTACTTCAAGTTGTTGTAACTAGTATAAATGGACCTGGATTGTTTTTGTGCCAAAATTGAGACTAATATTTCCGCTTTATGTGGTGTTCCTGCTGAAGGCCACAGGTGACGCCATTTCTGATATGCTCCTAATCGAAGCCATGCTGGCCGTCAGAGGGATGAGTGTTCAGGATTGGGCTTCCATTTACACCGACCTTCCCAACCGCCAGCTCAAAGTCAAGGTCGTTTGTTTGAGCCTCTTTGTAGAGCTTTTCTTCTCCAATCTTAAATTTTTAAAATGCCTTTTTATTTATTTATTAATTAAATTTTTTAAATTTAAATACTTTCCCATTTTAAATATTCATTTGCATACAGTCGAAAAGCATACTATAAATGGCATCTAATGACGTTCAATTACTTAATGTGTCTTAAGTATAAATTGTACGCCAAATCTGTTGCAAAAGTATGACAAAAAGGGGGAGGGGTTATAAATAGATCAAGGGGGTAAATACATGTGCACACCTGTATTTTTATAGTAAATGTGTTCCCTTTATTTATTTATTAATTCACATGAGGAAATGTTAAGGGTGTAAATACTTATGCAAAACGATTGAATTTCACCTTTTTGATCCAAAATTTATACACCAAATATTTCACCCTTGATAGGGATAAAGGGGTGAATACTTATGCACAACACCTTATCTATCTATCTATCTATCTATCTATCTATCTATCTATCTATCTATCTATCTATCTATCTATCTATCTATCTATCTGTCTGTCTGTCTGTCTGTCTGACAGCATGAATGGCTATCTATCTATCTATCTATCTATCTATCTATCTATCTATCTATCTATCTATCTATCTATCCAAAACCTGAAAAATCGGTTTGCATCTTTTAATAAACATTTTCAAGAAATGTGATGTTTTATTGATTGATTGATTGATTTATAATAGTTATTATATGAGGTACTGGGGGGGGGGGGGGTGAATATTATTGCACAGCACCATATACAGTATATCGAGCCGTCTGAAGATCGTTTTGCATCATTTGACACAAAATCATATCGCAAGTAATTTTTTCTGGAACTGTAATTGTATTTTTTTATTTAGAATGATCACGGGGAAAATGTGAGGGGGGTGGGGGTGGGGGAGGGTGAGCACTTAAGCACAGCACCTTGTGTAAAGAGACCTTAATGATTTTTTTTCTCTTCATTGTTTTATTTGATTTTATTACGTTCAGGTAGCAGACAGGCGGGTGATCGAGACGACGGATGCAGAGCGACGTGCCGTAACGCCGGCCGGGTTACAAGACTCCACTGACGCTCTGGTCAAGAAATACAGACAAGCCCGGGCTTTCGTGAGACCCTCCGGCACCGAGGACGTGGTCCGAGTGTATGCTGAAGCCGACACCCAGGTATACACACACACACACACACACACTATCTCACGATCAGTCTTTTTGCTTAGTATCAGATCAGTTATATGTGTGTGTGTGTGTGTGTGTGTGTCATGCAGGAGAGCGTAGACGCCCTGGCACATCAAGTCAGTCTGGCTGTATATCGGCTCGCTGGAGGAGTCGGAGACGAACCGAAGCCTTTGAATTGACAGAGAGTGTGAACGCGTTGATCATTTGATTCGATTTGATTTGATTCGATTCAATTCGATTCACTGCTGCACTTCCTGATTGCACGTACTGTATGGTTTAATATGAACTGTGAACATATTTTTGGTATAAAAAAAAAAAACATAAAGAACAAAAACTACAATAAAAAAAAAACTAATCTTGTAAAATTTTCTGCTTGATCTCTGATTACTCAAGTCCAGAAGTTTGTGGATGCTTTTCAAATTCCACACAAAGTTGCTTTAATAATAAGCTTCCAATCTTCTGGGAAGATGTTCCACTAGATTTTGTCGAAACAATTTCATCCCCAATGAGGTTTATAGCTCTATAGGAGACCTGCTCGAGATCTTCCGCTCCAACTGATTGCTTCATGGAGCTGCTTTGCAGGTTGCACATTGTTATGCTGGAACAGGTTTGGGTCTCCTAATGATGTGAAAATCATCCAAAAACATCAAGTTTGTGGGAACACTTTAGAAAAGAGACACATAGCAAAAGTTGGGTGTCCCAATACTTTTGACCGTATCACGTCAAAGCTTCGGTGTCCCAATACTTTTGACCTTATCACGTCTAATTGGTCATGTGTATAAAATAAAAGCAGGCAGACAATAAAGAAAAGATGCTTTGCAGTCATGTTTATTTCACGCGTGTGATTGAACCAGAGATGACACCAGGGGGTTAAAAGCTAGAACATGTGCGTTAGCGGTTTAGTCGAAGCGCACGAGCTGCGTCGGACGACACGAGATCGGATTTCGGAGCTTCACATCTGTAATACAGGTCCGTTCGTGTTTTCTGATAAACAATTCCAAAATAGTAATAATGGCTAGAAATGATTGGCTATTAAACGGCTGTCACGTGATCGGATTTCTGAGCTCGACGTCGTCTGCGGCTACTCGTCGGCCTCGTCGGCGGCTCCGGAGATGGTGATGGTGCGCTCTTGCGTGTCTCTCTGAATGACGTCATCGTCTGTCTTAACTGTTCTGAACAAAGTTGGAAGAGCGTCAAGAAGGCTTCAGGAGATGAATACGGGGTTCAAGGTGGTGTATGAATGGATACTTGTACCTGATGACGACGGTCTTCCTCTCAGTCATTTCCACAGCCTGCTCGTGAGAGAACTCCTCGCTGGTGGTGCCCTGGCTGGAGGACGATGCTCCGGCTCTTCCGACTCCTTCAGCCAAGGCTCCACTCACCCTCACTCCTGCGGTGCTGAGACTCCCGGAGAGGCTGAGGCTCATCAAAGACATGCCTTGGACCATCGTGGATAAGCGGGTGTCCTCCCCCTCGATCAATTTCCTGAAAAAGAAAAACGCTTTAATATTATTTATAGGTGCAATTGGGAAAGTTTTGCATTTCAGACTTCCACAAATATCTAGAACATTTCTTAAAGGTATAGCTCAGTAGTCAAGATGTTGTACTTCCGATCAGAAGGTTGCGAGAAATCCCAGCACCACTAAGCTGCCATTGCTGGACCCTTCAGCAGCCATCAACTGTATAGTTATATGAATGAGATCATTGATATAATTGAGATAAAAGTCGCTCTGGATAAGGGCGTATGCCAAATGCCGTTAAAAAAAAGCTACATAGCTGAAGAATCGGTGATGCAGAGTCCCAAAGTGACTCTTTTCGCACACATCATGCCGTCATCCCACGTGTCCTTCTATTCCTCATGTTCCTGAAAGTCTCCAGCTCCCAGGTATAGTTGTAGGTAAAGTGAGGAGGTCTGAGGTGCACTCAGCATTCCAAATCATCCCCTAGATGTCCAGTAGGCTTTACTGATCTATAGCAGGCCACTCAAGATCTTCGAAAGACATCTACACCTACACAGCTTCCAGAAGAACTATAGATGGTACAAGTCAGGTGCTCATCAAAATGTACCTGTACGTGGTGATCTCAATCTCGAGAGCCATCTTCACGTTGAGGAGGTCCTGATATTCCTTCAGCAGCAGAGTGATCTTCTCTTTAACCGACTTCATTTCCTGCTTCAGGGTCTCGATGCGGGTCTGCAAAACACATCGCGATGAGCCTCTATCAACGTGATTGAGCCTGTGCATCAGAAGATTGGCTTACCTGTAACTCCTCTTCCTCCTTCCTGTATTTCTCTTGGTTGTCCCGAATCTGAGCCAACAGCGTCTCGTACCTGGTGTTAAGAGCGTCCAGTTCTCGCTGCTTATTTTGAATCTATCGAGACACACACGTTTATATACAGTACATACATACACACATATATACATGACGTCCATGTGAGACAGAAACGAGCAAAAGTAGTACTGCACTAACGTCCTTCTTGTAGTTTACGACTTCTTCCCGGATTCCGCGGACCGATTCCACGTGTCGCGTCGACGCCGTGTTCAAGTCCTGGAATTTCGTCTTATACCAGGCATCCATATCCTAAAAAAAAGACATAATAAGACAGAAGACATAATAAGTCGCCGCCATGTTTTATTAGGCAACGCAGGAACTACAGCCGTCGTTTGGATTCTACCTGCAGGTTCCGTGCTGCGATGCTGTCGTACTGGGTCTGGATCTGTTTGAGGGCGGACGCGAGGTCAGGCAGAGCGAAGGCCATGTCCACTTTAGCCACGGTTTCGTAAATCTGAGCCATGAGTTCTTCGATTTCCTGAGCAAGTTCCAAACAAGGTTTTATGTCACGTGAATGGAAATGCAGCCGTAAAAAAAAAAAAAAGAAGTCACGTATTATACTGAGAAATAAATGAGAAGAGAGTGAGAGTACAGTGAGATTCCTGTAGAGTCGAACATAATGCAGTGAAGTGAGAGTAAAGTGAGAATAGAGTAGAGTTTAAGTAGAGTTAGTGTCCTGTAGAGTTTTGTAGTGTAGAACATAATGCATTTAAGTGAGAGTAGAATAAGAGTAGAATGAGAGTTTTGTAAAGTTAAACATATTGCAAATGAGAATAGGGTGAGAGAATAGTGAGATTAGAGTGAGAATCCTGTATAGTAGAACATAACGCAATAGAGTGAAAATGAGATGAGAATAAAGTGAATATAGAGTGAGTAGAGTGAGAGTAGGGTGAGAATAGGGTGAGAGCAGAGTGAGAGTCCTGTATAGTAGAACATATCGCAATAGAGTGAGAATGAAATGAGAATAGAGTGAGAGTAGGGTGAGAATAGGGTGAGAGCAGAGTGAGAGTCCTGTATAGTAAAACATATCACAATAGAGTGAGAATGAAATGAGATTAATGTAGAGTAGAATGAGAGAAGAGTGAGAGGAGCGTGAGAGTACCTGTTTGTGAATCCTCTGAAGAAACTCCATCTCTACCTCCAGGTTCTCCAGCTGTTTTTCCAGAGCGATGCGAGCGGCCGTAGCAGCATCAACATCCTGTCAAACCAAACAGCAAAACATTTTCACTCAGCATCATGTGAAGGGTTTTTTCATTTAATTGACACCAGGCTGTTATCGATGTAAACAAGGTTATGGTTAAGCTCATAAGAGAAAAATGTTCAACTGTAAGTCTATGAGTCATTTTCATGTCGTACTGTGAAGCCCGTAATGAAACTCCTGGTCTATGTCTCTCAGAAATGAGATATTGGAGTGAACTCACAGGCTTGAACGCTTGAATGTCGTGTTCGGCCTTTTTCCTGGTTTCCAGCGCCTCCTCATACTTGGTCTTGACCATCTCCAGCTGCGCAACCATGGCGTCTTTGGCAGCTAAAGCAATGTCCTTCAGGGAAGAGTTCTGTGTTATTGTGACTAAACTGTTTAAATAAACAACTTGATTTATTTTGTCTCATTTGCTTACCCTCTGGACCCTCATCTGATCGGAGACCCTCCTGAGTTCCCTCAGCTGCTCCTCATACATCATGCGCAAGCCAGATGGCTTCACGTAGCGGCCCTTCAGCGCTTCGATCTCGGTCTCGAGCAGCTTGTTCTGCTGCTCCAGCGAGCGCACCTACACATACATCGCTCAACTTAATTACAGGTGTACAGCAGAGTGCACCAGGGAACGGCGAGTAAACACAGACGACACAGACGTACCTTCTCGATGTAGACAGCCAGGCGGTCGTTGAGGGTGACCATCTCCTTTCTCTCGCTTGTGCGCGTGTTTAGGTAGTCTTGGTTGGCAGCAGAAGCAGCTTCCAGGTCCAGGGCTCCTCCGAGACCCATACCAACACACAGAGCGCTCATGCTCACGCTGCTGTAAGAGTTATAGCAAAAGAAAATAAGTAACATACAGTGAATGGTAGACTGACAGGTGAGAGTAGAGCAGAGTAGAATAATGTAGAGTGAAACTAATGTGAAGTAAAAGTAGTAGAGATTATACAATATTATAGAGTACAATTGCAAAGTGAGAGCCATAGAGAGTAGAGTGAAGAATAATGTAGAGTAATACATAATACCTTAGAGTCGAGAGAGAGTAATACAACTACTAGAGTGAAGTAAAAGTATAGCATTGTACAATAGGGAGAGAGAATAATGTAGAGTAGAGTAGAGTAGAGTAGAGTAGAGTAGAGTAGAGTAGAGAACATTAAAAGTAATATAGAGTACAGTAAAGTACAGTACAGTGAGAGTAATGTAGAGTAAAGTAGAGTGAAAGTAATGTAAAGTAGATTAGAGTAGAGTACAGTGAGTATAACATGGAGTAGAGTAGAGTAGAGTAGAGAAGAGTAGAGTAGAGTACATTAAGAGTAATGTAAAGTAGAATAGAATAGAATAGAATAGAGTAGAATACAATTTAAGAAGAGTACAGCAAAGTAGAGTAGTGTAAAATATAGTAAAACACAGTGAGAGTAGAGTAGATTAGAGTATAGTATCGTAGAGAACAGTAGAATAGAATACAGTCAGAGTAATGTAGAATAGAATGAGAGTAGAGTAAAGTAGAGTAGAGTAATAGTGTATAGTAGAATATAGTGAAAGTAGAATAGAGTAGAGTAATAGTGTATAGTAGAATACAGTGAGAGTAGAGTAATAGTGTAGAGTAGAATAGAGTAGAGTATAATAGAGTAGAGTAGAATACAGCAGAGTAGAGTAGAATACAGTGAGGGTAGATTAGAGTATAGTATCGTAGAGAACAGTAGAATAGAATACAGTGAGAGTAATGTAGAATAGAATAGAGTAGAGTAGAGTACAGAAGAGTAGAGTAATAGAGTACAGTAGAATACAGTGAGAGTAATGTAGAGTAGAATAAAGTAGAATACAATTTGAGAAGAGTACAGCAAAGTAGAGTAGAGTAGAATATAGTAAAACACAGTAAAAGTAAAGTAGATTACAATAGAGTAGAGTACAGCAGAGTAGAGTAATAGTGTACAGTAGAATAAAGTGAGAGTAGAGTAGATTAGAGTATAGTATCGTAGAGAACAGTAGAATAGAAAACAGTGAGAGTAATGTAGAATAAAATAGAGTAGAGTACAGCAGAGTAGAGTAATAGTGTAAAATAGAGTAGAGTAGAGTAGAGTAATAGTGTACAGTAGAATACAGTGAGAGTAGAGTAAAGTAGAGTAGAGTAGAGTAGAGTAGAGTAGAGTAGAGTAGAATAGAGTAGAGTACAGAAGAGTAGATTAATAGTGTAGAGTAGAATACAGTGAGAGTAGAGTAGAGTAGAGTAGAGTAGAGTAGAGTAGAGTAAAGTAGAGTAGAGTAGAGTAGAATAGAGTAGAGTACAGAAGAGTAGAGTAGAATAGAGTAGAGTACAGAAGAGTAGAGTAATAGTGTAGAGTAGAATACAGTGAGAGGAGAGGAGAGTAGAGTAGAGTAGAGTAGAGTAATAGTGTACAGTAGAATACAGTGAGAGTAGAGTAGAGTAAAGTAAAGTAGAGTAGAGTAATAATGTAGAGTAGAGTAGAATAGAGTAGAGTACAGAAGAGTAGAGTAATAGTGTAGAGTAGAATACAGTGAGAGGAGAGGAGAGTAGAGTAGAGTAGAGTAGAGTAGAGTAATAGTGTACAGTAGAATACAGTGAGAGTAGAGTAGAGTAAAGTAAAGTAGAGTAGAGTAATAATGTAGAGTAGAGTAGAATAGAGTAGAGTACAGAAGAGTAGAGTAATAGTGTACAGTAGAATACAGTGAGAGTAGAGTAGAGTAAAGTAGAGTAGAGTAATAATGTAGAGTAGAGTAGAATAGAGTAGAGTACAGAAGAGTAGAGTAATAGTGTAGAGTAGAATACAGTGAGAGGAAAGTAGAGTAGAGTAGAGTAGAGTAGAGTAGAATAGAGTAGAGTACAGAAGAGTAGAGTAGAGTAGAGTAGAGTAGAGTAGAGTAGAATAGAGTAGAGTACAGCAGAGTAGAGTAATAGTGTAGAGTACAATAGAGTGGAGTAGAATAGAGTAGAGTACAGCAGAATAGAGTAATAGTGTAGAGTAGAATACAGTGAGAGTAGAGTAGAGTAGAAGAGAGTAGAGTAGAGTAGAGATTGATGAATGTTCTTTGGGATCTTCTAAACCTGTTTGATTATCAGATTAGAAGTTTTGAGGAGATGTCAGGTTCCTGTGGGTTTCCTGAACCATGAGACGTGTTAATGAGATAAAAAGGGCCGTGGTGTTACCCGGTGAGACGAGCGCTGCGGGAGCCGGAGCGGGTCCTGCGGGTGCTGCGAGTGTAGCTGGCGGACCGGTGACGGGTTTCGCGTCTGCGTGGACTCGGACTGGAGACCCGGATGTGGCAGGTGGATGAGGAGGAGGCAAGAGCTCCTTCAAAGTGCCTCCTGTACGAGGAGATGCGTTCCGGGCTGCGACTCATCTTGAGGCTGGAGTTTCCTTTCACTCTGCTGCGCTGGAGAGAACGTGCTGGAATGGGTTTGTGTCGATCCTCAGTCACGGTGCTCCTTTATATCCACCCTGCCGAGTCGCCCTGAGGAATGTCGAGTCTCAGTTTAACACCGAGGCGAACCACTCAGCCATCTGGCGCTTCTCTGTGAAGAAGATTTTCCCTGCTCCAAATAGACGGAATAACTGGCATCAGTATGAGAATTGTGCTGTTCATAAAACGTTCCCTCAGAGCAAAAAGTATGTGCACCCCTCATCATCACACCTATATGTGTTCTTCATAATCTAATAATAAATAATGACACAAATTTCACCTGCTGTGTTTTCTATTATAATAACCTTCAATCTTCTGGAAAGAGCTTTCCACTAGACATTGGGGATGTGACTGTGGGGATTAGTGATCATTCATTCCTAGACCTTCAGTGGTGTCCTACCTGAACCAATCCACCTCTTACAATTTTTTTTACTGTTGTTTTGGAGTGTTTCTCAGACCAGAAATTAAATTCTCAAAACGACTTGTTCATCCTCCACATCATGTCGTCACTTGTTCGCGTCATAAAAGCAATTTCTCGCCTACTGGTTCTCACCTGAATAGTCTTAACCCCCAAAAGATCTCGATATCATTACAACCAGTTGTAAGACAGTTTTTCTGAAATTTTCAGAAATTCTCAAAACTCCTTGTTCAACCTCCACGTCATTTAGTCACTTGTGCACATCAGAAGAACATTTCTTTGCTCATTTCTTTTGATCAAATTGCAAACAGTTGGCAGAATCTGTCATCTAAAATTTCTATTAAACATTTTTGGTGTAAACGTGTTGAATTGATTAAATGTGCAGTTGAATCTTGAATGTCACTGATGAAGGCGAGTGAACGGCATCAGATTAACCGATGATCAACCAGTTCTCTAAAACAGGTCAAAGGTGAATCTCGTGAACCTTCAATTGGTAACAGAGTAAAACACAGAATTACAATTTCTAAAACTGTACGAACAACAACCAAGAAATGAACAAACACTAATACTAATAATTGTAAAATTAATACTAATACTAATAATTGTAAAAGTGCGAATCCTGTCGGGTCTCTTGCAATCAATATAAATCAAATTGACAATCAAATAGCCTTGTGTTTAAAGGCTCTGGCATGGAGAAGCTGGTGCTGGATCTGTGATGATCACAAATGTTGAGCTCAGTAGCTCCTAGTTTTATAAACATAAAGACTGTATAAGACTGTAGAAATAACATTACTTATAATCACATACTCCAGTGCTCATGTTAGTTCTCACTCTCCAGTGTTCTGTATTGTTGAAAGATTTATGATCAAACTCTTGATGTCACCCAAATGATGATGGGTTCCCCTTTTGAGTCTGGTTCCTCTCAAGGTTTCTTCCTCATTACATCTAAGGGAGTTTTTCCTTGCCACAGTCGCCACGGCTGCTCATCAGGGATAAACGCACACCATTCACCTTCACTGTTTATTTCTGTAAAGCTGCTTTGAGACAATGTCTGTTGTGAAAAGCGCTATAGAAATAAACTTGACTTGACTTGACTTGACTTTCATTTTCAATTATTGGGATCCAAACTGTAGTTTACATCAGAAAATACAAAAAGCGTGTAACACGGCTAAACTTTTCGACAATCTTGTTTATGAACAATGACATTAAGTTTGGAGAGATGAACAAATGATTTTAAGAAAAGTACAGTTTTTCTTGCAAATATGTAAATATCAAGGAGGATTCGGAAAAAATGCTCCATAGCAACAGAGAAAAACTGTAGGAAAAAATTTAAAAAAACAGCAGACAATTGTACACAATCAATCACATGAATGTACCGAAGCATTCGCGATTTTACGAGTTACAAAGTTACGGAAAATGGCTTTTATTGATTTGAACTCGATGTGGAGGTCGAACGAGTCGTGTTGGGAATTTCATTTCTGAGAAACGCTCCAAAGCGACTGACAAAAACTGTAGTATAAACATCTCAAGATCTGCTGTTTTGAAGACGTTTCAACCCAGACATCAAGATATCACCATTTGCCACTTTTCAAAGTAGCTTCATGGTAAGAATGGAAGTGACGGGTCAACGGTTAAGGTTCTGGGTTACTGATCAGCGGTTTGAGCCTTGCATGCAACACTGCTACTGTTGGGCCCTTAAGAAAGGCCCTTAGCTTCAGTTGCGGTGTATCATGAGTGGTTTCCTTCGTTGAGCTGTGATAGGTGACGAAATAAAAACCCCTTTCTTTCTATACAATCCAATTTTTCCTCAATACATCAATTTTAAGAAGTGACTACTATTCTGTTGGTGCCAATGACTAATGAGAAGAATAGAGCTGTATATAGCGTACAATATAGGCTTAAAGCAGCATAAAAATGCTAAACTCTGTATTATTTAATTGATTGTTTTTAATTATACTTATTATTTATATTACGTTATATTTAATCTTAAATACGGAACCATCGATAGGTCTCACGCTGTTCCCCCGGACAACTATTACGGTCGGACAGGGAATAATCAGAGGGTTTTATGAGGTACTTAGCATTGAAGTTGTATTTTTTTTTAGACATATAAAATAATTTAAAGATAAATCTCTACCTCAGTTTTAACCGCAATGGCAGGGAACTTTTGGCAGAGTTCACACTAGTAAGTATTATTTATTTCGTCTTATTTATTTCCACTTCGGTTTCCTGGATTAGCTTGTTGTTGTTAGGGCTAATCCGTGAAAATCGGTAAAAAGGACGAATTTATTTTATTAGTTCAGGGAATATCGCGAGTTATAATAAGAAAGGTAAATAATGAGATTTAAAGACATTAATAATAAATGAATAAATTGGAAGAATTAAATAGTTAAAGGTTAAAAGGTATCAGTTCTCCCCCACAAAGCTACTATGCGTGTACACACAGATATACAGAAAGAAATGAAGAAGAAAACGACACAAACAAAACAACAAAATGTGATCATCCATTCATAGTTTTGATGGATACATTTACGAATTCAATATTTTGCAAGCAGAATAATTCAATCGCAAAGAAAAGAAATACTTTCTTATTGTTTCTCAGGTGAAAAAACTCCAAAAACATCGTAAAAATAAGTCTTTATCAATGAATTTGCAATAAAGAGTCATATTTCTTGTCAGAGTTTTGTTCATAGTACCAAAAAAAAAAAAAAAAAAAGTACAGTTCAAGTCAATTCTTAATTAAAAAGTAAATTTCCTGCTTGTTTATGTGAATCTGTATAATATATAAAACTTCATAAAAATGGAGTGAACCCTGATTTTAGAAAAATAAATAAATTAAAACCCCAAAGAAAAGTATTACATAGCCTGTTTATTTAGTCCATTGTATAATGTTAATCTGATGGGCGTGGTTTTTATGGATGTGGGCGTGGTTTCATGGATACAGGCGTGGTTAAGGTTGGGCTCAAAATGTTAGCGCAAATCGCGCCCCAGACACTGTAGGGTCAAAAGTTTATGGACACCCGAGCGTACAACAAAGATTCCCGTCCCGCCCTCTTCTGTGAAAGATCTTCCACTAGATCATGGTGGAGGTTTTGTGCTCGTTCAGCTACAGATCGAAACTCGCCACGGAAAGTTCAGGAAGACATCTACAGTACCAATACGCTCTCTAGGACCAAATTTATTAGGACACCCGACTTTGCCGTATGTGGTTCCTCCCCAAAAAAGGTACGAGGCACACGTTAGGTTTTCCCTTCACTTGATTTCGGAGACTCGGTCCTGTTCCACGATGAAGATATGAGCTGGAGATCTTGTGTGGTCTTCTGTAGAGCTGTAAAGCCTTTTGAGCACCTCAGGGATGAATTTTTCAGGGTATTATAAGTAGTAAATCGTCCCGAAAGGAGTTATGGGATGTGCAAAAAGGGGCAATCGTACGTTCGGGTGTCCACAAACTTTTGGCCACACAGTGAATTTTAAACTCTAACTCATCAGATTAATGGGTTTGTTTAAAATGCAGCACCGAATCAGGGTGAGGGCGCTAGAGTTTTTATTGTTGTTTATTTATTTTTTTATTAGGTATACCCCAGGTTTAGTAATGCTCTCTCGCTCTGTTCCTAGCCTGCAGTGGGTGCTGGATAAGCAGGATCTCCTGAAAGAACGTCAGAAAGACCTAAAGTTCCTCACCGAGGAGGAGTACTGGAAGCTGCAGATCTTTTTTGCAAACGGTAAAAGAACGAGTTTTTTTTTCCCCCCGTTCTGAAAATGTTCATCCTATATATTTTTTTTAAGGGAAAGTGAATGAGAGATTCGAACACTGTTTGTTGTAAATCTGTTTTTTTTTTTCCACATTCCACAGCTTCTAGTGGGCTTCGGGGAACCCACTCGAAGCTGTGGACCGCTTTCTCACTTTATTACAGTCGTCCCTTTTAGTCCCCAATTCTGGTAGATTCTGAGCAGGAGGAGGAGCTCCTAGTTGACAGGAAATGGCCAAAAGTTTGTGGACACCCCACCATTTGATTTTTTTCGAACATCCTGTTCTGTGTGTAGTTCCCATTCGATCATATAATAACCTCCACATCAGGAAGTGAGAAGATGCATGGGGTCATTCATAAAAAATTAATCTCAATTAAGTTTAGAGCTCCATAGCAGGCTCCTCCATGGTCTTCCACTCTTACCCATACGGTCATGGAGCTGGATTTGTGCACAGGGAGCACCATCACAAGTCCAAATCTCCTGGTTCTCTGATCCTTTTGGTCGTTAGTGTATAAGTACGACGATTGATCGATGCGTCAGGTATGGTCGAGACGATCTCGTAATCGAGCGTGACATGACGTTTCAGTGATCCAGGCTTTGGGAGAGCACCTGAAACTCCGCCAGCAGGTCATCGCCACGGCAACGGTGTACTTCAAACGCTTTTATGCCAGGTGAGTCGTAGGGCGGGCGGGCGGGCGTGCGTGCGTGCGTGCGTGCGTGCGTGCGTGCGTGTGTGTGTGATGCGATTCTGAGTGAAAAAATACGAGTCCAAGCAGCAACATTTGTTGCATTAATACATAAATAGTACTTTTGATTGATTGATGAATTAATTTGATTGATTTGCAGGTACTCTTTGAAAAGTATTGATCCGGTCTTGATGGCTCCTACCTGCGTGTTTCTCGCTTCTAAAGTTGAGGTAACCAAATAAATACGCACTATTACATACACCATATGGCCAAATGTTTGCGGACACCCGAGTATAAGACATTAGAACTTCTTATTTCACATTTAGTCTCCATTTGCTCTTATAATAAACATCTATTCTTCTGGGGAGATGTTCCACTGTGACGGTTCATTCAGACACAATTAGATAGCATTTGAGGCCCAGGGGTTCAGCCAGCATGAAAAATTCATCCCGAAATGTGTTCAACACGGTTTCTAGCTCTAGAGCAGCAAGAACAATTGTCTAGACGCTTTATACCATTTTGCGAATACAAGCTTGTAGGAACATTTTGAGGAAGAACCACAAAGTGTCGGATAAGTCGTGTGTCCCAATACTTTTGGGAGCTAATGCTTTGTTCAGGATTGAATTCAGAGTTTTATTTCCTTTTTTTTTTTTTTTTTTTTTTTAATGAAGAAATTCTTATTTTTTTTGATTTTCATCCTCTGTTGCAGGAGTTCGGCGTCGTTTCGAACACCCGCCTCATTTCGGCAGCGACATCCGTGCGTAAGTGAAGAAGCCGGAAAACGTTTTTGCACTCGATAACGTTTCATGCTGCATTTTTGGTGCCAAAAACCGTTTTACGATTATCTCCGCAGTGAAAACGCGCTTCTCGTACGCCTTTCCGAAGGAGTTTCCCTACCGAATGAACCACGTAAGTAACCCAGGGGTCTTGGGCCAGGGATCTCCCGATTCCCGTTCGGATCGTGTGATCGGACGTCCTGATCGTGTGTGTGTGTGTGTGTGTGTGTGTGTGTGTGTGTGTGTGAGGGAGTGTGTGTGTGAGGGAGTGTGTTCGCTGATGGGTCATTCTTTATTCATACACTGCGCACAGAAACACACACACACACACACACACACACACACACACACACACACACACACCTCTCATTGCCCCGGTGTGAAAATCTCATTGCCCTGGTGAAGTGGTGTCCGCCTGGAAATCGAGCTCCTCCCTCCTCTCACACGCTCATGCGAAGTGTTTTGCGATGAGCAGTGAGTTCACACACTCCTAATCCTGACACTCATTAATTTTGGCACCCGCTGACTCCGCCCCCCCCGGAAACGCACCACGGACAATGGGGATCACGCGACCTCCTTTTCCTTTAGAGAAGTCTAAATTTCAGGCTCGTTATCAGCACCCGGATGATTGTGCGAAACTAAACGCGCCCACTGAGTGAGAATCGGATTAAAGAAAAAATATATATATATATTTATTTTTTTGTAGTAACACACTCTCACTTTCTCTCCTCTCTTAACTTCTAGATCCTGGAATGTGAGTTCTACCTTCTGGAGCTGATGGTTAGTGTTTCTCTCTCTGTGTCAGCTGTGTTTCTAGAATCAGTCAGTGATGCGTTGATGACGCTAATCCAAGTACATGGGTGTGTTTTCAGGATTGCTGTTTGATCGTGTATCACCCGTACAGACCGTTACTGCAGTATGTGCAGGACATGGGGCAGGAGGACATGCTCCTCCCACTGGCATGGTAAGATCTTTGGACTGAGCTTAAGTTGATTTTAAAGTGGCTTTTTTTCTGGTTACATATATAAAGTGTACAGTGTGCGTGTATATATATATATATATATATATATATATATATATATATATATATATATATAATTATATTTATTTGTTGTATTGACGGACGAGGTCAGACAGGAGTCTCCGTGGACTATGATGTTTGCAGATGATATTGTGAATTGTGGTGAGAGTAGGGAGCAGGTTGAGAAGATCCTGGAGAGGTGGAGGTACGTGTTGGAGAGTAGGGAATGAAAGCCAGTAGGAGTAAGACAGAGTACATGTGTGTGAATGAGAGGGAGGGCAGTGGAGGGGTGCGGTTGCAGGGAGAAGAGGTGGTGAAGGTGGAGGAGTTCAGGTACCTGGGGTCAACAGTGCAAAGTAATGGAGAGTGTGTTAGAGAAGTGAAGAAAAGAGTGCAGGCAGGGTGGAGTGGGTGGAGAAGAGTGATAGCAGGAGTGATTTGTGATAGAAGAGTATCTGTGAGAGTGAAAGGGAAAGTTTATAGGATGTTGTATGAATTAGAGACAGTGGCATCGAGTAAAAGACAGGAGGTGGAGCTGGAGGTAGCAGAGCTGAAGATGTTGGTTGGGAGTGACGACGATGGACAGGATTAGAAATGAGTTTATTAGAGGGACAGAGCATGTAAGACGTTTTGGAGACAAAGTGAGGGAGGCGAGATTGAGATGGTTTGGACATGTTCAGAGAAGGGACATGGGGTATATCAGTAGAAGAATGCTGAGAATGAAGACACCAGGAAGGAGGAAAATAGGAAGACCATGGAGGAGGTTTATGGTTGTGGTGAGGAAAGACATGCAGGTGGCTAATTTGAAAGAGGCAGATGTAGAGGACAGGGGGGTATGGAGACGGATGATCCGCTGTGGAGACCCCTAATGGGAGAAGCCGAAAGATGATGATGATGATATTTGGTGTATATAAAGTATTAAAGTGGACAGACATCTGTCTTTTCCTTTTCTTTTGCAGGAGGATCGTAAACGACACCTACAGGACAGACCTTTGCCTTCTCTACCCTCCCTTCATGATCGCTCTGGGTAAGTTCTCTTTTGCGCATCAAACACACTTCTTACCCACTATTCTTCATATATAATTTCAGCCATTGCATAAAAAAATAAATACAGCTCCGTTTTCTGAAAGGCATGCAGCGCCATCTACAGGGTGTTTACATATTAACTACAGGAGTCATAAAACGCACAAACGCACAAGATCTGTTTTAGAGACGCTCTATCCTGCGCGTCTAGACGGCCCAATTTTTGTCATGCTTGGCCATTTTCCCCCGCTTTCAACACGTCGATTTAAAAAACAGATTATTCACCACCTCTCGGCAGTTTTATTCTTTTCGCTGCTCAGCGATCGTGTTCTCAGCGCGCACACCGTGTGTCTGATGAGGTATTTTTAGCGTAGTTTGGTGGTGTGTAGATAAAAAAAAACACACACAGGAGCATCAAAATGTTTCTTTTCTGCTTTAGCCTGTTTGCATGTGGCGTGCGTGGTGCAGCAGAAGGACGCCCGGCAGTGGTTTGCCGAGCTCTCGGTGGATATGGATAAGGTAGGAGTGTATTTTGTGTGTGTGTGTGTGTGTGTGTGTGTGTGTGTGTGTGTGTTCTCCTAATTTTTTTTCTCCGAGTTTTTATTCAACACAGTATGGCCGAAAGTTTTGGGACACCAATACTTTTGTATGTAGATCTTCTCACAGAATTGAAGGCGCACAGTTGTATAGAGAAAAAAAGATCGCCTGATTTTACCGTGGATAACCAATTAATCAACCGAATAATTAAATTTTTAAATGGATACTGTTAAAAATAAATAAATAAATAAAAAAAAACCTCCATGTAAATTAGTACTGCACTTTATTATGCAAATAAAAAAAGCAGTACTGAATAAAGAAAATGTGCTAAATGGAAAAAAAAGTAAATTAATAAACATTGAGGAAAATATTAATATATTATTATTAATTATATAGTATTAGTAGACAATTCAAATAAACCGCTTACAGTGTCAGTGATTCACCTCTAGAGGCCGCTTTCGTGCTGTATAACGCATCCCGAATCCATCAATATGGATTTTTGCTGATGGCATGACATTTTATTTTTGCTTGAACCCGGAATCTGTTTTAGCATGACAAATGTGTTTATGCACGAAGCCCAACTCTATGAACAATTGGGTTTTAGTGGAAGATCTAGCCTGCTGCAGAGCTATAAACCCTATTGGGATCCCCTAACTTTGGGATGAATTAGAACGCTAGTAACATACTGGTGGTTTAAATACTAGTGGAAAATCCCAAATCTAGTAGAATGGGGACTCACGTTTACATTTTTAAAAGCGTATACAAATCTTATGGTGAGGTGTCCACAAACTTTTGTCCGTACAGTGTATATAAGCACAGGCTTGGTGTTGCCTTGATCATATCACATCATATCAATATTGACAAAATATATTTTATTGATGACGATATTTTGCTATTGTTAATTTGCTGGTACCTTAAGGACAATGGACAGCACTTTTCGTGTGATCTTGATTATATGAAGGGATATAAATGTACACAATTTCTGGCCCCATATCTTGAATTTTGTCAGTCATGGTGTTGATTTAAACCCGGCTTTTTCCCTGATCCTGCGTTTTTTTGGGCAGATCCTGGAGATCATCCGCGTGATCCTGAAGCTGTACGATCAGTGGAAGAACTTCGACGACCGCAAAGAAATGCCCACCGTGCTGAACAAGGTGCCGAAGCCCAAGCCGCCGCCCAACAGGTACGAAACACCCGATGTTGGCACTACGTACTTTTGTCTGTGTAGCGTGCGTTGTTCGTTCATGCTGTGAAATTCCCTTGATGTCCATCAGGAACGGAGACGAAACGGACCTCACTATCGCACTTTCTCTTCTCTCGCAGTGAGAACGAGCAGAGCGCCAACGGGAGTCAGAGCAGCTCCTACAGCCAGTCCTAGAGCTCCCCCTGGTGGAACAAAGACACGTGGTGGACACGCAATGGAGATCCCAGACGCCATACACACACACACACACACACACACACATGTGTCTGAAAAGTATTCAGTTGCGTTGCATTTAGGGCTTCTGACCATCTTGGAGGGGAAAAAGGGAAACGTGGGCATCATGTTTTGCATTTTCGTGTGTGTTTGTGTGATGAAGTGCATGTGAGCGAGCTTGTAACTGCAGGAATGTGTATGAGTGTGTGTTTGTGTGAGGGAGAGCTTGGAACTGCAGGAATGTGTATGAGCGTGTGTGTGTGTGTGTTTGTGTGTGTGCACATGCCTTTTGTCAACCACATCACAGTTTGCATTCCTCAGGGAAACGGCTCTAGTCTAAGACCGATCCTCTTGGACCTCTCGTTGAGTCCTCCTGCTCACACACACACATCTGTGGTTCGTCACGCGTGCGCACCCCGTGAACACCAGCATACAAGTTGTTTCCACCGTCCTTTTCTCACAAACCTGCCATTGTACATATGCTTTGTAAATGTATATATAAATAAAAACCTTTAAACCCAATTGTTCATTTCACGGTGTGAGCAAAAGTATTCAGACACCCAACTGTTTCATATTCCGTATATGGCTTTCTGCGACCTTGTTTGTTACTGTAAGATTTAGTTAACTGTCTTTCCATTTTTTTATTTTTTATTTTTTATTTGTTTTTTGGTAAAACAAAAACCGTTACTCCATTGCATTGCTGTGAACTACTAGGGTGTTTATTGTTCAGGGCTGCTTTATAGTGAAAAATCTCAAGTTCTTGAAAGGAGTATTAGCGCAATTGATTCTCTTAAGCATCTGCATAATTGAGTCCCAATTCTGGGTTGCCTCTACCAGGAGTTTCAGACTCCAGAAACATACTTACAAATGTTAAAAAAAAGAAATGTGCTTTATATTTGTCATATAAACTTTACATCAGAGAGAAATGTTTTCTCCACACATACCAGCGATGTTAGGAAGCTGGGGTCAGACATGATGCAGTGCCCATGGAGCACTGAGGGGTTAAGCGGCCCCAAAAGTGAATCTTGGCACAAATAAATGGGTTCCCTATTATGTCCAAAGAATCTGGATTTATGATTTTCTTTAAAAACCGACAGAATTTCAGACAGTTTTCTTTTTTTTTCATTAAATTTTATACAAATTATTCGCTTCCTTTGCTATGATGATGCACAGTTGTATATTTCAGCAAACCCAGATGAGAGAGAGAACAATTTTGAGGAGTGTGTAAAGGTCATTAGACAGTGGATGCTTGATAACGTCCTTCTGCTAAACTCTGATAAGACGTAAGGTAGGTTCACTAAGTCCACATGCAGCTAGAAGTAAAATTTCAGATTCCATAGCATCTCTTTCTGTTTTAGTGTGTAAACTTGCAGAAAAATTACTCCATGCTTTTCTTCGATCGAGAAAGACTCCTGTAACACTTTCCTTTCTGGATGTTTTAGTAAGTGCATAAATAACTTGCGAGAGTCCAGAATGCAGTAGCAAGGGTCCTTACTATAACGAGGAAATATGTCCCCCATGACCACAAAAGGTGCAGGCTATTTGTTGGTACCTAAAATAATGAAGACTACAGGAAGGGGATTTCTTATTCAAAGACCCACAGTTATACAACAGCCTTCCAATTAGATTTTGGGGCTCAGACTGTCTCAGTGTTCAAGTTTAGACATTTATTTAGTCAAGCATTTTGTCTCTAGGTCCTTCTTACGTCTTAGATCTTTCCTCACCGGCGTCCCAACTTGCACCCTGATCACAAAAAACCCCACAATGAGAGTGCTTAACAACCTGAAATGTTTCTCCTTGTTACCCCTCGTTTCTTTCTCTCTCTCTCTCTCTCTCTCTCTCTCTCTCTCTCTCTCTCTCTCTCTCTCTCTCTCACACACACACTCACTCACTCACTCACTCGAGTAAACATGCCCTTGAGGTTCCAGTGTTTCTTCTCTTCGGATCTTCCTGGTACATTCTGACCTACCTCTGGATGGAGTCCTTCTCCATTGAGAACATTATGCAGCAAAGACTTTGAGGCAATATTCGTTTATTATTTTATATACCGCTTTTTATTACCACTTTATCTGTTTAAAACTAAGACAATTTCCATTGTAAACAACGCTGTACGAAAAGTAAAGAGGAAAACTCTGCATGATTTAGCTCTGCGGGGAAAAACACAGTTTCAAAGATTTCTATGTGTTTGTGGAGAACGAATCGGCTTTTGTTGTGATCGGGTGAGAAGGATCTTTCTGAAGACTTGACTCAGCAAACCCGATCCTTGACGCTCCACACAGAAGGGCGCAGCCTCCTCTGCGTGGTGACGTCACGCCCTTCCAGCAACATCAGCATCAGCAGCGGTGAGCAGGAGAAGGACAGGGACGCGGTGCTGGTGCTGGTCCTGGGGCAGGGGACGGACCCGGATTGAAGGGAAGTGATGTCCCTCTCTAATCCGTTCCGCAAGAAAGCCATGACCGAGGCCCCCGAGCAGCGCCCATGACGCCCCGAGAGGCGACGCGGACCGGCGCCGGAGCGCGGAACGAGGAGCGCGGGGATGGTGTACTGGCGCGTGGGCCTGGCGTGGAGCCGCTCGTGCGCGCTCGACCTCGGCCGCAACAAGAGCCTCCTGCCCCTCGGCCTCTGCAATAGCCACGACGAGCAGCTCTCGTTTTATGGCTACGTGGTCGCGTATCCGCTGCAGGACTACGGCGGCATCATGGCGGCCCTGGGCTCGGACTCGTGGTGGCGGAAGACGTTGTACATCACCGGGGGCGCGCTGCTCGCCGCCGCCGCCTATCTGCTGCACGAGCTGCTTGTCGTCAGGTAAGATGCGCGGTGCTGCTTGCATGCGGCACGCTCCGGTGTGTGTGTGTGTGTGTGTGTGTTTGGATTGTTGTCGGGGAACGCATTTCAACATACATTATTACGTAATAGTGAGGTTTGAGAGAACACGGTGGACAGCTGGACCAGGGGTAGAGCGGACCAGCTCTTGTTTTGAGCAAATGATGACGTGCATAATCATGATGCTAGGACACGATACCTGATACCGGAAGAGAGAAAAATGTGATAAAATAGTAATGCATGGTAAATGCACAGCTTTTATGGTGTCTATCCCCCCATTTCTGCTCATATAATGGTTTGCTCCGAGGACAACATCTTTCCAATGGCGTCCCTTAGAGGAAAATGTCTCCCGTTGTTGTTGTCAGCGTGACCTTTCACTGACCTTTTCTCTGATTGCTGTCCAGAAAAGCATCTTGGGTAGATCCGGAAAGAGATATTCTCCTCTATTTTTTGTCACACAGATCACATAAAGTTGATTCATGACGATCATGTTTTTCCGGTACGTGCGCATTTCAGCACCAGGGCGGGATGGACAGCGACTATGTCACGGTGTTTGGAATATAGAGGAGGAGGGACTTATGACGAGGAAGACCACCACAGACGCATTATTTGCTTTGAGAATGTTGATTGAAAAGTATAGAGAAGGTCAGAAGGAGTTGCATTGTGTGTTTGTGGATTGAGAGAAAGCATACGACAGTGTGGAGAGAGGAGTTGTGGTACTGTACGAGAAAGTCAGGTGTGTCAGTGGTTGTACTGCATCAAGGATCGGCTCTGAGCCCTATCCTGTTTTCAGAGGTGATGGACAGGTTGACGGACAAGGTCAGACAGGAGTCTCCGTGGACTATGATGTTTGTGGATGATATTGTGATTTGTGGTGAGAGTAGGGAGCAGGTGGAGAAGAGCCTGGAGAGGTGGAGGTACGTGCTGGAGAGAAGGGGAATGAAAGTCAGCAGGAGTAAGACCGAGTACATGAGTGTGAATGAGAGGGAGGGCAGTGGAGGGGTGCAGTTGCAGGGAGAAGAGGTGGTGAAGGTGGAGGAGTTCAGGTACCTGGGGTCAACAGTGCAAAGTAATAGAGAGTGTGTTAGAGAAGTGAAGAAAAGAGTGCAGGCAGGGTGGAGTGGGTGGAGAAGTGTGATAGCAGGAGTGATTTGCGATAGAAGAGTATCTGTGAGAGTGAAAGGGAAGGTTTATGGGAGTGTGGTGAGACCTGAGATGTTGTATGGTTTAGAGACAGTGGCATTGAGTAAAAGACAGGAGGTGGAGCTGGAGGTAGCAGAGCTGAAGATGTTGAGGTTTTCGTTGGAAGTAACGACGATGGACAGGATTAGTAACAAGTTTATTAGAGGGACAGTGCATGTAGGACGTTTTGGAGACAAAGTGAGGGAGGCGAGATTGAGATGGTTTGGACATGTGCAGAGGAGGGACATGGGGTATATCAGTAGGAGAATGCTGAGGATGGAGCCACCAGGAAGGAGGAAAAGAGGAAGACCATGGAGGAGGTTTATGGATGTGGTGAGGGAAGACATGCAGGTAGTTGGGGTGAAAGAGGCAGATGTACAGGACAGGGGGGTATGGAGACGGATGATCTGCTGTGACCACCCCTAATGAGAGAAGCCGAAAGAAGAAGGACGAAAGATGGAAAGTGTGTTCATATATAATTCATATATGTATATCGATACACTATAAAAACAAAAGTATTTGCCCCCCCGACCATCACTTTCATATCTGGTTTCTTTTGAGAACCACAGAATGAAGGAAACAGTTGTATCTAGAACATCTCTGTCTATTGTAGCATTGCAAGAACTACAAGGTTCAAACAGTCTTCTGATGAGCCACTGATTAGCTCCATGAATACTCCAGAAGAAGTGTAGTGTCCTGCACAAAGCCCTGACCTCCTCACCTAGCATGAAGTTTTCCCTTATCTTGGACTAATAGATCCAAAACTGTTGCAGTGTCCCTATACACAAAGCCAGCTCCATGAAGATAAGTGTTCCATAGGTTGGAGTGAAAGATCTTGAATGGCCTGCAAAAGAGCTCTGTCCTCCACTTTATTATAGTCCCAAAGTGTAAATTGTTTGGCCAATAGGAAGGTCAGACATCTCCTGTATCAGCATTATGAAAGAATCTTCTAACAGACTTGTGGGTACTTGCGGGTACTCCTCTGGGACACCCCCCCTCCCTTTTTTTTTTAAATCCATGGTTTGGAAAGTGTTGTTCAAGCATTTTCTGATTCATTTTCGAATCCACCACCATCACCATTATGTTTCTTTGTCACACAGAAAAGACCAGGAATTGGATTCCAAAGACACAATTATCCTCCACCAATTTTCCAGGCCCAAGAATGGTGTTCCCAGCTTGTCCCCCTTCTGCCTAAAGATGGAGACCTACCTGCGAATGGTTGACCTGCCTTACCAGGTGCTTACAAGTGTTCACTTTGGAGACACTAATAATAATAATAATAATACTATTAATAATAAACACCTAATGCTCTCGCTTTTTCTTCTCCTCCCCCTCAGAACTATTTTGACGGGAAGCTTTCTGCACAGGGGAAGATGCCGTGGATCGAGTACAACCAGGAGCAGGTGAGCGGCTCAGAGTTCATCATCGACTTCCTGGAGGAGAAGCTGGGCGTGAACCTGAACACCGACCTGAGTCCAGAGGAGCGAGCCATGTCACGTGCCATCACCAAAATGGTGGAGGAGCATTTCTATTGGTGAGCGAATCATCTTCCAGTCGTCTTTTTATGAAGATGAGGAAATACCTTTAGGCACTTTATGTATAATTTGGTTGGTTTTTTCTCCCTGCAATGAAATGATGGATCGAATGTGTAGATAAAAAAAAAATAATCAGTTGGATAAAAGCTGTTTTCCTTCTTTTTTCAATTTTGGATGAAATCAGAAGCAAGAACGATTGTCGTTTTTAAAATCATATACAGTAAATATGTAGATATTCATCCATTATATATATATATATATATATATATATATATATAGTTTAATGTTTTTATAGTTGTTCTGTCTCTAGTCTGTTTGACCAGCCCTCTGTCTGTGTGTCTGTCTGTCTGACCAATCATCTGTCTGTTTGTCTGTCTGGCTGACCAGCCGTCTGTCTGTCTGTCTGGCTGGCTGGCTGACCAATCATCTGTCTGTCTCTTAGTCTTCCTGACAGATCTTCTGTCTGTTTGTGTGGCCATGTGTTGGTCTGTTTCTGTATGTTCTGGTTCTGTCTCTCTGACCCCATACCTATCTGTCTGTTTGTCCTTTTTTGAGGTCTGTCTGTCTGACTTCTCTCTCTCTCTCTCTCTCTCTCTCTCTCTCTCTCTCTCTCTCTCTCTCTCTCTCTCTCTCTCTCTCTCTCTCTTTGTCTGTGTGTCTGTCTATCTGACCTTCTGTTTGTCTGTCTGTCTTTCTCTCTCTCGCTCTCTCTGAGTCCATTTGTCTGTTTCTCTTTATGACTTTCTGTCTGTTTGTGTCTCAGTCATCGTGTCTGACCTTCTTTCCGTCTGTCTATAGATTTGTAATATCTACAGTTTTCCCATGTCACCTCACACACACACACTTTAATTTAATAAACTGTAACATCTCATCTCATAATGTCTGGTTTTCTTTTTCTTTTTTTACTGTATTTGTAATAATAGCTATTAGTAAGCAGAAGCAGGAAACCAGCCTTGTGTAATTGAATCAGCTGAGCTCTGGGCCATTGTGTTCTTTTTTATTTCTTTTCACAGGAAGCCTGTGTCTTCTGTTACATCTGCTTCCTTGTGCTTTAATGTAGTCGAGGATTCAGAAAGCACTCTCAACCCTAAACCTATAGCCGTGGCTTATATTAAAATATTGTGATGTTTGTATGGGCAAACGTCCCATCTGCACCTCAGCTCTTCTGGGAAAATGTTCCAGTGCATTTTGTAGAGATTTGTAATTATACTAATGTAGGGTGAGGAGGTCTGAGGTTCATTCGATGCTTGAGTTCAGAGTTCAGAGCTCTGTAGCAGGAGATCTTCCATCTAAATCTATGTAAAGAATATCTTCATGGAGCTGGCTTTGTGTTCAGGGGCACTGTAATGCTGGACACAAATGCCTATGCAATTGTGTGCTTCCAGGTTTGTGGGAACAGTTCGGGGAAGGACCGCATATGGTGTATAAGAAGAAGAAAAAGCCTCACTACATGTTTATACTTGTGTGTGTTTCTTGCAGGACGATCGCCTACTGTCAGTGGGTGGATAACCTCGAGGAGACCAAGAAGATGCTGGCAGTGACCGGGCCGCTGAGTGACGCGCTGAAGTGGATCCTGAGTCACATCAACGGCGGCATGGTGAAGAGAGAGATGTACGGACACGGCATCGGACGATTCTCCAGAGAGGAACTCTACGCTCTGATGGAGAAGGACATGCGTACCCTGGCCACTCTGCTCGGTCAGTGTGTGGAGGATCAGGCAAAAAACAAACAAACAAACAAAATCTTTCACAGAAAGGGGGCGTTGTGTTGTGTTTGTCGTACAATCTCGCCATTGTTGTGCGATTCTGTGGGTCACACTTTTGCCAGACGGATGAGGGTGTGTTAAGACGAGACAGAGTCAGGAAGCACTAAAGATGATGCAGCAACACTCCTGGTCTTCAGATGCTACTGAAATATTAATAATTATATGATAATAATAATAAAAAACAGGACGATCCCCACTTTCCCAGAGGCCCAATAAAATAAATAGCACAGATAGTGAGTGTGTGTCATCCCAAAGCTGGAATAGGGTGTAGAGCAGGCCACTCAAGATCTTCCACTCCAACTCATATCTTTATGCAGGTGGGAAAAGTCCAGTATTCGAATACTTTTGTTTGTTTGGCCAATTCAGGATGTTCCACACGGGGTTAAGGGATTATCATGGAGATGTGATGCAATTTGTAACACGTACATTTGTGATCCGTTTCAGGAGATAAGAAGTACATCATGGGCCCCAAAGTCTCCACGGTGGACGCTGCCGTGTTCGGTCACCTCGCCCAGGCCATGTGGACTTTACCGGGCACAAGACCCGAGCAGCTCATCAAAGGTGAGCGAGGGAGCTGTCCAGCACTAGTCCTGATCTTTATATCATTAGGGCTGTCAATCGTTACAAATATTTAATTGCGATTAATTGCACGATTTTATCTGTTCTAAATGTACCTTAAAATAATATTACAAATTCTTTAATCAACATGACTACGAACAAATATGGATTTGCTTTACGCTAATGCATGTTTATTATTAGTGACACCAAACTCAACATAGCGCATGAAACCTAGACATGTTTCAAAGGTCATAGATGTTTTTCAAAGAACTAGTTCATGTCTATTAGACACATGAATAAAAGGACAGAAATACCAGGTCACTTCTCTTTCTTTGAACTGAGAAATTTACTTACACAAATCTGTTTACATTTTAAGATGACAGTAGCTCGTAAAAATACTGTTTTAAAGTAATTGTGATGTTTTAAATGACGTAAATCAACCAAACAGAACTTTTGATCTGTTTCCACACGGACGGATTTAATTGCCGGATGTGTGCATCATTGCGGATTTTGGTGCTTGATTTGAGCACCATCAGTGAAACAAATGTTGAGATTGAAAATGATTTTTCAGTGGAGTTTATTTATTTATTTTTATATCTGAGTAAAGTCGTATACTCAGTATATTCCTATATAAAGTATAGGAAATGTTTTTCCAATTGCTGTCTATATGGAGCCTGGATGTTGCCATGGTTACAGTTACATTTCGAACGCTATTTGTGTGAAATATGCACCACCTGACTACCTTACAGACCGTGTCTAGACGGTGTGTCGTGTTCGACAGTCACTTTTTTTATTATTTCCATGCAGGCGAGTTCATCAACCTGGCCATGTACTGCGAGCGCATCCGGAGGAAGTTCTGGCCCGAGTGGTTCGTGGACGCCGACGACTTCTACTACGACAGCACGAGCGACGAGACTCACTCCCTGTCTCCGCTGCTGGACCTGGGCCTGTTCTCACACACCGACGGCTTCCCCGAAGACGAGCCCAGCAGCCCGAGCCGCTCCAGCACCGCGCACTCGCTGGACAGCGACCGCACCGGACACTCGCTCTTCGACTCCGACATGGACGGCGAGTACTCGGAGACGGAGCAGCTCAAGTGCTAACCTTCTCCGCGCGTCACGATGCCACTTCTCAGGCGCGTCTGTCCTCCATTAAGGGTTTACCTTTTTGACAAAGAGTGCGGGGCAACGGAAACAAAGTGCAGCCATGGACATACAAAAAAACACCTGCAAGTAGGGCTGGGTATGATTCATGCATTAGAGTATCTATTCGAAAAATCTTTTTTTTTTCTTCAATATCACAAGGACACGACATCTAGCCGAACGGACGTGGAAAAAAACAAAACAAATCTATTTTTGTAACCTTTTTCATTTCTGTTGAATGAAATATCGCATCCACAGTTCCCGAGCCGCATTGGTTAACATTGCGATATGTATCGTGTATCATACATGTCCTCAGATGTCACACTTTCTTGCCCACCCCTACTTGCAGGGTAAGAACTAATAGTATAAAGGGATCGAGGAAAAAAAAAACACACACAGAGAATCTAAAGGAGCGAATGACGCCACCGCCGAATCGTTCCCTCCGATCGCCCTTCCTCCTCCTCCTCTTCATCATCATCATCATCATCATTGTTCTCCGTTCAACAATAAAAACACAAAAATACGTCTCGTATGGATGTGGATATACGGTAGGTTTTGGAAGGTATTCGAATCCCCTGGTAGCAAAAACTGCCCGAGAAACACATTCGTCCCTTTAAAAAAAAAAAAAAAAGAAAAAAAAAAAAAAAAAAAGGAAAGCAAGTGTCTAAAATAGTGCACGATATGCCCAAAAGTTTGTGGACACTGCTCGGTATGTGCTTTCGGAAAACACCTCATTTCACACTGGTATGTTGCGGCCGGACAAATCGGACACTAAACCCGACAGAGGAGACGTGAAGCCTGGAGGGAGACGTGTTGTCTGGAGGGAGACGTGTTGTCTGGAGGGAGACGTGTTGTCTGGCGTAGGGGATCGCTGATGCTGCAAGTTTCAGAAGAATTCGATTCGGGTTCCTGCGTGTGATTTTAACGCACAGAATTCAAGGAAGGTTTGGGTGTTGTTTTTTTTTTTTGTTTTTTTTTTAATGATGCACGTGTTTTTCAAACAGCACACACGTGTTAAAGGCCGTCCGTCTGTCTTTCAAAAACGTTATATATTAAACTGGACCGCGCGCACACACTAGAGACTAAACTAAACCCCTAGATTTAGATAAAACCCTAAGACTCAACTAAACACTTAGAGACCAGACCAAACTTTAAAACTGAGACTAAACCCAAATATAAGATTAAAACTCAGAGATTGGATTAAAGCACTGAGATTAGACAAAACCCAGAGACAAGGTTAAATGTGTAGACCAAATTAAACCAGAAGATTAGATTAAGTGACTAGGCTAAACCTGGATTTTGAACTTAAACCCAAAGATTAGTCTAAACCATGAAGACTAGTCTAAACCCCAGAGACTGGACTAAACCTAGAGGATTGGTTAAACCCAAAGACTGGACTAAACCCTGAATCATTGTTCAAACCCAGAGACTGCACTATACGCACAGACTAGACTAAACCCCAGAGACTAGATTAAATGCCGGAGACAAGTCTAAACTCCGGAGACTAGTGTAGATCCAGGAGAAAAGTTTAAACCTCAAGTTTAAACTGAACTATAAATAGAGACTAGACTAAACCCCAGACAAAAATACAATTCTATTTCTCCATATTCACCATGAACTGATTCTAATGTTAAACTTGTGTGTGTGTGTGTGTGTGTGTGTGTGTGTGTGTGTGTGTGTGTGTGTGTGTGTGTGTGTGTGTGTGTGTGTGTGTCCATCTGGTGCATAAATGAGTCATAGTCGTGCATGATCGCACATACTTTCAAGTTAGTCGTTCCCATGGGGGGGCACACACACACACACACACACACACACACACACACACACACACACACACACACACACACACACACACACACACACACACTCACCCACATTTAAGAATTATAGCACTTACAAGTAAGCGGGCTTTAAATAACAGGTCTGCGCAATTGTGTGTGTGTGTGTGTGTGTGTGTGTGTGTGTGTGTGTGTGTGTGTGTGTGTGTGTGTGTGTTTCAGCACACAGCCTTCAAAATATACCCGTCCATCTTTAATTCAGTGCCTGATCGCAACCCGATGTCATTGATTTCTCCTGTATATTTTTTTATTGATTAATATATTGTTTATTCAAATGTTTGTTTGTTTATTTGTTAATTTTTTTATCAAATTTGAAACGAGGTGTACAGGTCGGTTCACACGCGAGGGTTTCGAGGACGGATATAATCCTAGATATAGGCCAAATATTGTAGTGTGTGTGTGTGTGTGTGTGTGTGTGTGTGTGTGTGTGTGTGTGTGTGTGTGTGTGCGCACTGCACTGCACTGCACTGCACTGCACTGCACTGCACTGCACTGTGTGCTCGAGAAATCATTTTCAATTCAATCAGAACACCACATGATGTAAAAAGTATTCGGACACCTTCTATTTGTGGTTCTTCTCCAAGAAGTTGGAGGCACGCGATCATGTAGGACGTCTCTGGATGTGCCAGCATGACCTGAAAACACTAAACCTGTTCCAGCATGATGATGACAGCTCTGTGATGCTTCACAGGGGTGGGTTGGAGTGGAAGATCTCGAGAAGCCCAGGCCTCCTCACCTCCTCATATTTTGTATCTAAACGAGAATTCCTGACTCTTGAAAACAAAGGTTCTTACACGGTTCTTTGTCACAGTGCACGGTTGTATGAACCTTTCCATCACACAAAAGGTTCTATCTAGTGGAAAAAAAGGTTCATTAGGCTCAAAGGTTTGTGGACACCTGAGCATAAGATTCTCATGAACATCCCATTCCACATTTATACTCCATGTGCCCTTATAATACACTCCACTCTTCTGCCAAGATGTTTCACTAGATAGATTTTGAGAAGCACTGTAGCTCATTGGGGTACAAGGGTGTAACTAAAGTGATCTAGGTGAGCCGAGGAGGTCTTGGGGTGCAGAAGAAATTTCCCCCAAACTCTTCAATAAGGATTTAGAGCTCTACAGCAGGCCACTCAAAATCTTCCAATTCGAAGCGTATCTTCATGGAGCTTGTGCAAAGTTTGGAAGATCTTTGGGTCTCTTAGTTCTTTTAGGAAAAAGTAGAACATCCAAAGTTTGTGGAAACAGTTTGGAGAAGAACCACATACGGGAAAAGGCGAATGCGTGTCTGAATACTTTTGACAAACATTTCTTTGGTCCTTTTCAGCACCTCTATTTTTTAATATGGAAAGCAACCAAAAGAAATCACATCCCCAGGTGTGTGTGTGTGTGTGTGTGTGTGTGTGTGTGTGTGTGTGTGTGTGTGTGTGTGTGTGTGTGTGGGTGGGTGGGTGGGTGTGTATTCTCTAGATTTCAGAAATGCAATGTTTTTTGTTTGATGCTTGTCTAGACTTCCAGTGATCCAGTGTACATATGTATTAGGTATGGGATTATTACAGGATTATTATGGGATTATTGCGGGATTATTATGGGATAATTGTGGGGTTATTACGGGATTATTATGGGATTGTGTATATGATGAAGAAACGGTGTACAATAAGATGATTTTGATTCCCCTATGAGTGTATAGTAACCTCGAGATGAATTACTGTGTGAAAACCAGTACTCAAAAAAACAATTAAATCTAGCTGTGCTAATTTCATGATGCTGTGCCGTAGCAGTTCTTTCCACACACACACACACACACACACACACACACACACACACACACACACACACACACACACACACACACACACACGCACACACACGCACCTGCTTTGATCCTGTTCTTCATGTCAAGTACACAAAAATAAGCCCAGAGCTCCTTGTATGTCATTCGAGCCATTTTTACTAATCTATTATACATAATATGATCAAAAGTATTGGGACACCCGACTATGAAATTGGAATGTGCCGTTTGGAACATCTCCTTCCACATTTCGTCTTATTTTGCTGCTTTAATAAACTCTGTTCTTCTGTGAAGATGTTCCACTAGATTTTTAGGAAAGTCAGGTAATAATTTAGGGTAAGGTTATGAGTCAGCATGAGAAATACGACCTCACTATGGCTCAAGATCTTCCATTCCATCCCAGGTTTGGGTCTCCTACTTCAATTAAAGGGAAATGTTCACTCATCCAAAAGACAACCTTTAAAATTGTGTGCCTCCATGTCTGTGGGAGGAGTTTGAAGAAGAGCCGCATACAGCATATATAATAAATAAAAACAAGTCAGATGTCCTAATATTTTTGGCCACATTGTGTATACGAAATTTAATATGATTGAGTGTACTTTGCGTTTTGTCCACGAGGGGGCGCCAGTGTATAGTGATTAATTCATCCTCGGTTTCTCCTGCTAGATGTTTGATTGATTATTCAGGACCAACAAATAAACAAATAACAGCTCGAAAAACATCCATACATTTTTTTTCTGGTTTTTGTGTCTGTTTGACCATTTCACTTTAATATAATTATATAGTTTTAATTTTGTATTTCAGTTTTAATAATAAAAATACACAAATTATAAGTACACAAACAGCTTTTTGATCTTTTGAATTTTTTTGTTGTTTGTTTGTTTGAGATCTACAAATTAAGAGGTGATTATATGGAATTATATTATTATTTTATTTTATTCAATACAATTTATTTATTTTATTTTGTTGTATTTATTTTATTGTGTTGTATTTATTTTATTTAGTTAAATTTATTGTATTTAATTGTATTTATTTTTATTCATTTGATTTTATTTAGTGGTATGAACCAGGCTCCCTTCTGCTTTCCTTACGACCAGTATGCGGTCACGTGACATGTCCGGCACGACATAAGCCTGTTATGCCTGTTATCGACAAATAAACTTACTGATTAATTGATTATCGGTTTTTATGTCTGAACCAATTAATTCCTGGTTTAGAACATTTTTGGTTCAAGTTTAAAAATAAGTCTGTGTGTGTTGTGTGTGTGTGTGTGTGTGTGTGTGTGTGTGTGTGTGTGTGTGTGTGTGTGTGTGTGTGTGTTTGTTTTGGTGTGAATATATATTTTTTTAATTAACGCATTTTCATGTTTACAAATTTACTGTAAAAATTGGATAGATTATAATATGACTGTCAATAAATCAAAATGATGTGTATAAAACATACAACAGGGACATTATTATAAAATCAATCTTACAACAATTGGTGAACTTTTGGTGACAAACCCGGGAAAAAAAATAGCCACTTCTCCCAGTGTAATCGTATTATAGGTGAACAGATAGAGAGAGAGAGAGAGAGAGAGGAGAGAGAGAGAGAGAGAGAGAGAGAGAGAGAGAGGAGAGGAGAGAGAGAGGGAGGGAGGGGGAGAGAGAGAGAGAGAGAGAGAGAGAGGAGAGAGAGAGAGAGGAGAGAGAGAGAGAGAGAAGAGAGAGAGAGAGAGAGAGAGGAGAGGAGAGAGAGAGAGGAGAGAGAGAGGAGAGAGAGAGGGAGAGAGAGGGAGAGGAGAGAGAGAGAGAGAGAGAAGAGAGAGGGAGAGAGAGGGAGAGAGAGAGAGAGGAGAGAGAGAGAGGAGAGAGAGAGAGAGAGAGAGAGGAGAGAGAGAGAGAGAGAGAGAGAGAGAGGAGAGAGAGAGAGAGAGAGAGAGAGAGGGAGAGAGAGAGAGAGAGAGAGACCTGCTCGGGCTCCTGTAATTCAGATTCAGTCCTGGAGGAAAACAGAGTTGTTTACACGTGACTGTCGTGTTGTGATTCAGAATATCGGCGTGTGAGCAAAACACGAATAAAAAGGGAAAAAAAAGTGAACGTCATGATGATGAGCCATCTGCAGAAATAAAACAAACAAACCAAAAATAATAATAATAATAATAATAATAATAATAATAATAATAATAATAATCAAACTGAAAATAAATAAATAAATAAATAAATAAATAAATAAATAAATAAATAAATAAATAATAAATTGAATAAAGAAAAAAAGAAAGAAAGAAAGAAAATAAATATGAAAAAGGAGCCTGTCTGTAGATTTCAACATTTCAAAAGCCACGCTGATAAACACATCTGCATATGGGGCAAATAATAATAATAATAATAATAATAATAATAATAATAATAATAATAATAATAATAATAATAATAGGAGCAGCAGGTTGTGTAAAAGCAACTTTTTATCCTTTAATGACAAAAGAAGATATTAAAAATTGTGCAAGTTGTCAGTCAAGTATTTTCACAAAAATTAAAACATAAAAAAATAAAAAATAAAAAATAAAAATCCCATCATAAAATTAAATTAAATCCAGAATCATTGCTCGTCTCACAGGATCTACAGCTACATGGTACATGATCACTTGTGCTTTGGCTGCGCCAAGAAAAAGAAAAAAAAAAGCGGACGAGAACAAACAATACCTACAATAATAATAATAATAATAATAATAATAATAATAATAATAATAATAATAATAATAATAATAATAATAACCCCTATAAAAGCCTTATTCTCCATGGGTTCAGCTCATTGGGGGGGGTTTGTGATCAGAATGCATTTCCACTGAGCTCAGGGCTGGTGTCGGATATTTTCTTTCTTTTTTTTTTTTTTAACAGTTTAAAGGTCAAAAGAAACAATTTGGTTGCATAAAAAAAATCTAAAATTAAACAAGAGATAAATACAAAAAACACAGACAAGTATAAATATACATTAGAGTGACGAAGCTCATACATCATTTGTAGTCCATCACAGTAAGACGTGGTCAGTGTATTATTATTGTAATAATAATAATAATAATAATAATAATAATAATAATAATAATGATGATAATAATGATTATTATAATGATTATTATCATCATTATTATTATTATCATATGATCTATTGATGGAAAATCAATATATTGGTTCTTATGTATTCCTTTATTTATTTGTCAATAGATTATTTGTGTTATATTTTGGTCTAGTTTTGATCAGTAGAGACTTCCTGTCCCTTGGCCTGCGTTCACAGTGTTCCAGTTGCCTTCATTGCATTGTCAAAAAAAATAATAAGAACAATAATAAAACTTCACATGATTACACCTATAGACCTTTCTTGCTTTTGAGATCACAGTTCAAACAACATTAGTTTGAAATACGAAGATCTGCATATTATTATTATTATTATTATTATTATTATTATTATTATTATTATTATTATTATCATTTGTAACCCCATAACAAACATAACATTCCCATATGACAGAGAATGTGTTAGTGACATTATCCCAAATTTGGATGAAATGCACAGAGCCTTGTGTAGACTCGATTCTGGTCTGCGCGCGCGCGTGTGCGCGTGTGTGTGTGTGTGTGTGTGTTTGTGTGTGTGTGTAATCATCCCTCACACTGACAAGGATTTTTGTTTGCTCACACCAGCAGTGCGAATTCGTGACCTGCATGAAGCTGGACTGCTTTGCAGTGTGTGTGTGTGTGTGTGTGTGTGTGTGTGTGTGTGTGTGTGTGTGTGTGTGTGTGTGTGTGTGTGTGAGACCAGCACTTATCAGCCTTTTGTTATGATCAAGAACCAAACACCAGCGTTAGGCTACACTACACAAAAGAGGTAGACTGTTTTACACTGAACACAATAATAATAATAATAATAATAATAATAATAATAATAATAATAATAATAATAATAATAATAATAAACGGCAGCAGACACCGCATCGGTGCGTGATGACACGTTGTGTGTGTGTGTGTGTGTGTGTAGCCCTGACGGGAAGATGGCGTGTAGAACGCCCTTTCTCCTGCTATTTTGCTCCAACCAGATGCGACGTGTCTCCACAGATCATTGGGCTCCAGACCCCTTTTTTCCCCCTTACAATAAAGCATTTTTTTTTTTTGCCCCTTTCTGGGTTTATTTTCCGTGAAGCGCGCGATCGTCTTTATGCGCCACACGCGTCCCGTCGCCCGCCCTTGTCCGCATTGTTTCGGGGCGACAACACGCAACACCTATGCGGTGTCACGTAGGCTGTGTTGCGGCTTCGGTCCACCGTTGTAGCGCAGACAAAAAAAGGACAGAGCCTGTGCGGGTGGTGGAAAGAAACAAAATCACGGACAATTCAAAAATTCTCCCCTTTTTTTTTTTTCTTCACCCCCCTGCGGTCAAAATCACGGACCCGGTGTCCGGTCGCCGTGGTGCGGTGGCGTGTCCCCATACGCGTCCTTGTTGTCGGCTAACGGCGCGCACTGGGGCGTCATGCGCTTCTCCTTCTGCCGCCTGTTGCAGAACCAAACCCGCACGACCTCCTTGTCCAGCTGCAGACTGTCCGCCAGGGCGTTAATCTCCGCCGCGCCGGGTTTCGGACACTTGAGGAAATGGCTCTCCAGTGCGCCCTTGACGCCAACCTCGATGGAGGTGCGCTTTTTCCGCTTCCTGCCCTGCGCGGCGATTTTGTCCAAGCTCGTGGGACTTCCCGAAGTCGAGTCGGCCTCCTCGAGCCACTTGTTCAGCAGCGGTTTGAGCTTGCACATGTTCTTGAAGCTGAGCTGCAGAGCCTCGAAACGACAAATCGTCGTCTGCGAGAAGACGTTGCCGTAGAGCGTGCCGAGAGCCAAGCCCACGTCGGCCTGCGTAAAGCCGAGCTTAATGCGCCGCTGCTTGAACTGCTTGGCGAATTGCTCCAGGTCGTCGGAGGTGGGCACGTCGTCGTCCGAGTGCTCGTGCTGGCCCGGGCGGAGGCTCGGCGGCTGGCCGTGCTCGCTGATGCGCGGGCTCGGCTCGTCCTCGTGCGTCTCGCTCAGGGAACCGGCGTGGTGGTGCATGCCCTGCTCGTAGCCCGGCTGAGAATAGATCATGCTCGGGCCGTTGGAGCTCGTCATACTGGCCATGTGCGCTGTCGTGCTCGACCTCCAGTGGTGATCCTGGTGATGCGCGCCCTCGTGAACCAAATGAGTCGCTCGCGACTGTTGTTGCTGCTGCTGCTGCTGCTGCTGCTGCTGTTGTTGTTGTTGTTGCGGCGGCTGCGGTTGCGGCTGCAGGCTCGGTGAGTGCTGGAGCTCGTCGGTGTCGCCGTGCAGCGCGGGCTTGATGTCCTGCTCAGACCACGGCGAGCCGTCGCCGTGCGAGAGCGCCGCGAGCCACTGGTGCGCGTGGCCGAGCGGGTTGGCGGCGCTCTGGAGCGTGGTGTAGTCGCTGTGCAGCAGGCTCGGCGCGTCCCTGTACGCTGGTGCCTGCTGCATGCTTCCCGCTTCGGACGCGCTCGACGTCAGGAGGCGGTAGTGGTTGGACGCCGCGGTCGCCATCGCCTCCAGCAGGGCACCGAAAGAAAAAAGAGAGATAGAGAAAGAGGGAGGAAGGAAGGAAGAGAGTAAAGAGAGTAAGAGAGGCACAGAGGGAGAGATGAGGGGGGCTTTTGCATGCGTCGACGCGTTTCACACTTACTTTTTTTGTGCCACAGGCGGCTCCCCAGCGCCGAGCGAAGGCGCGCGCCTTGCGTTTCTGCACCGCTCCGCTCGTGATTGGACAGGAAGAATTGACAGACGCGGTTGCCCCTGACAGCGACGCGTTCATTGGTCACGGGAGAGGCGAAGAACCACTCTGCGTGCATGCGCTCCTGGAGAACAGAAAACTCCGCGCGCCGACACACACACACACACACACACACACACACACACACACACACACACACACACACAGGACCTGAGGTGACCGTCCTGAATAAGATATAGAATTAAATCACCATCTCACACGGTCTCAGAGTGAGATCTCCATGTCAGTTTTAAACTTTAGATGTTTAGATGTATTTTTTTTATTATTTTTATAATTATAATTATTATTATAATTATTATTAATTTATTATTATTAGTAATAATTTACTATTATTATTATTGTTATTATTATAATTATTAATTTATTATTTGTAGTAATTTATTATTATAATAATAATAATAATAATAATAATAATAATAATAATAATAATAATAATAATAATAATTATTATTATTATTATTATTATTATTATTATTATTATTATTATTATTATTTATGTATATAAACGCTTGTCTTCTTTTCACTTCGGTATCTTGTCCCTCCTGATTGTCCAGTCACAGTGCACTATGGGACATATTTCCCGGGTCCTGCGTGTTGCTATGGCGAGGTGTGAATAAGAACCACGCCGCCCTCGTCACATGCGCCCGAGCCGCTTTCCTGAGCGCATTTACCGCACACAAAGGCTGAAAAAGCAGCAGAGGGCAACTCCGGCAGCGGGGCAGAGGGCAGACCACTGTTCTCCTGTCCACATGTGGAGGCTTCGCTCTTTTGTGAACATTCAGGACGCGCAGGAATCCTCACTGGTGCTTTATATCTGTAGAACTCTAACTTCTCTCCAGTCTCTTCAGTACAGGCAGAGTGTTATAGTGTTATAGTGATTAACAGAACTGTTATAATCCACTTATAACCTCATGATCACAATACTCTATTAAAGAAGCTTCATGAAGCCGCATTATGATTTTTGTTATCAAGAATGTTTTTTTTTTACAAATATAAGATTATGATTTTTAGGGCAAATAATAATAATAATAATAATAATAATAATAATAATAATAATAACAACAATAATAGTAATAATAATAAAACATTTTTTTAACTTTTTTTTATTTTTAACTCCTCTCTCTGTCTCTCTCTCTCTCTTTCATTCTCTCTCCCTTATGTATATATATTGAGTGAGATAAAGATAGATAGATAGATAGATAGATAGATAGATAGATAGATAGATAGATAGATAGATAATTGTTAAGTACACTAAGAATTTATTCCCTTGATCAATTTCTCTCTCTCTCTCTCTCTCTCTCTCTCTCTCTCTCTCTCTCTCTCTCTTTTATATATATATGTATATATATATATATATATATATATATATATATATATATATATATATATATATATATACATATATATATATTGAGTGAGGTAAAGATAGATAGATAGATAGATAGATAGATAGATAGATAGATAGATAGATAGATAGATAGATAGATAGATAGATAGATAGTAAGTGTGTATGTATATGATTATAGAACACTGTTTATAACACACACACACACACGGGTTACAGTTATTAATGTAAAAATGAGTAGTAGGATGAACAGTGGTCATGAGGCGCTCGAGCAGGAGGAACATTCTGCAGTAATGGGGATGTAATTGTTCTAATTACGAGGCGTGACTTGAAGACGGTCGTGTCAGGCGTACCAGAGAACACATTACTGTAATCGAGTAATATGCAAACTGCGAACGGTTCAATTACACGACTTAATAACATATAAACGATGCGCGCGCCGTTATTAGGAGATGTCGCAGCTCGAACCAGGCGACGGATGGGTTCACTGTAGACATCCTGAGTCCCTGCTCGGGTCCTGGTGTGTTTGTTCCTCCCCCTTTAAGTTCTCGTACAAATTACCAGTTGAGTGTCTGAGCGTTAAATTAACAGTAATTATATCGACCCCATGCCGCAGCCATTCAATTTCTCACGCTCTAATTGGCTAAAAGTCGTTTGTTAGCTGCCCAAAGCTACAAAAAAAAAACAGTCTAATAGAATGTTTGGAAACATGGACATGCACCCATATGGAGATGTTAATCACTTATGTGTATGCAGATGTAGATGGTTTCTGGGAGCAGCTGTTCATTGCAAAAAAACATCCCATTCTGCATTTAGGCCCTTTTCTACTAATCTCCACTCTTCTGGGGAGATGTTCCGCTAGATTTCAACCACAATGAAGGTGAGGTGAAGATCCCTGGGGGAGCATATGTTCAATAGGGATCTTCCACTCCAGCTCATGGAAGCTTTATTTTCATGGCGCTCTCATGAAGGAAAAATGTCATGCTAGGGCATCGGATACAAAGAATTACACAAGTCAGGTGTCCCAGTACTTTTGTTGTAGTATACCTAAATTCACGCCAACAACCCAAAATATGAATCCAGATCTCTTTCCACGTGTATAATGAACCTTAGCTTCTCTTCCACCATTCCTTGCTCTGAGATCCACCATGCTTGGTCTGCAATCCAGCTTTTATCTCCTGCTCCACTGAAAAAACCAAACAGTTGTTTTGTTGTTATTTACGTCAACTTGGCCATTTATATTGATTCAGACTGATATATACCAGCTTCTACCTGTAGTCTAACCATCTCCATCGATTTGTCCAGATTTACTCCGGGTCTAATCTCAGGTTGGGGCTCATCTATATCGATCAGCTCGGACGCTCGCCCTCCACGGACCCGCAAAAGAGCTAAAACACCTCCTCGTACCACCACGTAAGCCGTTATAAGACCTCCACTCTTCTGAGAAGAGCTCCGTGCTCATTCATATGGGTTTAGAGCTCTATAGAAGGAGATCTTCCACTCCAGCTCATTTAAACCACATCTTCATGTAGCTGGCACACAGGGGGCGCCGGAACAGGTTTGGATCTCCTAGTTTAAGCGAAGTGGATTTTTTCCATGTAGAGAACCTGCGTATTGAAAAGGCGGGCGTCCGAATACTTTTGACCCGGGCGTATATTGACTTGAATGGTATCAATGAAAGTTTTGTCTCCTGTTAGATGACAAGATGAAAGAATTGACAAAAGCGGCAGTTTGGATGGTGGAAAGTGTTTGTAAAGGTGGTCGGGTGTGTGTGTGTGTGTGTGTGTGTGTGTGTGTGTGTGTTTGGGAGGGTGCGAGGGTGGAGAGAGTATTGTGTGGAGCTGTGTGTGTATGAGACAGAGAAAGACTATGTGTGTGTGTGTGTGTGTGTGTGTGTGTGTGTGTGTGTGTGTGTGTGTGTGTGTGTGTGTGTGTGTGTGTGTGACCCCAGTGTTGATGTACTCAGTGGGAACCGTTTGCACTGAACTAAGCTAAAGGTCTTTTATAATGAGAAGAATGGCCGTTCCCGTACAGCTGGCCAACACTATCAAAGAGAAAAAGAGTCGCGGGATTACACATTTAACAAGGCTTTTGTGAGGCCTAATTGCATGTGAATGCAGGGACAGTGGGCCCGGGCGGACCCCAACCCCACTCCTATCTACAACACGCCGCACCTCGGACAAGCTCGGCGCGGATCGGCAGGAGGCCCCGAAAAGAGGACACAGATATTCCCTGGAAGAGATTCTAACTAAAGTTTAGAAATGTAAGAAGTAGGAAGTGTAAAAACAATGTGGAAAAAATAGAAACAGTGATCGTGTTCCACATTTAGTCCCAATCTGCTCTGTTCCCTCCACTCTTCTGAGAAGATGTTCCACTCGATTTTGGAGTGTGCTTCTGGAGATTTGTGTTCATCAGCCACAAGGGTGTTAGTAAAATCAGGTAGTGATGTAGGTGAGAAGGTGCGGAGGCCTGGGGTGTATTTAACCATCACATTCATCCCAAAGGTGTTCAGTGGTTCCATCCAAACCACATCGTCATGGAGCCAAACCTCAGCGTTCAGAAGGTCCATGAAGAAGTGGAAGATCTTCTGCTAGAGAGCTATAAAACCCCTACTGAACATCCCCAACACCCCTACAAAATCATTAGAGGACTCGAGGTAGAAATGGCCGGGTGTCCACAAACGTTTGGACGAATAACTTGGTTCTTTAATGCCCCCCCCCCCAAAAGCATGCGACCGATTAGTCCGAAATGAACAAACCCAATCGTAATGACACCAATAAACCGATCTACTAATGATCCCTTTTCCCTCGTTCTCTCCTCCCCCTTGTTTCACTCTTTCTCTTTTTCCTCTTTCCCTTTTTTTCCTCACCCTTTGCACCATCTTTGTCTCTGTCTTTCACCTCCACCCTCTTTGTTGGACCAACAACCCCGCCGAGTCCCCCGTCCCTTTTCTCTCTCTGAAGATCCACTCAAGCCTCACTAAAGCTTTCACCTCGTTTAGGTCACTTTCCCAAGAGCCCCCTCTCCCCTGTCCGGAGGAGGAGAGAAAGAAAGAAAAAAAAGACAAGAAGTGCTTTAACACAGGATACCATCTGTCCTCTAATCATGAGGGACCATGGGTATGGAGAGAATATGTGTGTGTGTGTGTGTGTGTGTGTGTGTGTGTGTGTGTGTGTGTGTGTGTGTGTGTGTAAATTTGAAAAAGCAAGCAGATTTTTTCCCGATTATTTTGATGTCCCAGTGAATCGGATTTTTCTGTGTTTGCGACAGAAAGCGAATGTGTGTTTATGTGTTGAGAGATTAGCAGGACCCCCCTCTGCCTGCCAATTCCTTACAAAGCTGCACCTTGCAGCTGCGACCTGCATGACCCCTCGGTTCCATGGCAACCGTTTTGGGCCTTCAACCTGCCCTTAGTGCTGGTGTGTGTGTGTGTGTGTGTGTGTGTGTGTGTGTGTGTGTGTGTGGGTGTATGTGTGTGTGTGTGGGTGGGTGTGGGTGGGTGCCTGAGAAAAGACCAACCGAAGCTTGAGCCATTCAGTTCATCATCTTCACCATGTAGGCCCAAGGAGTGCGGAGGAGAACGGAGGAGAGTAGAGGAGAAAGAAGGAAAGGGGAGGAGAACTAAGAAGATTGGAGGAGAAGGAAGATAATAGAGGAGAATGGAGGAGAGTGGGGTAGACAGGAGGAAAATGGAGAAGAATGAAGGAAAACAGAAACGACAGGAGATAAATGGAGGAAAAAGAAGGAAAATGGAGGAGAATGGAGGAGAGTGGAGGAGAGTGGAGGAGACAGGAGGGAAAGGGAGAAGAATCACTACCTGCTTTTCAAGAGAGTGACAAAAGAGAACCCCGTCTTGCCCCGCCCTGTATTGCCCCGCCCTTCCCTGCCCTGCTTCTTCCCTGCCCTACACCAAAAGACCACCAAGACCACCAATCTAAATATGTATCTAAAATACTATTCCAGTCATGTGTGCTTATTTTCCCCCAAAATGTTCCCACACTGTTGTACACACCTACTTGTATATGATGTCCATGGACATGAAACCTTCCCTTCACTTGAACAAGGAGACCAGAACCTGTTCCAGCTCCATGAACATATCAGGATCTTAAATGGTCTGCTATAGAGCTAGAAACCCCATAGAGCATCTTGAGGATGGATTGGAACACTGACAGTCCTGGGGAGAACTCCTAAATGAGCACAGATCTCCAGAAGATCTAGAGGAACATCTTCCCAGAAAAGTGGAAGTTATTATGAGATAATGTGGAATATAAGAGGAATATGATTTTCAAAAATACATACAAATCTTATGCTCTGGTTTCCATATACCTTCTCTCTCTTTCTCTTTCTCTCTTTCTCTTTCTCTCTCTCTCTCTCTCTCTCTCTCTCTCTCTCTCTCTCTCTCTCTCTCTCTCTCTCTCTCTGCACACTCGAGTCTGTACACAGGAAGCGGTAATTGGTCCATTTGCGCGGCGGTGTTAATGCACAGTGATTACGTTTTCAATACGCTTCAATACCAGACCTTCTTATCGCTCATTTTTGAAATAAAACAAACAACAACATTTTCTGATTGGATTAACAAAGACGCTTTTCTTCATTCTTCTTCTTCTTCTTCTTCTTCTTCTTCTTCTTCTTCCTTTTCTTCTTCTTGATCTGGAACACAATAAATCATCTTGAAAACATATTGCAACTGGAGACTCCTTTATTCAATTGATAAAGGAAAGTTCTCTATATAAGTTGTGGACATCTCAGATCCCATTCCACATTCAGACCTCATTGGCTCTTCTAATGAGCTCCTCTCTTCTGGGGAGATGTTCCACTAGATTTTGTGGAGATTTTTAAAGGAGATAAAAAAGAACATATTAAAAGATATAATAAATAGTAGAATTCAAATAGTTAATATTCTATATTCTATTCTATTCTATAGTAAATATAAAAAATATGAAATCATATATATATATATCTCAAATTTACATTTATAATTCTAAAATATATAATAATAATAATATTCATTATTATTATAATTAATAATCTGATAAATTCAGGTAATACATTATATATTTATATGTATATTGAGAAATACATAAACTTCTATGATGGTTTTGTATTTCTCAAAGCTTTACAAAACTATTTTACAATTTAACAATACATTTTTTACACTTTAAAAAATTCTTTTTTAAGGATTTTTTTTCTACTTTAAAAACAAACCAACTTTTTTTAATCACTGAGGTCACAATTTTTTAAATTACGACTTCAATGCAAATTAATTAATTAATTAATCCATGCTGCAGTTCTCCATCCTGTCGCTGTGAATAAAACATACCTCCTCTCTCTCCATCTCTCTCTCTCTCTCTCTCTCTCTCTCTCTCTCTCTCTCTCCATCTCTCTCTCTCTCTCTCTCTCTCTCTCTCTCTCTCTCTCTCTCTCTCTTTCTCTCTCTATATATCTCTCCTTCTCTCTCTCTCTCTATCTCTTTATCTCTCTCTCTCTCTCTCTCTCTCTCTCTCTCTCTCTCTATATATATATATATATATATATATCTCGCTCTCTCTCTCTCTTTCTTTCTTTCTCTCTCTCTCTCTCTCTCTCTCTCTCTCTCTCTCTCTCTCTCTCTCTCTCTCTCTGTCTTTCTCTCTCTTGTTCTCTATATCTCTCTCCATCTCTCTCTCTCTCTCTCTCTCTCTCTCTCTCTCTCTCTCTCTCTCTCTCTCTTTCTCTCTATATCTCTCCATCTCTCTCTCACTCTCTCTCTCTCTATATCTCTCTCCATCTCTCTCTCTCTCTCTCTCTCTCTCTCTCTCTCTCTCTCTCTCTCTCTCCCTCTCTCTCTCACACACACACACACACACACACACACACACACACACACACACACACACACACACACACACACACACATTATGTTGTGTGTACGTTATGTGTGTACATAATATGTGTGTGCTTGTATGTGAGTATGTTATGATATGTGATGTGATGATATATGTGATGATATATGTGTGTGTGTATGATAATGTGTGTGTTTTGAAGCCTGTCTGTGTGTTTTGTGTATAACGTGTGTTTTCTGATGTGTGTGCGTATTTGAATAACGTGTATATGTGTGTTTGTGTCATGTGTATATTCTGTTTGTGTGTGAATTTTATTGTGTGTGAGTGTGTGTATGCTATGATGTGTGTATGTATTTTGGAACATGTGTGTGTGTGTGTTATGTGTATGTTATAATATGTGTGTATTACGATGTATGTGTGTTTATGGTATGATGCGTGTGGTTGATTTGCTTCAATTTGTGTTTGTGTGTGTGTGTGTGTGTGTGTGTGTGTGTGTGTGTGTGTGTGTGTGTGTGTGTGTGTGTGTGTGTGTGTGTTGGTCAGATTTCTTGTGCTGTGGTCCTTAAGAGAGGAGAAAAAAGCCACTCTGCTGTTCTTATTGAACTTGACCTGCAGGCCAGATCAATGTGGCACAGCATGCGACGGAATAAGGAAGCTCACTTATTACCCTGGAGGGAGAGAGAGAGAGAGGGAGAGAGAGAGAGAGAGAGAGAGAGAGAGAGAGAGAGAGAGAGAGAGAGAGAAAGAGAGGGACAGAGGAAGAGGAAGAGGAACAGAGCAATAGGGAGAGAGAATAGGATACAGACAAGCAGAGAGAAAATGAGGGAGCGTGAGAGAGGAAACGATCAGGAGAAAAATGAGATTTGTACAGATATTAAGAAATCTTGTTTGTTTCTTTATCCTTTCATTAATCAATTCATTCATTCATTCATTCATTCATTCATTCATTCATTCATTCATCTATGCATGCACTCACTCATTATTTCCATCTATTTACTCACTTAATTATACATTGATTAATTCACTGAATCATTCATTCATTCATTCATTCATTCATTCAAAATGAACAAAATGAATGTGATTTACAACTGAGCAGAGGAGGTTTAAGGGCCTTGCTCAGGGGCCCAGCAGTGGCAACTTGGTGGTGGTGGGACTTAAACCTGTGACCTTCCGATCCAAAGTCCAATGTCCAACCAGTCACTTATTGACTGTCTGATTCATTCATTAATTTATTAATTTATTCATCTATTCATACGTTTATTCACTCAACCATCTATTCACTCATTTATTTTCTCACTCACTCATTAATTCATTCATTTATTTGATGTCTCATTCATTATTTCATTATTCATTCACTTTATTTAGTGACTTATTTATTCATTTATTTATTTATGCAATCACTCACTCGTTTACTCACACATTCATTCCTTCATGTATAATTTCCCGATTTCACTCACTCACTCATTCATTCACTCATTTATACATTCATTTACAGACTCATTCAATCGTTAATTAATACATCTTATTAATAAATTCATTCATTCACCGGTTAATTGGTTCATTCCTGCATTCAATCACTGACTAAAATGTTGTTGTTGTTTTTTTTTTTTGGAAACTGATGCAACATGTTTGAGCTTCGTTTTTTTTTTCTTTTTTTTCTTTTTTTTTTTTTATTCTCTTGCTTCAGGGTTGATGTGATTATTAAATGTGAAATACCAGCACTCTTCTAGGAAGATTTTATATTTTATCTCATATGTATCGCAATTTTGAAATGTTTAAATTGTTGCAAAGCGTGAGGTGACGAGTCCTGGAGTGCAGTCAGCGTTCACATTCATCCCGAACGTATAATAGGATTTATAGCTCTAGAGCAGGAGATTTTCCACTCCAACCTCATAGATCTGGATTTGTGCACAGGAGCAGTGTGATGCAGGTTTGAGGTTTGAGTTGGAAAAGTCAGGTGTCCCAATACATTTGGCCAACTTTTGGGTGAACTCGCCGTTTTCTGAGGACTCGCTTTTCCTGCTTTTGAGTCGACGCATAAATTTGGCAGAGACAAGATTACAGGCTGAAGCTCAAAAAAAAGAGAAAGGAGAAGAAGAGAGCGGAGGATCAGAGAGGCTCAGCAGGTACGGGAGACGCCTCAGAGACACACGCACAGATTAGATGAGCATCAATATGCAGGACCAGTTTCTGGGTCCCAACGGATCTTGTCAAGAATCTGTTTGTGTGTGTGAGAAAGAGAGAGAGAGAGAGAGAGAGAGAGAGAGAGAGAGAGAGAGAGAGAGAGAGAGAGAGAGAGGGAGAGAGAGAGTGTAGAGCAAAATTTATAGAAGAGAGTAACAGAGAGATTAGGTAAGAGAAAAAAAATTCAGAGCACAGCATGCACTTGTGCACACACACACACACACACACACACACACACACACACACACACACACACACACACACACACACACACACACACACACACACACACACACACACCAGTTTATTTTACTATCCTCCTGAAGTCGATAATAGAGCTAATAAATGTAACCTCATCCATCCATCCATTCATGCACTCATTTATTCATCTATTTATCCCCTCACTTATCATTTATGCATTAATTCATCCATTCATAAATCTATTTATTCATCCATCCTTAAATTAATTAATCAATTCACCCCTTCATGCATTCATTCACTAATGCATTATATATTCATTTACACATTTACCCATTCATTTCATTACTTACTCTTTGTACAATTTATGGATAGAGAGATTCATTCATTTATCCACGAATCCACCCATCATCTTTTCATTCATTCATTCATTCATTCATTCATTCATTCATTCATTCATTCATTCATTTGCCCAATCATTTCTTTACTCAGTGTATAGTTTATGGACAGAGAGATTCATTTATCCATTCATAACTACATCCATGTATCTATCCATCCAACCATCCTTCCATTTATCTATATATTCATGCACTTAATCTTTCATTTATTCATTCACCCATTCATCCCCTCACTCATTCATTGCATTATTGACTCATGATTGGTTTATTCATTGATTAATTGATTGATTGATCCATCCATCCATTCATCCATCCATCCATCCATCCATCCATCCATCCATCCATCCATCCATCCACTCACTCACTCACTCACTCACTCACTCACTCACTCACTCACTCACTCACTTACTCACTCGTTCACTCCCTTTTTTCATTGACTCAATCATTCCATTTATTCAAGACCGCCGGAGTTGTCTGCTGGACCCCAGAGTGGGTTAGGGTTACAGCCCGTATCAGAGGTTGCTGTCCAGGGTCTTGCGACACGACCTCCACGTGACCTTCAGCACCCACACAGTCTCTGCGGTGTTGGTTAGAGGTTGTGATTAATGATGCGGGTTCGAGGGTTTGACCAACAGCGATTTCCCATTTGAACTACTGCCATAATCAGACAAACAAATAGAGAAATAATTTGAAGATCAAAATTAGAAAAATAAATAAATAAATGATAAAAAAAACATATATATATATTTAAAAAAAATTATTTTTCAAATTACATATATATATATATATAATTTACAAAAAAACAACACGATCATAAAAATAATAATAATAATAATAATAATAATAATAATAATAATAATAAAAATAATAATAATAATTATATATTCATATTCGATGGACACTGAATCAGAGTGCATTGTGGGTAGAAACGAGGGTCTATTATTCCAAACTAACATAATATACATCCAAATGTTTTAGGACTCCTGTATTTTCAGTGTATCTCCGTGCCCAAAGCCAGCGCTATGAAGATATGGGTTGAAGTAAAAGCAGATCTCCTGCTATAGAAATATAACATATGAAATGAACTCTGACTGCACCCCAGGTCTCCTCACCTCACCTACATCAGCACCTGACTTTACTAACGTCCTCAATGAGCTACAAAATCTAGTGGAACATCTTCCCAGAAGAGTGGAGGATATCATAACAGCAAATAGTGACAAAATGTGAAATGGGATGTTCATAAAAAGACAAGGGAGAGAAAGAAAAATTGACATCGCTAAAAATGTCATGCTGGATGGACCGTGAGGCATGCTGGGTAATTTCGGAATTGATTGCTCTCTGGCCAATAGCAATCAAAGTAGCTTTGAGGGTCAGGAGGATTTGACTCTCCAAATCCCTCATATTCAATTTCCAATAAGGGAGCAGAAGAGAGGTGAGACACTCGATTTCTCATTCATTTCACACACACACACACACACACACACACACACACACACACACACACACACACACACACACACACACACACACACACACACACACACACACACACACAGAGACATGAAGAAATGCCCAGTATCCCTTCAATTTCAAGGGCAGACCTCATTAAAGACCACTAGCCAACCGAATCCTGGGTGTCTTCTTCGTCCTATATAATGTGTGTGTGTGTGTGTGTGTGTGTGTGTGTGTGTGTGTGTGTGTGTGTGTGTGTGTGTGTGTGTGTGTACAGGTATGTGTGTGTGAATTGGTATTAGTATCTCTTTGACAAACCATAATTTATTTATTAACACAACCATCCATTCATTAATTCAGTAATCAACTAATTTACCCATCCATCCATCCATCCATCCATCCATCCATCCATCCATCCATCCATCCATCCATCCATCCATCCTTTCATTCATTCATTAATTCATTCATTCATTCATTCATTCATTCATTTATTTATTCATTCATTCATTCATTTATCTGCTGGTGCAATTATTGGTTAATTCATTTATTTATCCATCCACCCATTCATTCATCCATTCATTAATTCATTCATTCACTCATCCATCCATCCATCCATCCATCCATCCATCCATCTATCCATCTATCATTTAAATGGTCTATTTAGTATGACCTGACTACACAGGGTGAGGGTGTACAAACATTTGCTACATCTCACATAACGGAAAATAAAGCATTTTCCGTATTTAGCATTTTGTGAGCATTTCCTTCTCTTTTCCATTCTCATTCTCTTTCTCTTTTATTTTTTTCTTCTTCTCCTTCACATCTCACATCTGATCTCCTCTACGATCGCTGCCATGAGTAACTCCCCAGCCTTTTCGTTTCACAGCCACCAAAAAATAAACCTCGCAGATGAAGTCGGATCATTATCCAGCACTTAGTTCCGGCCTGGTGATTTGATTGGAGAGTGAGAGGCTCTTGGACAAGGGCACTAATATTTTTGCTGAAGAAAAAAAAAGAAGGCGAAGAGTCTTCGGAGAGGATGAGAAAAGAAATATAGATCTGTCTGAAAAAAAAAAGAGAGAGATTATTTTACACACATTTGGATGTACAGGATATTATGCTAGAACTAATACACAGTTTTTTCCAAAAGTATTGGGACACCAGACTTATACTTTTTTTTTCGGCTTCTCCCATTAGGGGGCGCCACAGCGGATCATCCGCACGTTTGATTTGGCACATGTTTTTACGCTGGATGCCCTTTCTAACGCAACCCTCCCCATTTATCCAGGCTTGGGACCGGCACTAAGAGTGGCTGGGGTTGGTTACCTGACCGGGGATCGACCTACCACGGTGAAATTCTTCTTTTGCATATCACATAGATTTTAGGAGGCTGGGGTCAGAGCGCAAGATCAGCCAATGATCTTGCCTAAGGGCCTAGCTCAAGGGCCCAAAGAGTAACAGCTTGTTGATACTGGGGCTTGAACCCCTGGCCTTCTAAACAGAAACACAGAGCTTTAACCATTTGGAGAAAAACAATTGTATGGGATGTCTTTTAGACAGAAATTTTGAATCCAAGTGGGAGAATAGGAGATCCAAACCTGCTCCACAAAACCATCTCCTCACCCTACATCAGGACCTGATTTTACTAATGACTGATCTACAAATCTCCCAAAATCTAGTAGAACATCTTCCCAGAAGAGTGGAGCTTCTTATAAAAGCAAATGGACATTCAGTGTGGAATGGGATGTTAAAAAGGTTGACTGGAAGGACGTTCAAGTGTGAATACTGGATTGTGATTGGCTGGAAGGAATTTCAGGTGTGGAATACTGGATTGTGATTGGCTGGAGGGAATTTCAAGTGTTAATGCTGGATTGTGATCGGCTGGAGGGAATTTCAGGTGTGAATACTGGATTGCGATTGGCTGGAGGGACTTTCAGGTGTGGATACTTAATTGTGATTGGATGGAAGGAAGTTCAAGTGTGGATACTAAAATTGTGGTTGGAACAAAGTTCGGGGTGTGAGCACACTGGTAGGTTGTCAGTTGAATCTGAGTTTTTAGATGAACACCTGTAACCATAGTAACATCAGGGTCCAGTTCAATCCAGAGTGAGACAGCTAGTGTACAACATTTCCTATTGACCTTACTGATCTTCATGGAGGACTTCTGTGTGTGGTGGAACTTATATGGTGAATACGGTGTATAACTGTGTGATAAATGGCTCGAGATGCAGGTGGAATTTTGGATGAGCTGGAAAATTTCAATGGAGAAATATAACAAATGGAACAAAGAGTTAACTCCAACAGCTTCGTTCTTAGTTGCTAATATGGATGTCATCTTCAAATGGATGTCATCTTCTGGCACTACTTTATCCCTGGATGTGATTAGATTTTAGGAGCAGGAGAATGCATCATTATTTTGATCCATTCAGTCACTTCAAATCTGTGAACATTACCGGCAGTTTGAACTCCTCAAAGCTGGGAACTGTCCATGGTAGAAGGTGATGATCCACAGCTAGATGTGAGACCTTGCACTATTTTAATGCTCTCAGACTTGATTTCAGGCTGTTCTTCACCTCCACATCATGCAGGAACGTCCTGCAACACCTCACGCCTACACTCTTACCTTAGGTAATGTAATGTAATGTAATAATGCCACTGATGAACATTTGAACATTCTGTTGTTGAACAAATTCAAAACGCTGTTGATTTTCTTCTGTGAAGTTGAATGATTTCTGGAGGTTCTAAAAAAAAAAGAAATTCTGTACGTTTTATAACACGGGAAATTCTTCTGAATGGAGACATTATCTTTTATTATGATCGAAATAGTATTTAAAATAATATGGATATTTATAATTTTACATTATCGTTCATTTTAAGACACTATTTCACCACAGGTTTGTGGACCCCTGAGCATAAGATAACATCCCAATTCCACCTTCAGTCCTTCTGTTCTAATAAGCTTAACTCTTCTGGGAAGATATTTCACTAGATTTTGTGGAGATTTATGGAAATTTATTCAGCCACAAAGTGATGTTGAGGAGGAACGAGCTTCTTTTTTTCAATTATTATTATTATTATTATTATTATTATTATTATTATTATTATTATTATTATTAATTAATTTATTTATTTATTTATTTTTAAAATCAGTTATTAACAGACAAAAACATGTAACAACAACAATAAGGAAAGAAAGAATAAAAAATATATAAATAAATAATTGATTAAAAACCAACAAATAAACAAACAAACTTACAATAAAATTCCAAAGTTGTTTAATGTTGGTGTTCAGCTCAATAGCAGGAGATCTTTCACTCCAACCCATATTTTCATAGAGCAGGTTTTGTTCACAGGTGCATTGTAGTTCTGGATCAGGTTCAGGTTCGGGGTCTTGTAGTTCAAGAGAAGGAAAAATTCCATGCTCCGAAGATCTCCTTTACAATTGTGCACCTTTAAGATTGTGGGTTTGTGTGTCCGAATTCCTTCGGCAGCACGACGATAACACGAACTGAAACTTTCGGGTGTGAAACGAGGACCTCTGTGGGATCTGCTGATCGATTATGGAGCATAGATTCCTATCAATAAAATGTAAATATTGTATAAAATGTATATTTGAAGTCTATTTTCCACGACTTCCTGTTTCTCAGGGGTGTAAATAGAAGGTAGCGCGCAGGCCGAATTCCCGCATTCGATGACCGAAGCGTTCTGATCTGAAGGATGGATGTTTTTGAAGAACGTTTGTTCCACAGAACGTCCGAAACAAGGTTCCAGCACGTCACTTTCGTTTTCAGCCGGTGTCGTTTATCACGCCATCACGTCCTTCCGCATGTAGACGCTTTTGTTCTTCCTCACACATCCTGGGGCCATTCGTCACCCGAAACGGAGTGTGTACATGAACCAGTGTCCGACTCTGCATGCATTTTAGAGCGCAGTGCGCGTTCAGGAGTCGATGGATGGAGGGATAGAGGGATGGAGGGAGGGATGGAGGGATGGGTTTGAATGGGGGATGACTCAAACTCCCAGAGCCGAGTTGCCCCCGAACTCTAACCCGTGATGGATTGGCTGCTTTCACACCATGACAGACGAGCGATTGATGGAGGAGAGATGAAGGCAGAAGCCGAGTGTGTGTGTGTGTGTGTGTGTGTGTGTATGTGTGTGTTTGTATGTGTGTGTGTGTGTGAAGGTTTGCAGCAGGTCTTGGATGTGTGTGCGTTCTAAATCCAGTACATTCCTCTACCTGATCTCAATGTTCCAATTTAGGATTATTTACTGCAAACATCACCACACACACATACACACACACACACACACACACACACACACACACACACACACACACACACACACACACACACACACAGACACAACTGTATACTTCGCTCGTAACCTCATTATCCTTCAGCCAACACGAGCCGAACTTGAGTTCAAGCCAACGCACTTGTAGGACAGAATTGATTGATTTATTTATTTTTATTCACTGAGGCTAAACGCGGCTACGAAGGGTTCAGTGCTGCTGGACGGATCTCGACTGATGACACAGACGTCATTTGTTCGCCGTCTGGCCGGCGTTCAAGATGTGCATCTGTAAAGAGCGTGCAATCAGGCTGTAGAAACGCACCACGGGAAACTGATGCGGTGTATTTGGGCACGGTTTCAAGCAGGAAGTACGACTTCTGGAGTGCTTTTCTATAGAATTGTGGGGACAATGGATGCTGTAAATGAGTAGCTGATGTGTGTGTGTGTGTGTGTGTGTGTGTGTGTGTGTGTGTGTGTGTGTGTGTGTGTGTGTGTGTGGGGTATTTTTTAGGATTGCCTGCTGAAACCTGGATCTATAGACATGCGACAAATTAAAGGGAAATACAAAAACACTCGGGGACGCTGTAAGGAAGGACAGGAAGTTCAGGAAGCGCTCGGTGTTCAGCAAATGTCTGGTGGAGACCGTGTGGGCCATAGCGCACGCTTTCGGATAAGGTTCGGAAGAAAAAATATCCTTGTAAATGAATTGTGGTGTTTTAAATGACGCAAATCATCGGGACACCAAACTGAACTTTCGACTATGTTTCCACACGGACGGTTTTAATTGCGCACCGAGGCGGATTTCGGTGTTTGATTTGAGACTTGGCACAAGACGTTATTTGATTCTATCTGAGTATAGAAAGGACGACGCGGATAAATAAATGCGTGTTGCGTTGAAGGTTTTAATTTTGCATCTGTTTTTTGATATTTATTCATATTTATTTATTCACAACGATCCTGTAAATATCCTGTACTGGATACTTAAAATAGCATTTTTGCGGTGCCGTTTGTTTATCGCGTTTTTTCGTTTAGAAAAACAATAAACGATAAACAAACGCCACCGCAAAAATGCTATTTTAAGTATCCAGTACTGTACTTTATTAACATTTTACTTCATTTTATAACAAATCATTATATTTTTATTGATACATTTCATTATTTCAACATAAAACAATTCCCTATTTTCCCAGAGAAAAATCAGCGAAACAAATACGTTTTGCGGCGAATGCCATGCCGTTGAAATTTATTTGCATTAATAATGCGTTAATTTTGACAGCCCTAATATATATATATGTAAATCTATGTAAATCTATATTCTGTGCGACTCTCAGGACGCGCCTCGGCCTCCGTAGCTTTGCGAGCATACGTAGCACCGGCCGTGCCGAGAGAACGTGCTCTCTACTCTAAGAAACCGATCGGAGAAATCGATCGAGCTTGAAAAATATCGGCGCAAATTATTGGTCACTTTCGAAAAAGTGTAGCGCAACTGCTAATAATGATATAGAAATAAAGCGTTTTTGCGCTTAAATACGTTCGATACTTTTTTGCTGATGCGCTGATCTTGAATCTTACCATCCCTAATATATATATATATATATATATATATATATATATATATATATATATATATATATATATATATATATATTGGTCCAAAGTTTGTGGAGAAACGCGCAAAAGATCGATACGTTTTTTTTTCCCGAACATTACGAGTCCCCATTTGCTCTTATAATAACCTCCACTCTTATTGGAAGATGTTCCTCTAGATTTTGAGGAGATTTCATTTTAGTAAAGTCAGGAACTGATGTAGGTGAGGTGAGGAAGGTGCAGTCAGCGTTCACATTCATCCCAAGAAGCTTTACAGCTCTATAGCAGGCCACTCAAGATCTTCCATCCCAATCCATATCTTCATGCCTTCAAGCGCTTGGGTTCTTGTCAGGTATCCTGATACGTTTTGAAGATCTGAGGTATGTTTGATTTGGTATATATGATTTTTTTTGCATCATGTGTGAACCTGGAAACTGTGACAATAGCCTGCGCGCTGTTGTGTGTTTGCGGTATTTTCCGCTTCTCAGCTGCAGGCTCGGGGATGATTGAGAATCTAGTCACATCCCATGCCGGCAGTGCACGAGCTCCCCCCACCTCGTCCTCCCCTCATCCCTCCATCCTCCCACCCCGTCCCCTCCTCTCTCTCTCCACCTCCCCTTTCGGTCCAAGGTTTGCTGCAGCTGCTCTGTTCCACTGCCTAACCTCCTCTCCTTCACTCACTCACCTCCTCCTCTCCTCTCCTCTCATCAGCCCCCCCTCCATTCGCTCTCTTCATCTCTTACATCCCTCCCTCCCTTCCTTCCTCCACGTTTCCCCCCATCCCTGCTTTAAGCGCTGCTGATAAACCCTCTTACTGTTCTTCCAGGTCGGTCACCCTCAGCCCGCCTGCTCGCCTTCGCCAGACACTGATCTCCGGCAGCCTGTCAGTCAAACATCTAGAGCCAGAGACAGACCCGGGAGGAGAGCTGGATAGATGGATGGATGGATGAATGGATGGATAGATAGAGGGAGCACAGTGTCCTCAGGTTCACTCTTTTTTATCATTTGTTTTTGGCCTTGGTCGCATTTCTCGACGCTACACACCTGTCCTGATTGAACGCTCCTGACGCTGAGATGATTGACAAGCAGCCTGCTTTTAGAGAAAGTGTGTGTGTGTGTGTGTGTGTGTGTGTGTGTGTGTGTGTGTGTGTGTGTGTGTGTGTATGTGTGTGTGTGTGTGAGAGAGAAAAATAGAGAAATCCAAATGCCTTTTTTTCATATCTTTGTACTTCAGGGTGTGTGTTCAGCCCATATCACTGCACAACAGCTATCACACATACATACACACACACACACACATGTGCAGCGGGAGAGAGAGAGAGAGAGAGAGAGAGAGAGAGAGAGAGAGAGAGAGAGAGAGAGAGAGAGAGAGAGGAGAAGTGCACCATGAAGTGTACTTATGGCGCGTTCCTTTGTGTTGCACTTGATTTGTGCGATGCTCTGAAAAAAAATCTGGCTCATAGACATTGACAAGGAAAAGAATAAAAAACAAGATTTAGGAAAAAGCCGTCCATAATCTTATTTCATACATGCACACACACACACACACACACACACACACACACACACACACACACACACACACACACACACACACACACACACACACATGTTTACTCGACACAGCAGAAGAATGTAGATGGCCATGATAAATAGATAGATAGATAGATAGATAGATAGATAGATAGATAGATAGACAGACAGACAGACAGACAGACAGACAGACAGACAGACAGACAGACAGACAGACAGTGAGGTGAGCAAGAGATGAGACGGAGAGAGAGACAATGATGAGAGAGACAAGGGAGAGATCAGAGAGAGACATAATGAAAAGAGGTGAAGAAAGAAGAGAGAGAGAGAGAGAGAGAGAGAGAGAGAGAGAGAGAGAGAGAGAGAGAGAGAGAGAGAGAGATGAAAAAGAGAATAAGGACAGAGGAGAGAGATGAGAGAAAATAGAGAAATGAGAGAGATAGAGAAAGTGATGAGAGAGAAAGAGAGAGCAACATGAAAAATTTGGGACTGACAGCAAAGTGGCAAATTTGTTTCTTTCCCTCCACTGGCCTCCTCTTTTACTCCATCCATCCGTCAATCACTTTTCTCTTTCACTCCCACTCTGTTGCTTGTCACTATTTCCACCTTCTTCACTATTCACCATCAACCTTCTTCTTCTTATCTCCACCTCTTCATCCTCATATAATCCCCCCCCCCCCCCCCCCAGTTCTTCATCCTCTTCTATTTCAGAACCTCAACATGTGTTCTGCTTCACTAGATCTTGTCAAGAATCTGGTGTGTGTGTGTGTGTGTGTGTGTGTGTGTGTGTGTGTGGTGTGTGTGTGTGTGTGTGTGTGTGTGTGAGACAGAGAAGGTGAGAGATAGAGAGAGAAGACAATGCCAGATTGTTTTTCTCTTGCTTGCACATGCATGTTTGTGAAGGATCTCAGCAGGCAGGTTCTTCGAAAAACATCTTGGAGAACCGACCTCAAATCCTTCTGTCTGTTCATGTAAATCCAGACAAACTTGATGATGTTGAGATCAAAACTTTGTGTTTTAATATGAAGATGATCAGATGCACAGATGGTACTGCATGATGGAGAAGTATCTGCCTGGATATCTCAGCACTGAGGTCACCAATAATCCAGACCACATCTCATGTGCAGAAATGCAGCTTTGAACTTGTTGGAAACCTTCACCATGCTTACTTCCTCTGTTTTCCTGCGTCTTGTTTCCATGTTCGGAGGCTTTTTGGCCTCAGTTCTCCCATGAAGACCACTTCTGACCAGACTTCTCCAGACAGTAGATGGGTGTTCCTGGAGTGACCTCATCACTCCTCCCACTGCACCACCATGCCTGAGATCTTCTAGCACTGCTCAACTGGTCCCACCTTCTCTCAGGGTAAGAGGTAATTATACTTCAAGGGTCTGCTCTAGAAGAGCTTTGGCCATCAAGACCTCTTTGAAACCCCAGTCTGCTTTGAGATCTGAGAGACCGTGCTGAAGCAGTAGAACTATCTTGTGTCTTGTTGCCATGCTGTAGCACCTGTGATATGAAACTGTCCTCCACACCCTCACGTTAGTAGCAGAGTTTGGATGTTCCTCACCCAGTGTAAAGCTCCTACACAGCTGTTCCTGTTAATGACTGGGTGTCAACCTACATATGAAATTGAAGATCATCAGCACCTGTGGACTGGTTCCTCACACACCTGATTCTCATCAAATAAAATCTCGGAGTTTGTGTACAAGGAAGAACACAAAAAACATTGATTTGTTTGTGAAGCTTTTTCCCACCTGCTTTAGACCCCCCCCCAAACACACACACACACACACACACACACACACACACACACACACACACACACACACACACACACACACACACCTGAAAGTGTTAATTACATACTGATCATGTAACATTAACAGTAACAGTACAGCACACATTATACCATCATTTATCCACACACACCACACACACCACACACACACACACACCACACACACACACACACAAACACACACACACATACCACACACACTAAACACACACACACACAGACCACACAATAAA